>OU898277.1:39704270-40304270 GCA_918026665.1 Diabrotica balteata
TCACAAACGGTAATCGGATTATGAATGCGCATCATGGGCGTGGTTATTTTCAGACTTTCAGCTATTTTTGGTGAACTGTATATCTGTTAGTATTTCTGGCTAATTTTGTAATACTAACTTACTTTATACATACTTCCTCCTTTCACATGTCAACTTTATATATCACTTCTCTTTGTTATTTAGCTTTTTCATTAAAAGTTTAAAGTACAGATTTGAAAATGTGAAAAGAATAACTTATTTTTAGAACATCGACAAATGGGAATAAAAAGGTGGGAGGAGAACCAAAGGAACATAAGATGATGAATTTCGATAGCAGTTCATCGAGTGATGAAGACGAAAACTGTGATAATGAAATAAACGAACAACCCCAACATATAGTAGATTCAGAAGTGTGTAGTGTAGAAAATGATGAAGCGGACAATTATCAATCGACCATGTGGTTGGGCACTGAAGACGGTTGTATATACATATACAACTGTAGTGACAACATTAGGATTAAGAAAAATAAAGGAAAATTACAATTAGGAGCTTCTATTTTAAGTATAATGTAAGTATATGTATTTTTGGGAACATTAAATTTAAAGCACTACATCAGTATTAATATAAGGCCAGTAAGGGTAATGGTGGAAACTTACTTCAATTTCAAATATGTTAAGATATTTTGGGAACAATAATTGGAATTAGATGTTTCGTATATTTTTATGAGAATAAGCATAGATAACCCTTCAGGAAATTATTATTCAACACATTTTTAGGTAAAGCAAGTGATCTATAGTTTTTTTTATATTCAATTTAAATATTTCCATTTAACCCAATATCAGGCTATATTTATACTTTATACAAAAAATCGCAGATCAATGATATTCGGCGTAATATATTTTACCGATAAGTCTCTGATAGCAGTAGAAAAATCTTTTTCCGCAAATCGCCAGGAAATTTTGACATTCCTGTCAAAATTTCTTGAAGAAAAAGTCAGGACTTCCTTACTGTAAGGAAATGTCATTTCCTTACTGTAAGGAAATGATATTTCCGTACAGTTGTTAGTGTTCTACATAAATGATAGAAAACACATTGCTTATAAGGAATTAATTTATATTTTGAAAACATCAAGTCATTGCTGAATACATTTTTAAGATCAATTTGTTATATTTACAGTAATTTGACAGTTAGTACAATTATTGAACATTGGAGGAACACTCTTAGAACTATGAGAAACATTTTGGACAACATGCAGGGTGGAAGTGTCATTTTGTTGAATATTTTGTACTGTGAAAATTTTATTTGCCACCTCAACCTTATTGTTAAGCGATTCTTCGATATATCCTTCAGCAACGTTTGATGACTTCCATCCGCCATGCCTCTTTAAACTAGTTATGTCGGCACCAGAGTCAACCAATATTGTTGCAGAAGACCGACGAAAGCAGTGACCAGTATATTCTGTCGGATTTACCAAGTTCAAATAAGTAGCAATTATTTTGGGCATTTTTCTAAATTGATGAATTCCTACCACTTGTCTACAACCCTTTCCGCTTTGATATTTAAAGAAAAATCGGTCACTGTTCATATTTTCTGGTCTTAACGAAACATACTTTCGATAAACATTCAAGTAGATCTGATTAATTACAAATGATCTTGGTTTGTTGGTTTTCGAATCAGGTATGCTGATTAAAAGCTTAGATTCTAAGTCTTCTATATCGTGTACAGTCATTCGGACTAACTCATCCATTCTACAGGCCCCAGAAATACCAAATATTACAGCCACCTAAAAAATAAATAAAGCTATAATCTAAATAGAAATTAAAACCTTGTAAATTACCTTAATCATTAAATTTTCTTTATCTGGAGCTTCCTGGATAAATTTTTCAATTTCTTCCTTCGTTAAAATCTTAGATTTCTTTGCCCTATAACCTTGAGCTTGCCGTTTCAATAAAGAACGAAGTTTTGAGTATGTAGATATATCTACATTGTGTTTAAGTGCAAGGGTTGACTTCAGCATTGAATAATTGGCCCATAATGTTGAAGATTTCATCTTTAAACAAAGGTCTAGGAAGTATGCCATTACAACATTTTCTGAGAAAGAACTCGTATTTTTACTCATGCGATAATCCATAAAACGTCTGTATGCATTTTCGTACTTTTCTCTTGATTTCTTTGGCAATAATTCTAATGAAGCAGTATTCACTGCCTCAACCAGCTCTGGAGGAGTCCCAGGAATGGAAATTTCATCATCACTTATCATTTTACTTTCGAGAACACCAGCAATTAAATTTATAAGCGTCAAGTTTGACAATTCAACCTCAATACGTTTCCATAGTAACCCAAGTAATTTTATTAGGAATTTCAAAGCACCATTTATTTGGGAATAAAATTATCGCGTTTTTTTTTAAATCAATCAATATCTGTCGAATTTTAAACGATTTGCGGAAAAATAGTATGTTTACCTCGTAGGAAAAGCCACATTCCTGGACTCTGTGTTGCTAAGTCTCGGCTTGCGCCTCGACTTAGCAATCTTCACAGTCGTCCAGGAATGTTAAGCTTTTCCTACCCGGTAAACAATGTACTATTTTCGACGTTTTGTTTTGTTTAGTAATACCCAAACATTTTTTATTTCTGCGAATAATACTCTATTCCATTTTGTTTTTAGAGAACTAAAGTCTGTACTTAAAGTACTTCTTACTATCATTCACTCGCGCATATACACCAAATTAGAAGACCACCTGAGTGAAGTTCAATTTGGATTCAGAGCAGGACTCGGAACGAGGGAAGCACTTTTTAGTTTGCAAGTTCTAATACAGAGAGCCAGGGATGTCAACTGCGATGTGTATGCATGTTTCATTGATTTCGAGAAGGCATTTGATAAAGTCCCACATGGGAAACTAATCGATATCCTAAAAACATCAGGACTCGATGGTAAGGATATAAGACTGATCTCAAACTTATATCTCCAACAAAAAGCAACAGTACGATTAGAAAATGAACTGTCCGAGATCTTCACAGTCGAAAAGGAGTTAGACAGGGTTGCATATTGTCACCGGCATTATTTAACATATACTCTGAAAACATCTTTAGAGAGGCCTTGGACAAATCAGAAGATGGGATTGCTGTAAATGGCCAACTTATAAACAACATTAGATATGCAGACGATACAGTGTTGCTGGCAGATAGTGCGCAGGGGCTCCAAAGGATGATGGATAACGTTGTAGAAGCATGTAACAAATACGGCCTAAAACTAAATTGCAAGAAGACAAAAATAATGATCATTAGTAAGAACACCGGCATAAACGCCCAAATTACAATTAACGATACACCGTTAGAAAGAGTGGAAAAAATATGCTATTTGGGCTGCAATATTAAGGATACTAATAATAAGATAGGCACGTTTAGAGGAAAAAAGTTTGTGAGTTAGATGGACACAAACAAATTGAACGAGAACTTAATAGACCAAGTCATTGAACACAACAGAGGCCTAAAATGTCTAAGACCAACACTGGGTGTTCATAAAATTATCAAAATTAAAGACACCAATAATAAGGAAGAGAAGTATTAGTATAAATAACAAAGATAATGGAAGACTTCTACAAAACCGTGTACAGCTCGCAAAACCAGCCTAATGAATCAACAAAAGAGAATGTCAACAGAAAAATATAAAACGTGGGATCAGAGATACTACCATATCAGAGATATAGAGGGATTCTAAACAGAAAGAGCTTTAAAAAAGAGCTAAAAAATAATAAAGGTCCAGGACACGATGGTATAATTACCGAGCTCTTGAAAACAAGCAAGACAGTAACAATCCCTATACTAATAGAGCTATTTAAAGATGTCTCCTCCATAATAGCAAAATCCTTTAAGATTAGAACGAGAGTCTAGTAATACTCATAGACAAAAAAGAGAATAAATGTGACCTAAAGACTTATAGACCTATATCGTTGGTCAGTCAAGTATACAAACTGTTTATGAGAGTTATTAACAATTGGTTGCCTTAACAAAAAGTATACCAACAATATTAATAGCCGGTTAAACAGGCTGGCTTCCGCCAAAGATAATATATATGAAAACGTATAATAGTAGGAAAATACGGAGAAGACACCAAGAACAAGAATGGTGAAAGATTCATAGATTTACGCAACCAGAATCAACTCAGAATCTTAAATGGATACTTTCCACATAAACTGATACACAGCTATACATGGATTCAGGAAACACGAAACATAAAATCAATAATCGATTATATTGTAACAAAACAAAAAACCCGACTGAGAGTACAAGATGTAAGAGTTCAGAGAAGCGCAACATGCGGTAGCGATCACTATTTATTACGTTCAAAAATACACTTCCCAATCCGAAGACAACAGAGAGAAACACATATAGACATAAACAAGACAGAAAAGATACAGGAACGAAGATACAACATCAGAAGCCTAGATGAAGAAAGTACCCAAGACTTATTCAAAAATAGATTGGATGAGAAGCTACAAATTCCCGCCCCTAAGAATATCGACCAGTTATATGAACATATAAAAAACTGTTTACACGAAGCAGCATTTGAAGCAATGGGATACTACATAAAACCCAAGGTAAACAAACCATACTGGTGGGATAACGAAATAGAGGAAGAAATAAAATGTAAAAGACAACTATACCAACAATATTTAAGCTCCAAATCATTACAAGACAAAATAAAATATAAAGAAAAACAAGCAGAAGTACGAAGGAAAATCTCTAAGAAGAACGAGTCTTGGGAAAGAAACTGCCAACGAATAAATACTTATCTAGGAGGAACCAGAAGCACAGAAAGCTGGAAACTGATAAAAAAATTGAGAAAAGAAAAGAATAAAGAAGTAATACAGAGCATAAAACCTGAAGACTGGGAAGAGTATTTCAAAGAACTTTTGGTAGAGAATAGAGTCGAATTTCAAGAACATAGAAATCAAAACCAAGATAGAATTTCAATAGTCGGCTCGCCAATAAGATTAACAACAGAGGAAATTAAAAATGTATGTAAACAGCTGAAGAGGAACAAAGCACCCGGACCAGGGGATATACCCGGAGAATTGTTTAAGTACGGAACGAACAAATTGTACGAATGTCTTCGACAACTATTTCAAGAATGCATAAACACAAGCGAAATCCCTACGGAATGGAAGATATCATACCTCAGTACTATACATAAAAAGGGTGATAAAAATAATTGTGAAAATTACCGAGGAATAGCTGTAACCGGATCTATGAGTCGAATATATGGAAAGGTTTTAAAGAACCGAATCGAGAGAGAATACTTAGATTATGAAGCAGAAGAACAAGCAGGATTTCGTACAGGTTGATCCACTATTGACCACATTTTCTCTTTAACCCAGATAATAGAAAAAAAGATGGCACGGAATCAAGAGATTCATATGTTGTTTGTCGACCTACGGAAAGCCTACGACAGCGTTCCACTGAAGAAGCTGTGACAATCAATGGAAATACGAATATTAATATAGAATTAATCAAAGCCGTCAAAATTATACAGCCAACACAAATAACAACAGGATTTATAACATCAAAAGGATTAAAGTAAGAATGTTGTTTGTCCCCCACTTTATTTAAAATATACCTCAAAAGTGCTTTAAAAAGATGGAAACAAAAATGCAGGACAATGGGATACCGCTCACCAACACTATGGTATATACGCTCAACTTTGCAGACGATCAAGTAATAATGGCTCAAGATTATGACGATTTAAACTATATGGCACGAAAATTAATTGAAGAGTATGATATATGGGGTCTAGAAGTAAATAAAAAGAAAACCGAATACCTGTGCATTGGAGTAGAACAAAAAGATCTCATATTAGACGATAACACCACGATAAAGCACTGCTGTGACTACAAATATCTAGGTATCACTATTTCACAAGATGGAACATTAGACAAAGCCATAAGAGAGAGAAATACGTCAGGGAGAAAAGCCATCACAATGTTAAACAGCATTTTATGGGACCAATCCATCAGCAAAGAAAATAAAAAGAGGATATATGAGACTATAGTAAAAAGTATCACTTTATACAGCTGTGAGGTATGGCCACTGAAAGAAAGAACACTGGCAACGCTGAAAGCGACGGAAATGGATTTTTGGAGAAGAGCCGCAGGAAGATCTAGAAGAGAAAGGATTACCAACGAACGCATTAGAGAAATAATGGGAATCAAACGAACAATCACAGATGACCTAACAACAAAACAACTTATCTGGTTCGGACACATACAAAGAATGGATGAACAACGAATACCAAAAGAAATATTAAAATGGCAACCAGAAGGAAAGAGAAAACGAGGTAGACCGAGAAAAAGTTGGAGCGAAGGAATAAATAAAGAACTGAGAGAGAGGGCCATAGAAGAAGACCTATGGAACAACCGGACTAAGTGGCGATTGGAAGTCGGAAAACGGCGGAGAACGTTATAAACCGACAAGTAGTAGTATAGAAGTATCTCTGATAATACAACTAGATGAAAATACAAATCGCATCTCCATTAATAGAGAAGATAGACAAGTCGACGTAATATCTCCCAAGCTTTTTAATCTAGCTCTAGAAGACGTCTTCAAAACTAGAAATTGGTCAACGTATGGCATCAGCTTTAATCGCAACAAGTTAAACCACCTCAGATTCGCTGACGACGTCGTGATTGTAGCGAGCACATTCGAGAAATTATAAATTATGATGAAGGAACTCACAGACAGCTCCCAATACTTCGGCCTAAAAATAAATATCACAAAAACAAAAACAATGACAAACACAGATGACCCTAGACGTATAACTATAAATGGCAGTGAGATGCTGAGTATGTGATTCGCTGGAAAATCTAAACCAGCTGAAGTCCATCTTGGCAATATTGTACTTCTTGAAAACATTAAGTGAGGTGGTAAATGAGAACCAGCGGTGATAAGGCAACAGTTGAATCATAGATTTTCACGACCTGTGCCACGAATACCTTGATAAAGCGCTTTATATTTTTTGTCAATGCCAACGGCCTTAATTTTTGAGGTGTCCGTACAAAAGCCAGACTCGTCGCAGTTAAAAAAAAGTTCAGGCATTTGATCAAATGAATTTTCATTTACAATTCGTTGTATGTGCGACAACAAATGAATGAGAAGTCCATTTTGTAAACTTTGTAAACATGGTTTCTTGATAATCGAGGTTTTCGATTCATACAAATCTTGATCGGGTTTGTTTTGCTCGAAGGGAGTGGAAGTGTTTGAAGATCATGCTCAACTTCTTTTAATTCGGCATTATGTAGACCACTGCCGAGGGTTTCCAATGACGTTTTTCTTCCATGTATTCAGTTGAATATAAAGCTTCTTGGAACGCCATAATATTCCGAAGCAGAGTTATAAGGACTTTATCGGTTTTTGATGTCGTTTACGACATGTTAAAATTTATTTTGACCTGAAACGAGAAAATGAATATCAACTTTCCGGAATGGAAATCGAAACGTTAAAAACAAAGATAAAATGAATTGAGGCTTAATCCCATATAAATATATTATTTGGACAGGCCACAAGAAAACAGTTTAAAAAAAAAATAAAAGATAATCCAGAAAATTCGGAATCTTTCATAAAAGCGGCAATATTTGGTTTCTAAATTGAAAGGGGTTCTATAAATAAATGACCTGGCTTCTATAAATAACTTCTATAAATTCTATTCTATAAATTGAATAAAATCAATACTTTTTACACGTAATTATTTTCTCATTTGTAAAGGATAATAATTTTATTAACAATTGTAAGCCCGTTCCATTTAGTTTTTTTATTTATTTATTTCTTACAGATATCTGGATAACAGGGTTTATGTATCATTAGCAAACGGAGATATTACTGTATATGACAGAGATTCTGGTAAGCTATTTACAAAAGTTAGTATGCTATTTTATTCAGTTTTTGATATAATATAGTTCCATAATTCAACATTGAATCTCTTAAGTTCACTCAAGAGATAACTTATGCAAACATCACCAAAACTTTCATGTAATATTATTCTACGTAACAGTTTTGTATTCGAAAATATAATCCATCTTCTGTATAATGAAGAAGTTCCCTTAAATATTATAAAAACTATCGAAAACATCTACCAAAACAACAAAATGGAAGTCAGAATAGATGGACAACTTACAGAACCTATAGAAATAGGCAGCGGAATAATACAAGGGATTCATTGAGCCCCATGCTCTTCAATTTAATCAGGGATGAAATCATCAAAAGCGTTAACAAAGGAAGAGGATACAGAATGGGAAACAAAGAAATAAAAATACTCTGTTACGCAGACGACGCAATATTGATAGCCCAAGATGAAGATAGTCTGCAAAGACTGGTCCACAGATTTAACATAAGAGCAAAAGACTTTAATATGACAATATCATCTCAGAAAATTAAAACAATAGTAGTCAGCAAAGAATCAACCTTAAAATAAACATCTTCAAAACAAAATTCATCTCAAACCTAGTACCGTTCCCGTCATAAAAAACTGGTACAACTCTTATAATCAAAAATCGTGTTTTTTAAGTTGTGTACGTTGGTCTTGTCACATGTGTCATTCTGATTTCTAGGGCACCGTTGCCAGTTCAACGAAAATATTATATAAAACCAGCTAAAAGCAAGGCTGTGTGACAGACCGCCAGTTTTGAGTATACTAAAAACTAAAACATTATCGAGCATTCTCGATCAGTCAGTCACATTAAATTTGTTTAAACATGCATCCTAAAAAATTCTCATATTAATTTTGTAATTTTCCATCATCTCAATTAAGTACCCATACATTGATTTGTGTTTTATAACAATTTATGAAAATATTTCAATTCAAAAATAATGACAGATAATCAATCTAGACAAACTTCAAATTATTATAATAAAACATTACAATGAGATATTGGATTGTAACTGTTACGTTTTGAAAAGCGTTTTTTCGCACCGAATATTTTCTAGTATATAATACGTAGGATAAAGTATAATGTTAGTTTTTCACATTTTTTATCGTTCTTTTAATAAATAATAAATTAATCTTGGTAGTTTGCCTGTTACAAAACTTATTGACACAAATACAGTTTGAGTTCGGTAGGTAATTGAAGTATAAAATTACAGTAGATGCATTCCAATGTTCCCTGTGCCAATATCCTAGGTTTAAAGATCCTTCAAACATTTTGGATAATAACTCAAGCCTATCTCTGCTTATTTAATTTCTTAGATTCAGTTTTTTTTGGTAATGATAAAAATAATACCTATCTAAAAATTTTATACATTTTTGAACGTTATTTTTTTATTTAGATTTAGTGCAATTCCGTTATCTGTAATGGCAACAACGAATTGATTTCTGAACACAGGTTTACATTGGGAAAAAAAGTGTACCAGTTTTATATGACGGGAAGTGTACCTAGCGGAAATATCAATATTGGGGACAACGAAGTAGAGCTGGTGGAAAAATACATATATCTTGGACACGAAATAAAGATCACAAGAGACATGCGAACTACGAAGAAGAATAAACCTAGCATGGGCAGCCTATGGAAAACTCAAAGACATCTTTAAAAGCGATATACCAATTTCTTTAAAACGTAAAACATTTGACCAATGTGTGTTGCCTGTGATGACCTATGGTGCCGAAACTTTGACATTGACAGCTACAAGTTCTAAAACGCTGCAAATAGCTCAGAGGAAAATGGAAAGATCAATGCTGAGTATATCGCTTCGTGACCGAGTTAGAAATGAAGACTTAAGACGAAGAACAGGAGTTACGATGTAATTTCCCGAATTGCCACACTGAAATGGAACTGGGCCGGACACGTCGCCCGAATCAGTGATGAAAGGTGGACGAAGAGATTGCTTGAGTGGAGGCCGAGGTTAGACAAAAGAAGTAGAGGAAGACCCCTACTACGTTGGACTGACGATCTCAAGAACATGTCAAGAAATTGGATGAAAAGTGCTCAAGACAGAGCACAATGGACAAAAATGAGGGAGGCCTATGTCCAGCAGTGGACGTAAAGGGCTGGGTGATGATGATTTATCTCATAAACAAAAGCATACTATTACACAATTTTCATTGGTAACTGCAGTATAGAGTAAGTTCGTGAGAGTTACTGATAACGCTTATACTCCACAAATAACGCAGGAAAAGTTTAGCGCGAAGTTATATAACAAAGGTCAGATACTTTCGCCATAGATTTCGTATAAGATACTTATAAACCAAAACTGTATTTCATCATCATCATATAACGGGGGTCCTACGGCGATTGCCGCTTTCCGCATTTCAGCCTCCATCTTTTCCTATCTCTCCAATCTCCCTCTTCTAAGCCTCTAGATTGCATTGTTTTTGTAATTTCTCTTCTCCAGGAATTTGGTGGTCTTCCCCTTTTCCTTCTTTCTGGCGGAACATACATTAAGGCTTTCTTTGGCCACCGCTCCTCCTCCATTCTCATCACGTGACCATACCATTGTAATTGCCTTCCTTGTATTCTATCTGAAAGAGTATCTCTAATTCCTGTACGGTTTCGTATTTCCTCATTCCTGATTCTTTCCATTCTCGATACTCGACATGACCTTCTAAGATAATCCATTTCCACAACGTATTTATTTAACTTAATCCCAAAACCACTTGTAAAAACGAAATTATGACTAAACGATTACTAAGCCATAGTTTGATACTATTTGCTTAGATTTTGGTTTGCTCCTTTTTTGAAACAACTAATTTGCATTAGAATTACATATTTTTTTATTTATTATATACAGCAACTATTATCTATACTAAAAGTGATTGTTTTCAGCTGGGACTTGGAACTCATCTAGTTCAGCGGTATGTACAGTGGGATCTTTAAGTTCTCCAGTTTCCAAAATAGTACCTTATAATGGAAAACTCTGGTGCGGATGTGGCAGTAGCGTGAAAATATTCGATGGCCATTCCCTAGCAGTTGAGAACAGTTTTGTGATTAATAATGATAGTAACAAGTCAATTACGTGTATAGTTCTTAGTGGAAACGGAGTGTGGTTATCACTTCAGAATTCAGCCATTATTAAATGCTACCAAGTGACTACTTTCGAATTAATCTGTGAAATTAATGTAGCTCCGTCTGTGACTAAAATGCTGACAAGTAAGTATTGTAACAATATACAGGGTGTCAAGATCGTTTCACAAGGGCGGAAACAGTTTTTTCTGCTTTCTTTAAAAATATATTTACTACAATATCGTCTATACAGGGCGAATCATGAGGAACTTTACATACTTCTACCATATGTAGAGTCCCTCAGGGAGCATATCATGTGGCCACTAAAAAATGTCAACTCCTCTTCTTATTAATTAACAGGGTGATTTGTGTAATTGACCATTTATTTCATTTTACTGTAGTGTTTATACGGCTCATTTGATTTTTTTAATTTTTGCATGATACAGTACATACTATCAAGCATTCGACTGGTATTAGCTAAACTAAAAAATTCCAGGACTGGCTTTGGAAAAATTAATTTAGGGATTCGTATTAAATATTACACCCTGTATATATTTTTTCTAAAATGCAATAAGTGATTTTCAAACTACATAAATAGCCAATGAAAACGACATATGCGACAATGTTGTCGCACTTTTATTAAATTTTTAGTGAACGATCAAATCTTACCAAAAATAGAACAACCATAATGAAGTATCAAATTATAAGGTATTAATTTAAACAAATGTTATAAATTTCAAACATTTTAATTAAAATGAGTTCCTACAACATAATCTAATACGTAGAAAATTAACATCTTTACTGTCACTTTGTATTATCTCTACGATAGAATCAATTGTTTTTCAATTTTAAATTTTTACTCATAGATCGTATTGGGGCATTATTTTCGATAAATAATAAATTAAATTGATTAAAAAGTCAAACCTCTTGTATGTGTTAGTTTTTGTTGATTGTAAATGATTAAAATTTTATGTCAAATAATAATACATTGCATCAACTGTACTAAATAAAAATAAATCTAAAAAAGTTTAAAATGAAGGTTGGCGTTGACCGTTTGACGTTTCTTGATATTTTATACCCATTGTCTTTGTCATTATCAATTGTTATTTATGTGTACAAGAATACATATTTCTTCTGTCATATCTACGTTAAGTACATTGTGTTAGTTTTGGTAGAGCTTTTGTTACTTTCGTTCAAAATGCCACATCAGTTTTCGACCACAGAATATGCAGACATAATATTTGTTTATGGATTCTGTAATGGGAATGGTAGGGCTGCTAGTAGAGAATATCGCAGGAGATTTCCTAATCGTCGAACTCCCAGTCATCCAACATTTGGGTCAGTTTTTAATTATTTGCGAGAAAATGGCACTTTTCCTAGTGGAACAACAGAGCGACATGTAGATGAAGCGCAGGAAGATGACATTATGGACGCCGTTACTATGAACCCTACAATAAGCACTAGACAAGTAAGTCGAGAACTCAATGTTACTCAATCAAAAGTAAGTAGAGTCTTACAAAAAAATAATCTATACCCATATCACATTCAAATGGTTCAGCGACTACATGCTGGAGATGAGATCGATAGGTTGGAATTTTGTAGATGGATTAACAATAATCGACCAACGCTATACAGGACACTATTTACAGATGAAGCCCAATTTACCAGAGACGGGATAAATAATTCACGAAATTCACATGTGTGGGCAGAAGAAAATCCCCATGCTATTCGAGAACGTCGTTCTCAGTTAAGGTTTTCGGTTAACGTGTGGATTGGTGTCATAAATAACCAATTAGTAGGTCCTCACTTTTTTGATGGTCCTTTAACAGGGCAGGTCTATTTGAACTTTCTACAAAATATTTTGCCGAATTTGCTTGCCAACGCGAACGTTGCTATCCGAGGGATGTATTTTCAGCATGATGGGGCACCCCCACACTTTTTACTGGCAGTGAGACAACATCTCAATAATGTTTATGGCAACAGGTGGATAGGACGTGCAGGTCCTATTTCGTGGCCTTCAAGATCCCCTGATTTCAATCCCGTTGATTACCATATTTGGGGACGATTGAAGCAACTAGTTTACGCAGTGAATATTAATAACCGACAACAATTAATTGATAGAATTATACATTGTTGTAATACTATTAGAAACGATCCCCAGAGTATCCGTAATTCAATACGTCAATTAACAATTCGGCAACAAAAATGTGTACAGGCTGCAGGGTTCCATTTCGAAAATCTATTTTGAATTATTTTTATTTTGTTACCATTATTGTATCTTTTCCAGTTCTAATTTATGGGTTTATCATAACTATGTACATATTTTTAGTTTTTTTTTAATTGTTCTTCGTTATTGTTAGTAGTTACTGTTTTTTGTTGTGCAGTGACTCAGTTTATCATTTCAATTAAAATGTTTGAAATTTATAACATTTGTTTAAATTAATTACCTTATAATTTGATACTTCATTATGGTTGTTCTATTTTTGGTAAGATTTGATCGTTCACTAAAAATTTAATAAAAGTGCGACAACATTGTCGCATATGTCGTTTTCATTGGCTATTTATGTAGTTTGAAAATCACTTATTGCATTTTAAAAAATATATATACAGGGTGTAATATTTAATACGAATCCCTAAATTAATTTTTCCAAAGCCAGTCCTGGAATTTTTTAGTTTAGCTAATACCAGTCGAATGCTTGATAGTAGTGTACTGTATCATGCAAAAATTAAAAAATCAAATGAGCCGTATAAACACTACAGTAAAATGAAATAAATGGTCAATTACACAAATCACCCTGTTAATTAATAAAGAAGAGGAGTTGACATTTTTTAGTGGCCACATGATATGCTCCCTGAGGGACTCTACATATGGTAGAAGTATGTAAAGTTCCTCATGACTCACCCTGTATAGAGGTAAAACTCACTAACTGCAAAATAAGTACAACAGAGATAATCAACATTTTGTTCATTTTTCGCTTTATAATTTTATTTATGATTATTATAGATAGAAGTGTTATTATTTATGGAGGTTAGGTGTTACTTTACTATTCTGTTTTGAAAAAAATAATCAGAACTCAACAATTTTGAAATTATAAAGATACATGTACTTATTGAATTTTACCTCCTAACTATTATACTCCCGATTGTTACTTAGGGATAGAGTAACTAGATAGGAAGTGATTAAAAATGTTATTTCGTTTACTATTAAAAATTATAATAAATTCCTGTAAAATTTAACACAGTAAAACAAAATACAACAAAAAAACTTATTTTAACAATATTTAAGGTTTATTTTAAGGATGAATGTCTAATGTTGAATCTTCTGATTCCTCATCAAAATTGGGTTCTGGCATGTTGTCATTTGTAGAGGTACTTATTGGTAAATTTTTATATTAATGATGAACTCTATCTGATATGAGATTTTCGTTGCAAAGTTTGAGTAGATCTCGTTTCTTCAAAGTTGAAATTGGGAGTAAAACGTTATAAAGAGATTTGAACTTTATTTCTGAAATATTCCGAATCTGGACCACAAGAAATAATTAATTTTTTATACGGCGATGAACGGTCATATCTAAAAAAAATCACATTGGCATGTTCTTTTACAAATTTGAAGCATTTAATTTTTAGCTAGGATACTGTGCAGCCCTCTTCATCTTTCGTTCTATTTTTTATTATTATTCGTGCCAAATTATTTAGATCATAGAAATCTGTATATTTAAATTCTCGTACTGCATACAGCTTCTTCTGTAATCTTTTCTGTCGTGCTAACCTAAATATTTCCAGGCAATCGTTTATGATAAAAGCTGTTCGGTTTTTTTAGAATGCTCTATCGCTGACTATGTCGCACTCCATATGACTATGTCCTGATTCCAAAAATTTCTGTTCTATGTATTCCAAGTGCGTAGTGTGCACTGTATAGAGAAGTGCAGCAGCCACGCTGGTTTCTATTTTGACCTCCACAAGGGTCTGTAAACAATGATATTTTCAGAACTGTGAAGAGTAAGTTTGTAATATACTTTTACAGAACAGATCCAATTTCGTTCAGCAATATACGTGCTCATCATCTCCTTCATAAGCGGTTAAATTGTATACACACAATTTTCGACAATAGTAAAATAGGGATAATGGGGAGTGAGGGAGTTGCAGCACACTTTGAAGGTCGAATGTTGCTGTTTTAATCTTGTCATTTTGAGATAACTTTTTATCTGTATTTTTTTGCTTCATGGCATTCATTCTTCTTTATTATGTACATTGAATATTCTAGTTCTAAATCTTGATTTTTTTTTGGTGCATCTGCCATATTATATTTACTACATGCTGCACATTCATCCTTTTTAGGAACGAAAAAAGAGTATTTATAGTCATTGCCAAAAATTTGCCTGTACGCCCAACGGCTGACTGGCTTTTGAATTTCAACTAGACTTTCGAGAAAGATATTATACATTTTTTTAATTGATAATTTAGGGTCTAAATACAGTCTTTGACTGGTGCCCCCCCTGTATAATGCGACTCTACAGAAGGGAATAACTCAATATGTTTCTTTACCAACTGGATATATTCTTCATTAGTAGCGTTTGCAGGGATTTTGCGACTCCTTTTATCTTCACTGAAAAAACAACTTGCTGAATTGATTCCTTATAAGACCGTGTTTATGGGACCATTATAAATGCAAAGATTTTTCTCAAAAAACTTGGCACATACTCTGTGCCGTTCCAACAGACTTTCAAGGGAGTACAATCTTGAAGACGTTTTGTTGTTAACATTATTTTTTAAACGTTTTAGATTAACTGGTGTAACATTTTTTATTATAAAATTGTTTTGCCTCTTAAAGTCTTTGAAAGATCAATATGATTGACACAATGTTTTCCTATCGTTTTCATTAAAATTTAATGAGCAGTTATATCTGCAATTTGTACAATCAACAATCAACATTAGTTTACATCTAATAGAGTTCTTGGTTATAACCATCGACTGGATCTTTTCGTGGGATATTAGCATGCAGCTTTTATACTGTTAGGTTGAACCGGTAAAGTAGGCGTCATCTTTATTTTGTGCCATGATTACTGCATCATCCGCATAGCAGAGTACACTCTGCTATGCGGATGATGAAAAAAGCTCAGTTTTCCATTTTATAGCTAATATTGGTTTCATTTGATCTCATATTAAAGAGATTTGGACTGATGATATCTCGATCAGTCCATATTCCGTTTTTATTTTTTTACACTTCACAACCACATTCTAAGCCATATAAATGAAAAGTTTTACTCATTTAACCAAGGTTTTTGATTTTTTAGTCACCAACCTCATTCCCTCTTTCATGACCTAGGATTGTGCGTCATATTGGCTTCACTTTAATCTGCTTTGGATGCCGAAGGCTCCCATTTATTTATTTCGAACATGTAAAATACATTATTTACTATTTATATTAGAAGTTGAAACCCATCTTTCGTTCAGAAAAAAATGTATTGGCAAATATCTCCAAACATCATTAGTTACCACTATATTTAAGTGACATATCGTACCGACCGATGTATATCCTGTTTAAAGAATTATGGTGGCTGGTGCTCGAAAAATTCTTTTACGGCATTTTGTTCTTCTTCGACAGACTGAAAACGATTACCTTTTAACACCTTTTTGAGTGGCCTAAAAATGTGAACATCACAAGGCGATAAATCGAAACTATAGGGTGGATGCTCTATTATCTTCCATCTTTTTCGCTGTAGATTTTCTGTAACTACTTTGGCAACATGAGGCCGAACATTGTCGAGCAGAATAATGACACCACGTTAGAGCTTCCCTAGACGTTTTCGACCTATTGCTTGATAGGGCTTGTTCAAAGTTTATACAGATTTACGTTGATGTACACTCTAGGTTCTGTAAACTCTACGAGCAAGGATCCTTGATGGTCGAAAACAATGTTAACATGATCTTTCCTGCAGAATTATCTGAAGAATTATCTGCAGAATTTTGAACTTTTTTGGTGAGGGAACTAATTTGCAGTTATTGACGAAAGAAAGTAATTACTGTTTTGCTGAATTCCGTGGGACGTTACAAAGATAAACCCAATTCGCAAAGATAAACCCAAATTTTTTTGGTCATCTTACAAAAAGGCTAGATACCAATTGCGCACAAACTTTTCTATAACCCAGCTTGTATACGATACTATGCACAGATTCTATACTTGCACCAACATTTTCTGAAATTTCCCTGATAGTCTAAGTAAATATTAAAATATGATTTTAAATATGTTGTGGACATTACCAGAAAAAATTATTTTTTTCCTATATTCCAGGTTGCGACGATATAATTCGACAACACAAAGCAGCTTGCCTACGAGTAACAGCTTTGGTAGCATGTAAAGATCTCTTGTGGATTGGTACTTCAGCTGGAGTACTGCTAACCATGCCTCTTCCTCACATTTCTTCGACAACGACCAAACTTACTACAGTACCTACAGTTAATGGAGTGCCTCACGGTCATACTGGCCACGTAAGATTCTTGACGTCGGTAGAAATGCCAGCCAATGAATTATCTCATAGAATTTCGTATAAATCAAAACAGGAGACGCGATCCAGTGCGAAGTTTTTGGTGATATCTGGTGGCGATGGGTACGAAGATTTTAGGACATCTAATATGTCAGAGGTAGCCGGAAGGGAAGATTCTACGAACCATCTTTTACTGTGGAATATTTAAGAAAATATCTATTGAACAATAATGTATAATTCAGCATATCAAAAAAGTGTCATTCTGTACAGTGCATTTCTATGAAATATGCAATTTTTATTTAAAGTTTATAGAAAAACAAAGTCTGATGATTCACTTATCTATTATCTAATAATTTGACTAAAAGTTAAATCGAAACTTGCCTTCCTTGATTGAATTAACCCTTAACAGTATATATTTTAACTAAGAAGTATATATAGATTTTATGAATACTAAATGGAAGAATTTCAGAGTTCCTTGTATATAGAACTACATATATAAATATTTTAAAAATTTCTAATAAATATGTCCTAATCTATCACTCTTTTTTATTTAAAAACCTGTAACAAATCGACATCCTGGGATATTACATGCAATTACGATTATATCGTTGTTGAGTATCAAAAATAAGTCTTCTTGATCTTCCTGTAGCGTACAAAAATTTTTTTTGAGAGAGAGAGAGAGAGAGAGAGAGAGAGAGAGAGAGAGAGAGAGAGAGAGAGAGAGAGAGAGAGAGAGAGAGAGAGAGAGGAGGTAGCACTACTTGTATTGTAGAATTTTTACTAATTATATGTAATTATATGTAATGTAATTATATGTAATGAAATGTGTGGAAGGGATCGGCCATAATGCAACTAAATAATTTAGACATCGGATTATATGGACTAATAAAAATGCAAAATATCGATAAAGTATCATCATCATCTTTGGCTCGACAATCCTCTGTGGATCTTGGCCTGCTCTAAGATTCGTCGCCATTCTGTTCGGTTTTTGGCAACATGTTGCCATCTTCTGATTTTTAATATTCGTAAGTCGGTTTCTACTCCATCTAACCACCTAATTCGCGGTCGGCCTTTGCTTCTTTTTCCTACAGGTGTTCCTGTGGTTAGCTTTTTAGCAATGGTATTTTCTGGCATTCGTATTATGTGTCCAGCCCATCTAAGTCGCTGTGTTTTAATGAACGTTATGACATCTAGCTCATCAAAGAGCTGATACAATTCAAAATTATATCTTCTGCGCCACTGCCCTTGGTCGTTTACAGGTCCAAATATTTTGCGGAGTATTTTACGCTCAAATATTCCCAAAAGTCTTTCACCTTCCTGCGTTAGAGTCCATGTTTCTGCTCCATATGTGAGGACCGGCCTCAGCAATGTTTTGTATATAATAATTTTAGTTCTTCTTTGAATGTTTCTTGAGTGGAAATGCTTTTGGAGTCCATAGTATGCCCTATTTGTAAGATTTATTCGTCTTTTGATTTCTTCGCTTGTTTTTATTGGTAGCAGTCAATAGCGACCCAAGGTATGTGAAGTTGTCAACACGTCCAAAGGTATGACTTCCAAAGACTGTTTCTCGCTCCTCATTTGCTATCGGATCCTTTGTAACCAACATGTACTTGGTTTTGTCTTCGTTGATGACTAGACCGACCTGTTTCGCCGCTGTTTCCAATTCTAGGAGATATTGCTCAACATCTCGCTTGCTACGCCCTACTATGTCAATGTCATCAGCATATGCTAAGACTTGTATCGATCTATTGTAAATAGTACCGACATCCCTAATTCGTGTATCTCAGACTGCCTTTTCTAAGGCAATATTAAATAGGAGGCAAGCCAGAGCATCTCCTTGTCTGAGTCCATCCTTTATCTCAAAGGATCTAGAACTTTCTCCCTGTATTCTAGCAGTGGCTTCTAAGTTAGACATTGTCATTCTCGTTTAGTCGGAAGTTTCTCTGGTATACCAAACTCATGCATTGATTGGTATAGCACTGTTCTCTTGACACTGTCGTATGCAGCCTTGAAGTCGACGAATAGGTGATGGGTTTCAATATTGAATTCTAATGTTTTCTCGAGAATCGGTCTTATTGAATGAATCTGGTCAATTGTTGATTTTTCTGGAGTGAATCCAACTTGATATTTACCAACTATGCCCACTGTGTAAACTTGCAACCTTTCGTAGAGAATATTTGCTAGTATTTTGTATGCAGTTAATTAACAGGGTTATACCTCTATAGTTGTCACACTGGAGCTGGTCACCTTTTTTACGTAACGGGCATATCACGCCTTGAGACCATTCACAAGGCATGGTCTCATTATGCCAAACAAGAAGTAAAAGCTTATGCAGTGTCTCTAGTAGGGCATCGGCACCATTCTTGTAGAGCTCACTGCAAATGTAATCAACTCCTGGTGATTTATTATTTTTAAGCTTTTTAATGGCTTGGGCAACGTTTTCGATGGTAGGTGGTCTTTCGTTTGGGTTGAAAGGATTCCAATCATTTCGATTTGCTAGGATGTTATCTGCTTCTTCGATATGATGGCCATTAAATTTTGCATCGAAAAATTCAACCCATCTGTTTAGGATTGAGGCCGTATCATTTAGGATGTTTCCTTCTACATCCTTACAGCTCCTTATTCTTGGCTTAAACTCTTTGCGCATTTTGTTTAGATTTCTGTAGAACTTTCGAGTTTAATTTTGATTTCTTAGCCATTCTGTGCTTTCCAATTGCTTTTGCTCAAATTGTCTTTTTTTTCTTCTATGTAATCGTTTTTCTTCTCTTCTTAGTGTCCGGTATTCTTCCTTTGCTCTTCTTGTGCATCCAGCTTGATTTGTCTTTAGGTATGCCCTGTTTTTGTTATCTGTTGCTTCTTGGCACTCCTTGTCAAACCATTCGTTTTCTTTAACTGGTTTGGTTTCCCCAATATTTTTGTTGCTTTCTCAGTTATTATGTTTTTACATTTTGTCCACAGTTCCTCTACATTTTCCCCCACCTCCAGGCTCTCCGTTTCCTCGTCCATTTGTCTCCTATACTCTCTCGCAACGGTTTCAATGCGCAGATTATCAACATTAATTCTGTCTTGTTTCGTGTGTTTATCTTTCTTTATATCGATAAAGTATGCTCAAATTAAATAAAATAATTAAATTTCTCAAAATTAAATTTACATGAAGACGTGTAAGAGGCGTATTTCTACATGTGTATTGTAGTTAGAATTAGTTTTATACGAATCATTTCCGTAAACTCCGTAAAAGGAATGAAAATAAGTTAAGTCGGATACTTTTGTTGAAAAAATGCAAACCAGAGAAAGAAAACGTATTCAGCTTGAAGAGGATATTAAGTATGCTATTCGGAAAAAACTCCATGCTTTCTTTTTTCGAAATGAAATTACATCTTAAAGAAAGTCGCAGCCGAACTAGATTCTGACGATTGGATACCTAAAATATCACGACATATTATTGCGAACATCAAGATAAATGAACATTCAATATATGAAAAGAAGTAGGAATAGTATTCTTATAGAAAAAGAAGATATTATTTTGTGGCGGAGACATTACCTGGAAAAAATCCAAGACTATCGTCGTGAAAGAAGGAAAATATACGATTTAGACGAAACTTGGCTAAATCAAGGCCATCTGTCTCAAAGGCGTGGCAATATTTGTAAGTTAGAAATTTTCGGCAAGCTTTTATTAAAGGGATATCATCGTGTCTAAAAACACCAGCGGGCAAATGATGGAGATATTTTTTAAAACACATAGGCAGTGATTCGGGTTTTTGGACAACAGCTTGTTGTCGAATGTTGCTTCGAATACAAGAAAACCAATTTGAAGGTTGGTTGTCAAAGATTTAATAAAGTCGTTGAAAACTTAAACCAAATTCTATCGTCATTATGGACAATGCATCTTGCCATAGTCCACAATTGAAGTTGGAACAACTACCTGGTGGAAAGCTGACTGGCTCTCTCAAAGAAATATGACATTCGATTCGATGATATTATCATTCGATAACAATATGTTGAAAGAAGAATTATCAAATCTTGTAAGGAAATATACACCCGAATACAAGAAATACATAGTCGACGAAATGGCTCGTGAGAAGATTAATTGTTCTGCGCCACCTACCTTGGGAACTCAACCCTATCGAACTTATATAGGCTCAAATAAAAAATCCAGTAGCGAGGAAAACTTAACTTTTAAAATAGATGACGTTAACGGTCTGCTAGCTACTGCTATAGAAAACGTCACGCCAGACTCATGGAAAAATTGCATTGCACATACCATAAGAAGAAACGAAGAAAGCAGAACTTATAAAAAGCGAAGAAAGCAGAACTTATAAAAAGCGAAGAAAGCAGAACGTCTGATCTAGATACTAGAGTGGATATTTCCATTGAACTTACTTACTTTACATTCTCGTGTCCGGACATGTCATTCATAAAATTTCGGCCCAATATCGGGCTACGTCGGTTCCATCTTTGTTTGCAAGCAACAAATCTTCGAGGGTACATCGATGAGGACAGTTTCTAGATGTAAGATGTTCCATATTCTGTGTTTTTCCAGTCACAGTTCACCATTTTCCATTTTTCGCCATTTTCCTTGGCCATAGGTGAGAGTCCAGAGTTTACTGCAAGATATATAGGTTGGTTTGTGTGTTCTAATGTATTACCATTCCACGCAATTTGGAGTTTTCGCTTGGATTCTTTGGCGCGAAGGTGGAAAGCGCAGACTTGGGGTTTAGAGGGATTGGGTCCCAGGAAATTTTGCAGGTAGTACGCTGTCATTGTTTTTAAGGCAGTTTCGAGTTTCTCTTCCATTTCTTCAAAACTATTTCCTTGAGCACATATTGCAAGATCATCAGCATAGAGAAAGTGCTTGGTTTCGGTCGGCGTAGGTTGGTTGTTTGTGTTTATATTGAAGAGCATTGATGCTAAAACACTTCCCTGTGGGAGGCGGTTTTTTTAACTCTCCACCTACTTACTTAACCCTCAGCATAACTAAAAAACGTCTGTTTTCCAGTAAGTATTTTACTATTATATTTGCTGTCGTTCGGCTTGTTCGATTCCACTCTTCTATTTCTTAGACCGTCCATGATGTTCTCCACCTTACATATCCGTCGTATATACGTACTTCTAGCACTGTCCCTTCCATTTTGCTAAAGGTTATCATTCCTGCAGTTTCTGGCATTTTTTTGTCC
Organism: Diabrotica balteata; assembly: GCA_918026665.1. NCBI lineage: Eukaryota > Metazoa > Arthropoda > Insecta > Coleoptera > Chrysomelidae > Diabrotica > Diabrotica balteata. The sequence continues at coordinate 39,726,894 of OU898277.1, forward strand.
TCTCTGTCAGATCTTGTTTCTGCCGCGTACCTCATTATTAGTCTGATGACTGTTTTGTAAATTCTGCTTTACATTTCTTTCCCGATATTTTTATTGGTTTTATTCAGGCAACCTGCGGTTCTGTTTACTCTAATTAATTATATCTTCCACTTCTCTTTCGAGCTTTCCATAGCTAGTTAATGTGATTCATAGATGACTTGTTATATTATCTGATCGTCCAGCTTTAATTTACATCCAATTTTCTGAGGATTAAATTAAATTTTGTGGTGTTACAGGAGAATGCTTAGAATAGCATGGACACAGAAGAAAACTAACACGGAAGTATAGCGAGAAATGGACAAAGAATGCGAAATAATAAACGCAATAAAAATAAGAAAGTTACAATATCTGGGACACGTAATGAAGGAACAGCGATATGAACTGCTAAGGCTGATAATACAGGGAAAGATAAGAGGAGGAAGGAGTATAGGAAGGAGAGTGTCATTTTTGAAGAATTTAAGAGACTGGTTTAAATGCAGTTCTACAGAACTCTTTAGAGCAGCAGTAGATGAATGCTATCCAACCTCCGATTGGGAGACGGCACTTAACGAGGAAGATATTAAATTTGTGCAGAATACCTTGTAAATTATGTTTACTTTGAGAGGGTAGTATTACGTCGTCGGAATAGCAGATTATATTAAGTTGTTTTTCTCCCATTTGGTATCCTTTAGTAGTTCTTACTTCTTTTATTATATTAGCCAGCACAATAGAGGACTGAGGAAATCTCCCTGTCACATCCCATTGCCAGCTTCAATAGGGTCAGTTAATTCTTCTACTTGTACCGTGTTGTTTTTTTTTAGATATTGTCTATCGTTTTAGATTACTCCTAGAGGTATCGCTCTTGCGTACAATAAGTGGATAATGTCCTTTAATTTGACCCGATCATATACCATCTGAAGGTCCACGAAACATAGATATGCTGATTGGTTGTATTCTAATGATTTCTCTTGCACTTGTCTCATTATAAATATAGCGTCGGTGCATGGTCTTCCCGACCTAAAACCTTGTTGTTCTTCTGCTAGTGTTATAGTTTCATTCAGTTTATTTGTTATCAGTTTGGTTGTTAATTTTAATGTTACGTTTAATAAATTAATTCTCTGGGTCTGATTTGACTTCCTATTTGAAGAGAGGTATTAGTATGTTTGATCTCAATTCTTGACGAATTCTGTTTTCATCTATTATTTTTTGGATTAGTTTTAAGTTTTAACCTTCGAGTAGTACGGAGATTATTTTACTTAGATTAAGATGATTAGTCAAGCGTAACCCATTCTTGTTTTATTTATAAGGATGTTTTAAATAGTCAGTATTATTAAACAGTATCTTTAATTCAACAAAAAAACATAAAAATTATAATCCTAAATTATTGTTTTTAAATGTTTTATGGTTCACCATCCTGGTCTTTTTGGCAGTAGTTGCATTTAATTTTGGCAATATGGACTTCTTCGAGTTTGGAATGAGTATTACAAACAAATCTTTTACACATGTCACACCTATTTGAATATTTATTGTCACTACCCCTACAAGAATATCAACGACATCGTTTAGTTACAGATTGCGGCACTTCTATTTGTTTTTTTACACTAACACAGATGATCTCTATTGCAGCGATTACGGATTTATGGTAAGCGGTGGGTTCTTCTTGTGTTGCTTCAGCTCTTAGTTTTATATTGGGTGAGGTTGTTTTCCAAGCTCCTCCAGAAATAGTTTTCTGCGATATTTTATATTTAGTTGGCTGTTCCATTCCGGATTTTTCATATTTCATACAACGAAAGCATTGTAGCATGCAATATCCATAAGTTATAAAATTTACGTAAAAGCCATCTTCTTATTGCTCTTTTACATGCGAACTGTCGGATAAATTTATCTAAAATATCAACTACACTTTTGGTTTTGTTGTAATCCAAAATAATCTTTGGTTTAAACTTTTGGTCTTCACCAAAAATATCATATTCATTGTGTAAGATCGATAATAACAAACTTGTTAGGCTTGGTTACTTATGAAACTAATGTTTCTAGTGAACAATAATTTTGAAGAATACAGTGAGCGATCAGTCATTTTAAGCCATGGTTTGGGTAAACTCTTCCTATTTTTTCTGATAGTTTCCAAAAAAATTAAATTTTTGGATAAGAGTTCTTCAGATAAAGCATTGTCGGTAAAAAAATTATCAGTTGTAATATTTAGACCAGACTTATAAGAATGTTCCACAAGTATTTTGACAACTCTTGGGCCTTGTGTACGTTCAGATTGATCACCAATCCTTCCAGTATATATCTCAAAGTTATAGCAATAAAAATTCTCAGCGTCACATAGGGTCCAAGCCTTTATACCGTATTTATTCGGTTTACTAGGTATATAAATCAGAAATGAACAACGTCCCTAAAATCTATAAGCTGCTCGTCGATAATACCAAAAGCAGATGGTTCATATGATTCCCTACAATTTTCGGCAAATAGATCAGAGATTTCTCGAATAGGAGCTAATTTATCTGGTTCTCTTCTTTCTGCTCTCATATCCAAATTATTAAAGCTAATAAACTTCAAAATACTTTGGTATTTTGTACTCTACTGGTGATTTTCTATTTTTTATGTTTATTATTACGATTATAATTATTATGTTTATATACATATGAATTGTTTTTCAACCCTTTGATTATGAAATAAAACAATACATTCAAGGGAACACTATTTATTTAACTGAAATATTTGGACATTGTATTTCATTTAATTTAGTTTAGATTCAAGTATGCCATACCGAAAAACAATTTTTGGTTATTTAGAAAACGATTTGACATTACATCGACCACATGACAACTGTTCGCCTTAATTTACGCCATTATCATCATCATCTACAGGACATTCAATACAAAAAATCTGTTTGTTTACGGAAGCCTTATATTTATAATGTAAAAGTTACCAAATGCCAATTATTTAAATCATTACCTGAGCTGCATTTCCTGAGTAAATCATTGTCGAAATATTTCTGGAGTATTTGGAGAAGAGATACATATTTCATCACTATTTTGTGACATCGATGTGTTAAATAAACCAATTATCGGATGGTTTGGAAAATCGTATCTCTTCGCAAACAACCTTACAATTATTAAAATATGGATGTATAATAAAAACAGCATTTAACAAAGGCTTAACTACTAATGTTGCAGGCCCAACGTTAAAGGTAACAAAGATTGTTACCAAGCACCTTCGGGAATATAGTATAGTTAGCACCAGAAACAACAGTAGAAGAATAGCTTACAGTGTGCTAGCCACATCTAAACATCTAGATCGAGGCTCTAAAATGTCCTGTACAGAAAATGGTAGTTTCCAAGATAATAGTAACAAAATTTCGTCAACTTCGTAAACGAAGAAGGTGCGGAAATTTTGTACCATCCATCCGTTTCATTTTAAAAAGCAAATGGCACACTGACACAAAACTTTATCTAGCACTATATATAAACTGTGTTGTATACAAATAGTATTCACCATTAAGTAAAATATAAACTTATATTGATACCCAAGTTAAAACATGAACAACAAATATATAATTACTGAGGTAGTTTACATCTTTTTTTATTATTTTTTAATGGTTACCTTAGATCGGACAAGTAATAGAGATACGTGGAGGTTTCAAGAAACATTTGGCAAAATATTATCGAAATCTGTGTCTTATCGAATTTTTAAGTACGTAAAATCAGCTAAAGAAGAAATTGTAGTGGTACCAAGATGTAAAAAAAAAATAAAATGATCTTTACTAATTCTGAAAATCAAAGAAAGTTACGGTTAATGACTTAAAAAACTGGAAAAAACAATTCATCAATAGGAAACTCATGATATAAAACCAAGAACACTTATAAAAACAGGTTTTAATGTTCACAAAGAATTCAAATATTTTGATTCGATCGCGATATTGATGTTGCCGTGTTTCTTGAAAAGCGTTAGGTTGGATAAAGTGTTGATATGACGATAAAAATAAATGAGTGGCCCTATTGTGCAAAACAGACATCGAAAAAGAAGAAAATGATCATAGATCCAGAACTAAGGTACTAATTCTACAGCGGGCTGGTTGTTTGCACATCAGTCTCCGTCTAGCAAAGTGTAACATGTACTATAAACTATAGTGTTGCAATAAAAAATGTACAAAGTGACTTAAATCAATCGGTCCAGCTAGATTCCCTTACAACATCTTGACATTCTAGCAAATAGCCGAAGGGATTATATTTTATACATTATTTAACAGATGGGAATCTAGAAGTTTTGAGATAAATCAATCTGTACAAGGAATGTAAACTCTGATCGGTACATTTTTGATGGCAATAATTACTTGAAACGTCTACAGGAGAAATTTACAAATACAATCAGATATCTTGAGGTATTTGTTAAAAGAGTTACTGTAAACCACTAATTGTAATTAGCACATTTGTCAATTTGCAGTGTGACCGAGACAGAAGTAAAATAAAAGTGATTTTACAACATATTTTACTATATTTGAGGTCTAGATTCGTTCAAAATCGTTCCGACAGAGTTACCTCCCTATTTAAATAAAAAATACCAGATGATTATATAATATGTACTATATACTATAGAATGACTTTGATTGTTATATCGAGAGGCTATTCCTGCATTTCGTTTAAGTAAAAGACATCAGATTCTATGTAATTTTGAACAACAAAATGTCGGTTCCGAGTCAATACCTTTTTATAGATAACACTTGCAAAAAAAGTAGGAAATGCAGGAAATTACCTTCTCACAGCAATGTAAATATATACAGTTTGTTTCATGATAGGACTAAACACACAAGTACCATATATTCGGGTCTATTATGAAACATACTGTAAGTAGTAGCTTTCACGGACATCAGAAATCTACAAAAAAAACATAATAGTAATAATATGAAAAAATGCATAACTCCAAGAAAAACTATAACTATAGAATAACTTTCGATTCCTATTCGATGATTGAATTTGACCGATATCTACTTATTTTCAAATCTTCAATTACTCATATTTAAATTTAAACAAACAAACAAAAGGTTGCCTCGGGAGGGGGGGTGTATATATATTTTCATTGTATATATAAACTTCTTCAAAATCAGTATTAACTCGTTCACTACTGACACAGTAAAGGGAGGACAATCTTTTGTCTCATAAACAACTGTTCCAAATCAAATTCAATCTTTCCGATAGGAGTTTTAGTTAGGCACTAAGAAATACCGTAACTTTTGAATATGTATATGTAATGGATTGTCAGTCAGTGGTTATATTCATTACAGTGACTAACTGATTTCTTTTCCTTGTTTTTTTTTTGAATATGAATCAACTTGTTTAGGTTGACTTTTGATGTGTTACTTTACGAGTCAATCAAAATGTGTGAAACCAGACATTTGCACGGGACAAATTGTTATAAAAAACATCAAAACATCTAAAAACTATATATTATATACTTTGGCAGGTAAAGACATTGAATTCTGCCAAAAACCGATATACATATATTTGGGCTTGCCCACCGTCAGGTACACATTTTGATCGAAACTCATAAATTGTAAATTGGGTAATACTTTGCTTTGAAAAGATAATGACAATTTCTGTGGTGGCAGAATGAGAAAATTATTGAATGGTGGCACGCATCTTTTTCAAAATCAAACACCGACGATGGTACGTGTTTTCAAAAAAAATGGGTGCCGTCTAAATACCGGATAAACTGTTATCTCGAATTTTCTCTTGTTTTTTGGGGATGAAGCAACAACTGGGCACTTACGTCGACAAAATTCCAGGTAGATTCATTTAAAAACGTGCAACATATCAATAATGACACGTTTAGTTACTGATCGTTTAAAACTGCATCTGGACATTGTCACTATTCCTATGTTCGATGCACAGTTACTGGATATTGTTGACCAATTCTAGAAGACTTGGATGTTAAAAAATGGAAAAGTAAGAAAGTGAAATCCAGTCCGAATTGTTTGGCAAGTAGAACCAAACGAAAAGAATAAACAGTATCAATGGTGTAATAATTTGAATCCTCTCTTGACTTTAAAGATTTAGGAACATGGTGGCATGAACAGTTTAAGAAAGATTTTTTAACAAGACAGTCATTATATGTAGCAGAAATCATTATATGATCTTATCAAAATGTTTACTAAACTATTAAATAATGCAGCAAAATGTTTATAATATTATTGATGACACGCATTCGGGTGGCAATTCCAGAATTAACTTGAAGATCGAAGAAACATTTAGCGTCCAAAAAACTGTATAGGCTGCTACATTGATTAAGAACAAACTTCAGATCGCAATGAATAAGAATAATTTAAATACAGGTGTTTAATAAAAACAAAAAGAGCCAATTATATAATTATAAAAAAGGAGTTCTCCAAGGATGCATTTTGTTTGCCCTACTATTTAATATACATGGGAAATTCATCATTAGAATATCCGCTCATGATCATCCTGGAAGATATTTTTGTTATTATTTTAATATATCTACCTTGAACAATGTCGTTTGAGGGTACCCAGTTCGAATTTTACATTTATTACTGTCACTTTTGGAGGAAAAGTGGGAAATTGAAAAAAATTTCTGCTTCGAGTAATAAAAAATCATATCAAAAGCCAAAATTAAGTGGTAAGTAATATCTAAGACGAAGGGAAATTTTTCGATGATACAGAAGGACCAAATGTTAATTTGTATTTTTTTTTCTTTTTGGATTTTTGGATTACTTGAAGCACGCAGTTTTGACTACCGTTAGATTTTTTTCTTTCAAATAGACAGATAGATGTTAAAAATGTATGTGAAAAATGGATTGGATGAATGTGTTTCTTTCTACAGGGGTGGCTACGGATATCCTCAACCAGTACAAACATTTTTAAATTAATATACATTTTAAATAGATATACATATAGGATGTGACAAAAGAAGATCCTAAATTGAGAAATTAACAATTTAAAAACCATTTATCAAACTTTTGTAAATGTTTTTAGATTTTTTTCAGTCGAGGACAACTTTTGACATATGGTATTGGAAAATTAATTATTTCCTTTCATTTAAACGCAATGGGATTGGAAATAGCTAATTTCAAAATCCTAAAATCTATACACTATTAAGACAACATAGTCCCAAGCTTAAATAAACAATAATATTCCTTTAAAAAAGTTGTTGAATTATTTTTTTGTATCTATTATTCAGTTTTAAGGAATTACGTGCATAGTGTATTTACTTTAAGTTCACCTGTATGAGCGTTTATTTTAGCTGGGAATATGTTGTGAAAATATATTATAAATAGAGCATTTTAAGTTACTAATGTTTGGCTAGGGTAAAAAAATATTTGTAGCCGATAAGTTGTGTTTTATGTTCACTTTGTACTTGAAGTCGTTTTCAGTTTGTACGATACGTTGATGTTTTTATCCCTAATACTTAATATGTGACGGCTTCTAAGTGTGTGATATCTTTCCCGTATGCAAGTTACTATTTGGGGAGCGTTTGTTCACTTGTTCACTATTCTTCCTCTTAACCGAAAATAAATATATGTACCCTTTTTAAATCTTAACATTTTTTTTTCATCATAAATAAAGCAAGCTCTCTTGGTAACATCTCTTGCACTTTGGCACACTTTTTAATAAAATCTGTACAAACGATTTTAATTTTTTTTTCTCTTCATTTTTTTATACACAAAAGTAATAAATATATTTATATTCTCAATAAAATAATTTATATCCATTTTTTCACAATTTTTTTAATTTCAATTTAAAATAGCGACCCCGCTACATTTTAAATTTTTTAAAAATCTAACAAAAAAAAATATCCTCCCCAACAAACAATATTTATCAAAAATAGTTTTTTTACATTTCCTGAATACTCGATTGGTTACTTCCTTTTGTCTATGTTGCTAAACCCACAATTTCAACTAATGCCCACATTAAAAAATATATTACAGAGGATAATGCACAGACAACTTACTTGAAATTTATTGACGCATACGATTTTTGTGACTAATGATTGAAACATATATTTTATTCGACACAGGAATGGAAAAAATTCTAGAAACAATATTATGATTGAGCTTTGATGGTGACAGTCTTTCGGAACATGAATATTATTGTTTTAAATCTGAAAGTGTTTTTTTCGGATCCACTACGCGATTATAAAAAAATAATCTACGCGCATCATTCAATGAATGAAAAGGTTTGTTTACAAAACTTGATTTCCATGTAGCCAATGGGCTACAAAATGTTTTTTTTTTTTTAATTATAATGGAAATTCTTACGATATTTACAATAAGAAACTAGACCTTGTAAGATACCTACTGCCAAAATATCCTAGAAATAGTTAATTATATCTACATAACTTCCCATAGTCATATTTGTATTCTAGAATACTAAATAACCAACAATTTCGTAAGGATAATGTATATATAGCAACAGAAATAACCAAATCGAGTATTAGCAGGCAAAAGGCGTTATATCCTAACACCATTCTATACTTCCCGAGTTTGTACTATCAGGGACAAGTGACACTACTCGCCTTGACACAAGGCATTCCGAGAATCGATACATCTCACTCTCTTCTATCTTTCTCTCTTTCTCGCAACACTCGTCCTACACGTTTTGGTATAATACATTTTTTTCTTCCACAACAACCACGTCTTTGTTTCTTAACGCGAAGATCAACAACCGAAGACGGTCCCATAACACCAACAAATAATATATTATACAAGGAACCGAGCTACCGGCTGATCGTTCCGCGCAAAAACAACATTATTTCAACAAATCGCCTAACAATTATAATATAATAGTTAAAAAAATGTCTTTGCTTACCAACACATTCACACACGGTACATTGTTCATTTTCATTTTGTTTATCTTTCCGCTAGATGTCACCTTATGTTGCTACAGGCCAAGGAGATCGAAATCATATAGACCTAGAGGAATTTTATTAAGTGCATTACGTTTTTCGAACATAATGAAGAAAAAAATACTTTGAAACAGAAAATTACGAGCCCCACAATATAAAATATAATTAAATAATTATTCCTCTAGAAAAAATTCTTCAAATGAAAGAGCGAAATATCTGCAAATATGTATGAATATCCGAATTCCTTAGCCTTTGTCGCAAAAATACTTCTAACTTACAAAAATTATTTAAAGCTCTTCGGTTTCCACATTCACACTCAAAAATACAGTAAAATAATAATAGTAACAGCCACATTTTTTAACTCCGAAGGAACTGTACGCCTTTTCGTATATTTTTTTGTTTATTTTTTATGTAGTGCAGATTCTTTCAGATTTTTGTTTGAATTGTGACTGGCTGATGGTCGAACATCGGGATTTGAGGTTTTAGAACGCGACTCTTCTGTCTTAGGTCGCATTCCTTGCGATTTTTCTTTGGTAAAAATCCACAATTAATATTAACGGGAACCGGAACGGACATAAACATTCTTAAAAACGGATTCTTACAACTTGTGGATACATTGTAACCAAAACAAAAAGGTAATTCTCTTGAAGTTAATAAACATGATACTAGTAGCAATTTAACAAATGTATGTGACTGGATTGAAATAGCAGAAGGTTGACTTGAGAGTATTTTATGAATGTTGATGTTCATTTTCGTTCCAATAATGTATACGATATATATACTGTGTGTTCGGTCATTGTGTGTAAATAACGGAAATTTCAGTGGCTATAAAATCTAATATATTTTGATTATTTGAGGTAGATTAAAGTTCAATAGGCACGTAGTTCGACGCATACCTTATTCCTGGAGAGTTCTCAAAACTTTCCACTATCAATACCTATAGATATATATAATATGGTCAACTAAAGTATAAACTATTCAAACTAACTATTCAAGAAAAATAAAAACTCGAGAAAACAAAAAATAATTGAGATGAAAAGAAGTTATTGGGAAAAACTCAACGCTTTGCGCAACTAGGGGGCTTCACCGACGCCTCGGTTTATTTGTCGTAACCAAGTGGAGCAGCCACGTCGACGCTCGAACGCTGCTTTAAAATAATCTTCATCATGGTACAAGTGGAAGGCATCGAGAGAGGTTTCTTATAAAAAATAGGGTATGCAGAAACAAACCCATGCGCACAGGCAGTGTGTATGAATGTTGCTCTAGTTAGTACTACTGTTGTGGCTCGGATGAGGTAGCTTCCGATTGACTGGTATCTTTCTGCTTTGATTGGCGCTGTCTGCCCTGTGGAGGAGCGACTGATTGGAGGACCATCGCTCGGATACGTCTTTGTGCAGACTGAAACAAAAAAAAAATATGGTTAATCTTCACATCAGAAAAGTCTATAAAAATTGTTTTTAAATACTATGTAAAAGATTTTTACTATTTAAAAATTACATGTACTACATTTAAACCTCTTTTCAATGGACAGATTCATGGAAATTTTTTTCATATTCCTGTCTAAGATATTTCCCTAAATTTTATTAAAAGCAAATTTTTAAGTTGGAATAAAACAAAATACATGTTCGTTTCAAAATAAGAACAATGACGAATAAGGCAAAATATCTATAAATAATCATAACATCCAAGGTGGTTAAGAAATTTAAATATCTAGGAAAGACAATCACCAATGATAACAAAGTAGAATGAGAAGTTGACACACGAATACTGGCGGGAAACAGAGCTTTCTTTACAATGCAACATCTGATGAAGTCAAAACTTCTCCCAGGAGGTGAAAAAATTCAGGTACATATATAAAACCATAATACGACTACAAATCGCTTATGGAAACGAAACAAGGACCTAACCTAAAGAGAAAATCTCGTGAGATATATAAAGGCTAAAAGATTAAGATAAGTAGGACATGTGATACGCAGTTATTTGTGCAATTTCCGTTCTGATGTGCTCCTTCAACTCTGTTACATTATTCGGTCGACTAACGAAAAGTCTGACGGAGACAAATCTGGAGACCTTGGTAGTAATTCAATAGAACTCTTTCTACTCATCCATTTATCAGGAAAAACGTTATAAGTAATTTCACACCTCAACTCCGGCGACGTACTGTGGACGAGCCCCATCCTGTTGCAACCACAAATAATTTATATTTGGAAATCACTGATTCAGGTGTAACATCAACTCTGATCTGTTACAGCGTTCCATAATGGTTTCGCAGAATTCGGTTCTTCTAGTCATCTTTTAACAGCTCCAGGGTCAGGAGTACTTTATAGCTCTTATAGCTTTTAGCTTTTGTAGCTCTCTAACAACAGTTGATTGGTGGATATTATTATCTAGTGCGACCTGCCTCGTTATTTTAAATGATTTTTATTCCTAATTCCTAAAAACCATTACCAGCAAAGCTTTTGTTCCTATGCTTGTGTATTGTTGTCATTGTTAGTTTATTGCAATGAGTACAAATTTTATTGTTGCGGCAAGAATTATGCGATTGATGGGAGGAAGGTGGCAGCGTTGTGCGAGAAACGTTGGTGTAAGTCTTGTGATTATATAACAAGTATGGAGGCTGTACGAAGAGACTGGTCTGCTCACTTGCTGACGTAGTTCAAGGCGAGCAGAACTAAAAAATTGCTTTGTATGGTTCTGAAGCTATTTTATTTTTCCATTTATATGTTATTTACTATCTTTAATGGGAATTAACCACAATATCATAATATTGTACTGAAGCTATTTTCGTGTGGCATTTTAAAGTAGTTACTATTTAAATGGGAATAAGTCACAATTCAAGGTTAAAGTAAGTTTATTGACGTTTCAATTTCCACTTCGGAAATTGTTCTCAAAATACGGTATTTACGGTCATTAAACTTACTTTTTAACCTTTAATTGTGGCTTATTCCCATTTAAACAGTAACCACAATCTCTCTCTCTTGTCGTTTCCTCATTGCTGAGGATCGTGATTCCCTACAATGCGGGCTGTCAATTCTCTCCATCTCTTGCGATTTTGGGCTGCTCTCATGGACTCGGAAAACGTCTCTCCAGTGGCTTTCTGTACCTGATCTGACCATCGGATAAGTGAGCGTCCTCGGCCTCTACGTCCTTCTATGTTTCCGCACACAATTAGTCTTTCTAAGTTGTCATTGTCTCTTCTCGCAATGTGGCCAAAAAACTTTAAAACATTTGCAAGACACTGAGAGGAGAGTCTGGTCTGAATGTTTAGCTCTTCGAGAATCGACTGATTGGATCTGTGCTCCGTCCACGAGACGCGTAGCATTCGTCTCCAGCACCACATTTCGAATGCGTCAATCCTTTTCCTATCCTCTGATTTTATTGTCCATGTTTCGGCACCGTAACTAAAGATTGAAAAAACGAGTGTCCGTACCAGTCTCATTTTGAGTTTTTTGGACAAAGAGCGGTCCTTCCATATTTTTGACAGTCGACTCATCGCGTTCTTGGCCATTCCTATTATTCTGCGAATTTCCGTATGGCAGGAGGCTGCATTGCTTAAGGAAGATCCTAGATACGTGAACTCGTCTACTTTCTCGAATTGATTTAGGGCGCCTGTTGTTTGGAGGATATTCGCATGGTCCACAATCATGATTTTTGTTTTCTGATTATTAATCTTGAGCCCACACTTGTTGCTTTCGGTTTCTACTCTCTTTATCAGTCTCGACATCTCCTCTTCAGATGTTGCTATCAGTGTTGTATCGTCTGCGAATCTTAAGTTTGAGATCTTTTTCCCTGCAATGGAGATGCCGCCTCTCCATCCATCGAGTGCGTTCCTCATTATGTATTCTCCTTATAAATTGAACAGGTCTGGAGATAGTATGCAGCCTTGTCGTACACCTCTGCTGGTTTTGAAGGTATCAGATTGCTGGTTTTCAATTCTTATTTTAACTGAGTTATCTTCGTATAAGTTTTTAATTAATATTGCCAAATGATCTGGAACTCCCATCTCATGAAGAACTGTCCAGAGAACTTCCCACTTTACACAATCAAATGCCTTTTGGTAGTCTAGAAAACAGATTATTATTGGAATTTTAAATTCGCGGGCCTTTTCTATGAGCTGCCGCATATTAAGGATTTGCTCTCTCGTACCCTTCCCTTTGACAAAGCCTGCTTCTTCTTGGGGAATTTGGTTGTCTAAGTACTGTTGCAAACGGCGTTTAATGATTCTTAGTAATATTTTGCTTGGATGGGAAATCAGTGAGATGGTACGATAATTACTACACTTTGTAGTTGTTCCTTTTTTATGGATTGTTATGCACAATGATGTGCGCCATTCTCTGGGCCACTTTCCGCATCTCCAAATTTTATTACAAAGTTTCCACATTATGTAACATCCTTTGTCTCCCATGTTCTGAAGGAGCTCTCCCGTGATATCATCGCAGCCAGGGGATTTATTCTTCTTGAGGTGAGTTACAGCTTCTTCAATCTCGGACAGCAGAATTTCAGGTTCAGGGTTGTATTCAGTGTTTTCGAGGGCTGAAGTGTGGCCTAGATTTACGTGTTCTTCCCTGTAGAGCTCTGAACAATAGTTTTTCCATGTTTCCAACACTCTGTCGATATCACTTATGATAATACCATGTTTGTCCTCTATTGCATAGTTCTTGGGTTTAAATTCTCTCGCAAGAATTTTCACTTTCCGGAAGAGGTCTTTGGTTTCATTTCGATATCCGTGATTTTCTATTTCTTGGCAGATTTCATAGATGTATTCTTGTTTGTCTTTTCGGCATCTTCGTTGAATATCTCTGGAGAGAGCTTTATATGTCTGTTGATCACAGGGGCCAACTTTAAGTTGCTTTCTTTGTTCAATCACTTTCCACGTGTTTCTGCTGATCCATGGTTTAATGCTATTATTTATAGATGGTTGGCGACATTGGTTCACTGTTGTTACGATGGTTTCTTTAATATCTGTCCAGGCTTCATCCACGCTTTGTTCTGACTGATTGTTCCCTATTCTGGTTAGTGCTGATTCAATTCTCTCTTTAAAGGTAGCTAATTCGGGGTCCGTTAGCCCAAAAGAACGGGGAGAAGCTTTGCGTATGTTCTTGAAACGCATTCTGTAATCTGCCATCAAGAGCTGGTGATCGCTTCCGCATTCTGCTCCTGGAAATGTTTTTGCGTTGGTAATTGAAGACTTCCATCTCGAACTGATCAGAATAAAGTCTATTTGATTTCTTGTTGTATCTCCAGGTGATTTCCAGGTATAGAGTCTACGCGGATGATGTTTGAAATGCGTGTTCATTACAGAAAATTTCCTTTGGTTGCAGAATTCTAGTAGTCGGTCTCCTCGCTCATTCCTATCTCCTAGACCATATGGCCCTACAATCATCTTCATGTGGTCATCTATATTCGTTCTAGATTCGTTCTATAGTAACCACAATATCAGTTGCAAATACTTTTATTTTGACGTTTCTATTTCCGGGCCTGCGTAGCGCAAGCGGTAGTGTGCTTGCCTCGCATGCCGGTGGTCGTGAGTTCGAATCCTACCGCCGGCAAGAACAACTAGGCATTTTTAAAAATGTCTATAGGCCCCAGGTCGACTCAGCCTGAATAAAATGAGTACCTTGGGTAAAACCAGGGGTAATAATAGGCGGTTGAAGCGTAGCACTGGCCATGTTACCTTCCTTGTATACCGTAGGCCCTAGATATAGCAGACTACCCTGCTATACTCCCAAAGCCGCGTGCGGTATAAAACGGGAGACTATTATTATTATTACGTTTCTATTTCCACTTCGGAAATCAATATTTGAATGGTCACGCCGTGTCCCTTTGATATCTTAGAGATAATAAATCGAGCATTTCCCGAGATCATCCAAATACCAAGGTATTTGGAAAGAGGGGACCTGGGAGAAGAAAATTTTGATTTCAAAACCTAAGAAAGTGGTTTAACATCTCTTCTTTACTCCATTCTTTATTTGTTTATTCAATTCTTCGAAATCATTGGTGTTTAGCTTTCCTTCACTTAGAAATGTGCGTCTCTGTTCCATCAACCGGTTTGTTCCTTCACTTATTCGGTCTTCTTTATTTTTCGTTTTTTTTTTGCAACAGTCAGTCCTGCTTTCAAGAGCTTTCGCTGCATTTCTTTATTAATTGTGTTCATGTCCGAATATTCTTGATAATGTTCTACTAATTCTTTTCTTAAGACTTCTCTGTATTCATCTCCCTTCTGTCGTATTTTGGAATCTAGATATCTAATATCTCTACAACCATATTATTCCGAATAGCTGTAAGCAAAGCTAGTATAGACATACTAATCGCCAACATCCGGAACGGATAGGCACTGTAAGAAGAAGACCTCTAAAATATGTTCTAGAAGAAAATATTTTACCGTTGATGGTTCTTCTTGGAGACTACGAAACATTTTTGCATTGGCCCCATAGTACTCGGACGGTTACTGAGTATCTCAACGAGATTAAAATGCACACGATTTGTTTGGTCTGCTCGCATTTCAGATTTAAATTCCATTGAACATTCGGAATGACAATACTGGTGTAGAAATTGGACTATCATCCGCAGAATCGCAGAATCTGATCCAACATATGCCTTGTCGTTTACAACCTGTTATCACTGAGATTAACAGCTTACAGAAGAGAATATACTCTATCCATTAAACAAAAAATTTTTTTAAATAACTTCAAATTACAGGGTGATCCTAATTTTATGTCCAGCAGTGTATTATTTATCCACGGGTATCACAATGAGAAGTTACGAATGACAAAAGAAATCTTGACAGATCAGCTAAATGAAATTAATAGAAGAACGCAGGGACAAAAACGAAATATTTTTGTTGCTAAACAAAGCTGCATCATATCCACAATTTGTATTATGTAATGTTAAACAATTGCTTGATGAAGGGATTATAAAATAATTACATATATTTATTAAACCTTTTCCTTAAAATTTTGTAAAATTTTACACGTAAAATATGTATAATTCACGTAATGCTTTTTATGAAGCATTACTTGAATTGATTACAGAATTAGATTGTTTGTATTAATTTGATTATTAATCGGAACACTAAAATATTACTAAAACTACCAGGACATTATGCAACAGATGGAGAAACAAAACGCTAAAGATCTGAATACCACGGGCTTCTTCTTTCGATACTCTGACCGATTATCGAACGTTGGCGATCATATTGGCAATAATAACTTTGTTTATGGCAACTCGAAACAAATTGGCCCAACTATGGACTTAGAAATGGACAAACACCTTATGATAGATCTTAAAAAATAATGTGGAGACAGATAGTACAGTCAGCCAAGACCCACGACGGGTCGTAGAGCTATAGGTAAGTAAATAAGTAAAATATTACGGATGTCATGTGTTATGCACCAGCATTATTGTCCGGCAACATTTTCCTCGCGTTTTCCACTTATTAGCTTCCAATCATAACAATACGATGTTCATAAGACGCATGATTAATCACAAGTTGAGACTTTTAACATCGTCCCACTTAGTTTCAGATTGTCCTAACATAAGAAATGTGTCTCAAAAATTCACGAAGTTATAGTTTACTATTTTTTTCATATTAATATTTAACACATTCTAGAATCCTGAAAACATTTATACTAAAACAGGCACTAAGACTAGATTTCAAGGAGACTTGTTAAAGCACGTAAATGCAAATAACATTGCTGTTGACACTCATAAAATAATTAAGTAATTAAACTTTGATCAAATAAAGGGCAGTTTATCAAGCAGAGTTTAATTAATTTATCTTGCCCAAGTACTTTCGCTCCCTAGAGCATCTTCAGGGGCATTTCGTCAATTGTGGCCTATCCGATAAGAATAAAATGTTATAAGCATACACTACGCAAGGACAAATAAAAATTTTAAAGTGTTTGTCCTTGCGTAGTGTAGTGTGATGTACCATTTTATGTTTATAACATTTTATTCTTGTCGGATAGGCCACAATTGACGAAATGCCCCTGAAGATGCTCTAGGGAGAGCTTCGACAAGATTAAATTAATTAACCTGTGCTCGATAAACTGCCTTTTATTTGATCAAAGTTCATTTATTCGAGCATTCAACCATATATCAATTTAATTAAGTAATTTTTTAACAAACTAGATTCTTTTTTAACTTACCTGGACACTGAAGAATGGACCTATGATATGAACTGTTGTTTCATCTTCTTGCGGCGACGCCCCTGTTCGGGTAGCTTTATAACGCTGCCGGTAACACGTTGCAGTTCTCTCACATTCTGACCACCTTTACCAATAATTCGCCCAACTTGAGAACTTGGTACCATAATTTCAACTGTTAACCGCACATCGTCGGATCCAGCGACGAAGCCTTCTTCCCTCATCTTTTCAAAAATCAAATATTGAGCCTAAAAACAAATGTAAGTAATAAATTATATGTGCTTTGTTTACAGTGCGATATTATTCACACATTTTTGTAGATCCTTACTAATTATCGAAAGGGGTTTATTTGAAATTTCTCTATTATACAGAATTATCGAAAAAAAAAAAATCATAAGCAGACTTTGGAATAAGCCTTGGATGGCTATTAATGCCTACACAAGGAATTTAAAATAAAAATTACATAACTTAACTTTTAAATAATATGCGAGAAGGAATATTGACATCACGTTAAACCCGCCATTCTATGACACATGTTTCGCTATTTTTCGCTAATTCAAAACCTTTTTATCATTCACTGACTCGTGCAATCTAGTTTAAATAGAAGCAAACCTACTCCTTGACATTTTCTGTCTCTCTAATCCACATTCTTTTTGGATTAGAGGGCCAGAAAATGTCGAGTAGTAGGTTTGCTTCTACTATAACTTGTGTATACAATTGTTTGATTCATTTAAAATACAATTTTAACGAAAACACAATAACCTAGAACAAGTTTTAAGCGGTTTTTATTACGTTTTTAACATATACAGGGTCTCCCCGAAAATAGTACGTTTCTTTAAGGTATGGATATAATACACAATTTGGAACAAAAAAGTCTTATAACACTTTTTTTCTAAACTTAACCGTTTCCAAAAAAATGACATTGTTTTCCATACACAAAAATTTTTATTATCAAAAAATTAAATAATCTGGCAACGGCATACGCAGAGAAAGTGCTTCTGAATAAAAACTAGTTTGTTACTTGGGGTATTTCAACATAATCCAACCTTTATTTATTTACTATTGAAGGCTGTTGACATCTGAGAAACTGTACTTAATATCTACAAAATAATTATTTTAATTAAGTACTATGGTTTAATTCCTAAAAAGTGATTAATGCAACTAAGAAAAATTATTTGTAATGTTTTTCTGAAATGTATTAAAATATGGAATAGTTTTAAATGAATTGTTACAATGTCAATTATTTACAATAAAAGACACTTTATCTTTTAACAATGTATTTATTAAGATTTGAAGGTGTTGAATGCCGAGGGCTTTAACTGAATTATATAGGTTAAAGTGGAAATTAAATACAGCAGACAAAGTTTATTAATTCTAATTTATTTTTTACACTATGCTCGGACTATCAGTAATTTGTTTACATCTGAACTAACATTAAATTAGATACTTGTACGACGAATCCAATTGTTAGTAATGCCATAGTTAACTAAATTGTGTCGGATAGTTTCTGTAGCATCAAAAATTCGTTACCGTAATTCGGCTTCTGTTTCGATTTTATCTCGGTTATCATAAACCAACGATTTCCCCAAAAATAAAAATCCAGTACACTGCATTCCAGACCTCGTGATGGCCATAGAATGGGTCCATTCCTACCAATTCAACGACGGGGATAATTGGTATATAGAATATTTTTAACAGCTCTAGTAAAATGTGCTAGGGTCCGTCGTGAAGAAACCACATTCACGTCGTGTTTGCAAAGGCACGCCTTCCAGAAGTACCGGCAAATATTTTTCAAAAAATTATAGTAGGCCTCTCCATTTAGTATTCCGGGTAATTTATATGGACCTATCAAACGATTGTTAATTGTTCCAGCCCCTTATTTTATGATAAATTTTCGTTGAAAGTTTGTCCTTCGTTAACACTTTGACTGCCATGAGAAGCATGCCGTAATGCACGGCCAATTTGATTATGTTGCCGCGAGAATTAGCTTTTGATTCTCGCTTGTATGTTATTTATATGGGATAGAAATATGTGCGGCTGAAAGGACCCGCTTTTTTCCACTATGGTCGTCACCCCTTATGTGGCAATTATGAAATTTATACACGCCGTTTCTCGTGAAACATGCTGCATCCGCACATAATACTTTAGATGAAAATTATATTTTCGTACTGCACGTAGTTAACAGATTTCTTTTTGCATACCAATATATATTTTCGTTTTTTTGGTTAAAGAGTTGAATTTAGAAAAAAATTATATAAGACTTTTTTTGCTTTACATGTTGCCTTCTCCTTATACCTTTAAGGAACGCACTATTTTCGAGGACACCCTGTATATGAGAGCGATTTGTCAGCAATGTAATAGAATTCATAAACAAGGATATTCAAATTCAAAATTCGTTTGTCTATATGTGTTCTATTCTAAGCATTTTCAAAAGTAATGAATTACTAATATCTAAGTTAAACCACAAATTGTAAAAACATTTTTTTTCTAAAACATAGGACGCGTTTCGACATCACTGTCATGATCAGCTTTAAACATAGGAGAAGCTATATGGAGTCTAATTTAAATAAAAGTGGCTACATGATCAACACCATAGGGAAATTACTATTTGAAACCGTCCAACAATGGGTTATTAAAAGGACTCCAAAAGTCCAATTGCTGTCCTATGAGTACAATTTTGGAGAAACAGATTGGGACCAGAGTTCTCAGATTTGGCACCAAAACCCTGGTGCCAATCTCAGATCTGTACTAACATATGGATGTGAAACATAGACAATGACCAACTCAAATAAAGAAAAACTCGAGATGATTTGAAAGAGAAAAACTCTCTGGGAAAAAAAATTTTCCGACCTCACCACGATATTATTACAAACCAATATAGGATAAGAACAAATAAAGAAATAAAACAACTTTAAAATGAAAATGAAGTCCAGGAGATCACATCGCAACGAATAAGGTGGGCAGAGCACGTACATAAACTGCATGATGGGGAACTTGTAAAACTGGTTGATGAGGTTCCCACATAAAAAGTTCACTTGAGTATCGCCGAATGCGATGTAGAGACAACATAAAATAAGATCTCCAAAAAATGAACATTCCAGTTGACTTGATTGATAGAAAATGTGTAGTCAGTTAATGTCCACACCGTAATGATTTTATGATTGTTATTTTTTAATGATAATTTATATAATTACAGTTACAACACAGAAGTTGTTACCAAAAACCTTACGATATCCAATAATGGAATATTAAATGATTTCACATATTTATTCATGGCATTTTACTCCGTATCAATTATTGCGACTGACCATCAAGTTATATATTTTAAATCGAGTATATAAAATTCACAGAAGACTTATTGCTTCAGTTTCTTACATTGTTTGCTTTGTTTTAAACAACTCAAATATTAAAATTATTGCCCACTTTATAATAAATTTACCACGAAGATAGTATGTTAGTCAAATCTAATGCAAGTTACTTAAATATAGCCAGACAAGTCATAATTTATTAGTAATAAATTGTTAATTTTATGTGACAAAAGCAAATTTTGCGCAGAATAAATTTTAAAAATATACCTTCTGGTGGATATTACAATGTGCTTAACAACTGTACTTCTCACCTTTATATGTACATGTTTTATACTTTAGGTTACAGAATAAATATTACTTTATTTATTACTTGATATTATTTATTCAAATGTTATAACGCCAAAAAAAAAACAAATAATTCTTTGTTAGAAATGTTTATTTAACTTCCCCAAAAATATTCCGTTCCGCATGGTGACCACGCTACTACCGATCGATGGCTCGAGTTTAATTACAAACAAAAAGTAGACTTACTTTCCATTGGGCTTCCGGTGATCCGACAATTGTGACCCTCCTTTCGTTCTGTGTTTCTTGTGGTTTGGTTTCATCAATAGGTGCTATTTTGACGGACGCTCCGGAGAATCGTATGATATTTCTAATGTGTGATCCCTTAGTACCAATGATTGCGCCTACAGCGTTATTAGGGATATACAAGTAGGTTGTCTCTTGGGTATCGCCACCAGATTGAGACCCTGCGGGGTACATACCGGGGTAAGGAGCTTGACCTGAATAAAGTCCTCTTGAACCATAACCAATTCCTTAAACAACCAAAAGGACGGTTATAGATACTTTAAATAATAAACCTCTGACGCGTTTAGAATTTAAAGTAGTTCAGTTGAATTTACATTTTCTTTTTTTCTTAACAATAATATTCCCCATTCTATATAGCTTCTTGGTATTAAATAAACATCCATAAAAATGTGAGTTTTTTATGCTCGAACAGCTTGTTTTTACCAAGAATTGGTAACAATTATAAAGAGCTTTGACACTTCCTTGTATCGAGCTCAGAAACTGTCGAAAATTGGAAGAAATCATGGATAAGCTAGAGTACTTCATTCTTCCTGTACCACACGTGATATTGACTACAAGGTTTGCCCATAAGATTTTAATTTAAACAAATTTGGATGTTTTCAAATTTATTTATTGTTCTGCGTTTCCAAGTCCAGTTTTTGTAGTCGGATAGCAATACATAATGCACTCCTTTAATACCAATGAATTCTTTACCAACTGGTAGCAAAGAACTTTAAATTGAGATTTGTAAAATGCAAAACGTTCTCCTTTATTGATTGATGTAAATGTAAGACATTTTTAAATTATAGTCCCTACCAAATTCTCTAATAAACTGTCCTAAAGATATATGTAAATTCAACTGTTTTTGATTAAAGTAAATTAGAAAATGATTCAAAAGTCTTATATATCTTTATGTTAAAGGATGTAGAGTTAAAAAATTGAATAATTTTAATTATATAGATATTTGGTGCGATAATGAAATTTAGACTCTAAAACAGATTTTAACCCTTAATAAGGGTTATAATTGAAATTGTAATATTGACCGGATTATAAAAATAATTAATAACAAAAAATTTTAATTGTTTGGTGAAATGTCTTTAAAAGTATGTACCATAAAAAAAGGGTAATTTGTTCCAAAATTTTTCAAAACACAAAAAAAAACAGATGCGCTACTGCGGTAATTTATTAATTAGGAAATGACCTACCTAATGAAAAATATGGGGTTTTTAACGATTTTATTGTAAAAAAATACATAACATTCAAGATTACGATATATATTAAAACAATTCTTCTTTTCATTTGAACATGGAATAACTCTGCAGGTAAATCACGTTGATGGGGTCACAATTGAATACCTTGGCTAATGCGTACACATATGCCTCGTTGGGCACCAAATTTTGATGTAGTTGCTGGAATTTGTGAGCCATCAGACCCGAAGCAACTCTTGCCTTTCTCTTACGTCGCAGAATATTATATAAGCATTAACGAATGATATGTCTATTAATCCCCAAAATAGTCTATGCCACCATTTCTTGCAGCGTCTATCTAGTCCTTAAGCTGTTCATCTCATCTCATCATCATCAGTTGGCGCTACAGCCCTTCGTGAGCCTTGGCCTGCTTCAAAACATTCTTCCATCCTTCCCTAGTGAGTGTCTGTCTTCTCCAGCCCCTCACTCCAATCTCCATCAGATCTTCCTGTACATCGTCCAGATATCTGAGTTTAGGTCGCCCCTTCTTCTTCTTTCGACCGGCCTGTTTAGCATAGTTATTTTAGTGGGATCACTCTCATCAATCCGCATAACGTGGCCCACCCACCTTAGGCGGTTTATTTTGATGGTCTTCACAATATCTGCATCACAAAAAAGTCTAGAGTTCAAAGTTATATCGCCTTCTCCACAGACCCTGTTCGTTTACTCCGCCATATATGGTCCTCAATACTTTTCTTTCAAGGACTCGTAGTAACTCTTCATCTCGGGTCGTCATTGCCCATGTTTCCGATCCGTATGTGAGCATTGGGCGTATTTTTGTTTTATAAAGTTTGCACTTTGTTGCTATTGACATACTTCTCGCTCTTAGTTGAGGGCCCAGGCCAAAATAACAGCGGTTAGCCACGCATATTATTTTTTTGATTTCGTTGGATGTGTTATTTTTGTAGTCTACCAGTGATCCTAAGTAGCGCAATTCTTCTACCATTTCTATCGTTTCGTGTTGCACCTCTAAGTTATTTTATTCAATTCTTGATATGGCCGGCATATATTTAGTTTTCTGGATGTTAATCACAAGTCCGATGTTTTCTGCGGCATTTTTGATACGCGTGAAAGCCTCCACTGCTTCATTTTGGGTTATTCCAATTATGACGATATCATCAGCGTATGCCATTATTTGTATACTACGGGTATATATCGTACCTTTTAAGTTTATTCCCGAATCTCTCATAACTTTTTCTAACGCTAGGTTGAACAGCGTGCACGATAGCGCATCTCCCTGGCGCAGTACTCTGTTGGTTTTAAATGGTTTTGAAACATCCCCTTGTACGCGCACTTTACATTCGACTTTCATCATTGTCATTTTAATTAATTCTACCAAACGTTTGGTATTCCTAATTCATCATCGCCGAATATAATTGGGACCTGTCAATAGTATCCTACTCTGCCTTAAAGTCTACGAAGATGTAATGGCAGTCTATGTCGTACGTCGTTTTTTCTCATCTCATCAGTTCATCATTTAACTGTGATAACTGTCTCGTTCAGCTGACTCAAGTTAATTTCATCCATCTTTCTTGTATACGAATTTCTATGGACTGAGCCAGATCTTCTACTTCTAGAGTAGGTACTTGAATTTTCTGGTATAGCATTGTTAGAATTATTCAACGTCTTATCATTATTATCAGATTCTTGGTCAGTTTGGAAGCCTAGATCATCCGGTATACTCTCAAACAAGCAATTATTAACAACACTTAATAATTCTGCTTCATTTAGAGGTTTTTTGCTAGTAAAAAAAAAGGATTAAAATATAACAAGAAGCGATAGTCAACAAATTTATCTTTTTCTTGTGCCACTCTTGTCGGAGATTGGAAATCATCAAGGCTATTCTGATCTTGTTTATAGCTGACCTAAAGAGTTCATTAGTGTTACAGCCAAACCACTCTCTCAAATTATGCAACCATGACATTCTTCTACGGCCTGGATTCCGTTTTCCTTTTATTTTTCCTCGCATTATATTTTGAAGTAATGCGTATTTATGTCCTCTCATCAGGTGACTCAATTCGAGTTTTCTTCGTTTGATCGTTGACAAAATTTCTGGGTCTTTTCCTATCCTTCGTATTACTTCAAAGTTCGTTACTCTTTCAACCCAACTTATCTTCCAATATTCGACGGTAGCACCACATCTCGAAACTTTCAATATTTTTTATGTTGTTCTGTTTGAGAGTTCAGGCCTCTACATCGTAGAGGGATGCTTATATCTCTGTTGCAGAAGAATTTCCTCATCTTTATGAAGGTGGCCCTGGCAATTTCATTACGTCTTTTTATTTCATTGTTTTGGTCTCCAGTTTCGTTTACTGATGTCCTTAAGTATTTGTAACTTGATACTTGTTTCAGTTTTTATGCCGTTTATACTAATATGTGTTGCTTGTGTCATGTTTTTACTGAAGACCATATACTTAGTTTTTTTGATATTGATATTTATACCGTAATTGTTGCAGGCAATATTTATATTTGTAAGTAAACGTTGTAACTCTTCTACTGTTCTTGCAACTAGTACAGTGTCGTCTGCGTATCGAATATTATTTACAACCTCTCCATTGATTACGATTCCTTCGTTTGTTTGCAAGGTTTCCTGGCAGATGCTTTCACTATAAACACTAATAGCAGCGGTGACAAAATGCATCCCTGTCGTACTCCTCTATGTATTTCTATTGCTTGTGATATCTCATTTTCTATTTTGATGTTAGCTTTCTGATTCCAATATAGATTGAGAATTATTCGCAGATCTTTATTATCTATGTCCTTTCTTTCAAGAATGTCTCTTAGCTTATCATGGCGTACTCTGTCAAACGCTTTTTCAAAATCGATAAAACATGCATGTACTTCCTAATTAACGTCTAGGCATCTTTGTGTAAGAACATTCAAACCGAAGAGAGCTTCTCGAATCTAGAGAGCTAGTCTTTTTCTGAACCCCATCTGTGTATCACTAATATCTGAATCCAA
This sequence comes from Diabrotica balteata, assembly GCA_918026665.1. Taxonomy (NCBI): domain Eukaryota; kingdom Metazoa; phylum Arthropoda; class Insecta; order Coleoptera; family Chrysomelidae; genus Diabrotica; species Diabrotica balteata. Next base: position 39,752,001 of record OU898277.1, read on the forward strand.
CTTTTAATAAACTCGGTTGTGGATGACTTTTAGAAATATCTTTAGTAGATGGCTCATTACAGATATTGTTTGATGTTCTGAACATTCTTTTGCATTGGATTTCTTTGGCAGTGTAACGAATGTAGACAACAGCTACTCTTGAGGTATAATACCAGTTTTGTATATTGTGTTAAATACGTGCAATATTATATCTATTGAGTCATCATTCAAGAGCTTTAGCAATTCAGTAGCAACCTCATCAGGTCCATTTGCCTTTCCAGTTTTGGAATTTCTAAGTGCCATTTCTACTTCACATTTTAAGATTTCACGTCCCGTTTCACCATTTACCTGAACAATGTTATTTCTGTTGTCCTCAAACAATTCTCTTATGTATTCACTCCATCTATTAATTTTCTCTGTTAAATCTATAATAATCTTTCCGTCTTTGTTCGTAAGCAAATTTATTTGATGTCTTCTTTGAGTTCCAGTAATTTCTTTTACTTTTTTAAGTACATTGAATGTGTCATATTTTCTTTCATAATTTTTCATTTCTACACATTGTTCTTCAATCCATAATTCTTTGGCATTCTTTATTCTTTGCTTTATGTTCTTATCAACCTCTCTGTATTTTTGTGCATTATTCTTCATTTTACATCTTTCATCCACTAGTTCTAGTATGTCTGGTGTCATCCATACCTTGTGTTTCTTTGCATATCTGGTTAGGTGTTTCTGTAACGTAGTTCTTATTGTAGTGTTTATATACTTAAGTTTTTCATCTATGTTGTCTGTTCTGCGGATTTGACTTTCTGCTATACTGAGGTTGGTGTTTATTTCTTCTTGCACTGTTTGTCGTAGGTGTTCACTCTTAAGCTGGCTTAAGTCTAACGCTGGGGTGATGGTTTTTCGTATTTTCTTTGGTCTAGCTCGTCACAGGTACTACTGAATTATGATCCGAACCGATGTCAGCTCCAAAATAAGTTTTAGTAGATTTCACGGCATTACGGTATCTTTTTGTCACCAGTATGTAATCTATTTAGTTTCTGATTACTTTTTCTTGAGTGTGTTGAGGTGACGTCCACGTATACAGTCGCCTTGGGGGTAATTTAAAGAATGCATTAGTTATTATTAAATCTTCACTTGACAAAACTGAACTAAACGGTCACCTCTTTCAATTCTATTACCTAAGCCATATTCACAGACATTTCTTCCACCTTTAGCCTGACCTACCTTGGCGTTCAGATCGCCCATTACTATGTTAATGTGTTGTCTCTTTGTTGTTCTCATCAGCTCTTCTAAGATATTATAGAATTGTTCTATTTCCTCTTCGTCTTTGTCTGCTGTCGGAGCGTACACTTGTATGATGTTTATTATGTTCTTATCTTTTCAGTGTATTAACATCACACGCTCTGAGAGTGAAGTAAAGTTAGAATGAAGTAAAGTATACTACAGCATCTTTCCATTTTTTTTGAGATGATGACTCCAATTCCGTATCGATGGGTTGTGGTGTCACTTCTGGCATAATAAACATTCCATGATTATTTGTGGGACATTTGGCATTTCCTGGCCATTGTGTATCACTCATGCCTAATATGTCTATATCCAAACGATACATTTCCAAGACGGCGTTATCTAATTTTCCCGAAGAGAATAAGCTCCTTACATTCCATGCAATTTTTATGGTTGTCTTTTTCTTATTACAAGGGTTTCGCAGGTTTACGGTAAACAAATTTATAACCAACAGTAAATTACTTCCAAATGGCTGACGGTACTTCAAACTTTCGGTAACTTTCGTTACGGACAAAGTCCGGATCCATTTGGACTGATATAATTAAGTAAAAATCGTTATTTTGGAAAACTACTTTCTTTTGGGCAACTCCCGACAACCTAACAATCCGTTGCTGAATTTTCCGTTCCTTTTTCGGTCCAACATGTTCCAGAATACAGTCTTAGGAAATTGTAACTTAATCATGCGTTTAATTGGGTCGATAGAATGTATACGAAAATATGTTAAATAAATGTGATTCTCATGCTAAAATATATTCTATTTAAATTGAAAACCAATACATCCTTTAAATAAGATTTTAATGAGAATAATGATAAAAATGTAATGAAAAATTTTTGTACCTAGGTTATTTTTACCTGCTGTGGCCATCATCGCCATCGGATGCAACCCCGGGAACATCATGGTCTGGGGTGCCATGGCCTGCAGATCATTTTCGTAGCTTTGTCTTAATTTTGAGCTAATCTGGGATTCGGCGCGGCTCATATTTTCGATGGATCCCTTGACAGTGATTATACGTTCTAGATTGAAAGAATTGATATCGTTTATACTGGACACGGTGATCTTTGTATCTGTCTCTTGCATTATCCTCTTGATTGTATTACCTCCTTTTCCTATAATCCGTCCGATTAGATTATTATGAGCTAAGATCTTTAAAGAAATTTCCCTAAAATACAGAAAAAGATTAATCATTTTGACGTTTAAATGATATGTTTATATTTTATATGCAACGTTTTAAAATAAAATTTCCTGAGAAAGTTTATAATATTGTAACAGTTTTTAATTTTTTAAATCAATAAATAACATTTATCAAGAATCTGAGTGAAATAACTAATATTTTGTAAGAATTGTAGAATGAGATATATTATAAAAAAATGTAGCCAGAAACTCAGTGAAAAATTCAGATGTATTATAAAATAATGTAGCCAGAAATTCTTAATTCACTTAAGAATTTATGTTTGTTTTTCGTCTTTTAATGGGGGAAGGTGATCCAAATGTTCGAAGCATACCTCGGTCTTAAAAGGTGGACAAAAATGCCTTCCAGTGTGGCCACGATGATGTCCGAGAACGCACGCAGGGGTTGTTCGGATACCATCGCCGTCAATGCCAGAGACCTACCTGTTAAAAAAACCCTCCTTAGCGGTGAATTACCGGTCGGACCGCCTTGATTGGGACGCAACATCGGCACGGCATTCACCCCGATCTCTCATCTACGCACAATTCTCCCTACACTCTCCCTCTGTCCCCCCTGTTCTTGTTCAATGTCGCCCATTCTCATTCTGCCTTATCTTCTTGCTTGCTCCTGGGCACCCTGTCCCCTTTGGGTTGCCTTTCTTCTTGTTCCTTTCTCTCCAATGTTCTCCTCAAACATCATTAAACTGCTCTCTACCGATATGACGACCTAAGCATCTCCATTGCAACTACTTCCTAGCTCTCTCTCAAGCAGGCTCCTCTCCATCTATCACATACTAATAGAGTGTGTGAGGCTGTGCCTGATATTTGACAGTACAGACATTTGTCATTTTCTGCCTTTCTAAATCTACAAAGGTATGCCCTGAAGCAACCATTTCCTGTGAATTATATTAATTAAGCATATGTCTGCGTTAGGAAGTAATCCAAACGCCGATGCCCGCAGTCCATGCATCTTCTCAGAGTAGGAATCAGCGACTTCGTCCACTGCGCCACCTTTCCATTATGGACCTCTGCCTTTCTTGTCTCTCTTCCTTTGTTAAACGTTCTGTTGCTATGTCTTCATTTCTTTTCTCATATATTCTTCCTTGCCTTCATTAGCACGTGCATCGGAATACACTCGGTGATAACTCTCAGCGCCTATGCAGAGACTGTTCTGTATGCACATGCCACACTCAATAGACTCTTCCTATCTGCTCGGGTGAGCCGCTTTCTATACGCCTTTGTTAAAATTGCAGTAATCCAGACAGGCGCAGCGGAATTTATGACTATGACGTTATGCGTATTTCCAGATCTACGTACTTGGCGACCACCAACAAAGTCATCATAGCCAGAATGATCGCTAATGTTCGGAACGGACAGGCACCCTAAGAAGAAGTACTTGGCGATCTTTTCCTTGTATTTAACACGTAGATTATTATTGTTAGGTATCGCTAAGTGTTGTTTGTCTAGTTAGTTTATTAACTAGAATGAAATTTGGTCTATTCTGTGCCACTGATTGGCCTGTGAGCACAATATGGTCCCAGTATAACTCGTAGTTGCCATTATGAAGCATATTATCAGGGATATATTGATAATAAGTGTGGCAGTGTTGAGAAGTTCCAGTTGTTTAGCTATCGCTCGAATCATGTTGTTCCTTATGCTTAGTTGCAGCTACCTGTAAGACGTAGGATGGTTTCTTCTTCTACAAGCGCTTTAAAATTTAAAATTATTCCAATCTTTCAACACTAGCATTAGTTCTACCTACCAATACTTGTTATAAAGAGACCTCTATCATTCAGTGTTGATTTTATCTGTAATATTATTTCTCTGATAATAGTTACCCAAAAGTTACTCCTAGATCAAGAAATATCGAAACCATACATAAACCGCATAATATATTTAACTTACCCTTTATTCGTGTTGTTAGCCTCCTGTTGCATAACTTCTAGAATTCTCTTACATGCATTGGTACAATTATCTGGATTACCGTAAATAGTAATGGCTTTCTCTAAGGAACCTACATTATCTTTTCTATGAACATCAACTCTTGCCCTCGTCTGTTGTGTTATCTGTCTTATTGTTGAACCTTGTCTACCAATAATAGCTCCTACCTATAAAAAAAGACGTTCTCAATCTTAATTTCGGGCCGGGTAATTAGAAATTTGCTGCTCATTTATTTTCGAATATTATCGAATACATCATACAGAAAAATGCGAATAATTAGATACTGCTAACTTGGATTCAGAGCCGAAATGGGAACAAGAGAGGGTTTGTTTTCTCTAGAAGTACTATTGCAGAAGTGTTACTACCAACAAAAAGATGTTTTCCTATGCTTTGTCGATTTCGAAAAGACATTTGATCACATTATTATAGATAATAATAAAATGCTAAGTTCTTTACAGAACATTAACTTAGATGATAAAGACCTAAGATTAGTAATAAATTTATCTTGGAGGCAAAGTGTCAAAATTAGGACTGACGATCAAACAGTCACAAATATTAGTAAAGGAGTAAGGCAGGGTTGTGTATTCTCCCCTTTGCTATTTAAACTTTACACGGGACTGCTATTCAAGAGAACCTTGGAAAACCTTTCTAAAAAATGAATAGGGAACAAATTTCTAATATAAGATATACAGATGGCAGTGTCCTAATAACTGATACAGACACGAACTTAGAAAATCTTAGACCAACTTAATGGTGCTTGTCGAGAGTTTGGAACTAATATTAACGAGAGAAAACTCAAGATAATGGTAATCGAAAAGAGGCAAAATGTCCCTTTATCTATAATCATAAATGAGAAGATATTGTATTAGAACAGGTAAACGGTTACAATTCTCGGAATGTTCAAAAAACAAATGAAGAACTTCTAGATAGACTAAAATAGAAAAACAATTATTTAGAACCATTAGAATAAGAAAAACCTGCTGTTTTAACCATTGGCTATGTAACGAAAAATCCGTCTCACGTTTTATATTCAGTATGGGTTAAATGGGAAAATAGGACAGTGTCATCAATAGTTGCTATCAATTATAACCACTTCAGTCTTTGTTTATGTTCTGCGCATAGATATATAATACAAATCACTAAGAGCTTCAATACAATCGCGTTCCCCCAGTGCGACAAAGACAACTGACGCAAAGCAGCCCCTGCAACTCTTTTTAATTTCACAGATTTATCGACCACGTGACCTAAATGACCAATGAGTATGTCACGTGGTCGATAAATCCGGCCCATTAGAAAGAGATGCAGTTACTGTTTTGCGTCAATTTTCTCTCTCGCACTAGATAAACGCGACTGTATTGCAGCAGTCAGTCTATTCTATGGTTGTGCGTCAATGCAATTATAGGTTATGTTGTTTGTTATTGTTGATTCAAACAAAAATACCCAATTTAAATTTTACGTTTCAAATTTATTCGGGGTCATTAAATTCACTCAGCGAAGCGAAAACTATCTTCATCGCTGGAATATGTAAATGTATATTGAAACATTAATTTAATGTGTAAAGCTGGAATAAATTTTGTATTTTTAGGGAAATAAGCTTTGGTTAAAGTTGTCAGATTGATATATTTTAAATAAAACTGTTTTGTCTTTGTATCAACATTGTTTGATTACAATCATGTAATAGAATTTCGTAAATGTATTATTATACGTAATACAGGTTTAAATCGTTTATACATCTTCATGAAGAAAAAGGGTTAAAGAATTACTGAGAAGTTGTTCGTCCTGAAAAGGGCGATTTGTGAAAAATAATATGAAATGTAATCAGTGACGAAATAAAGAGTGACGAAATAAAGAGTGACACCAAAAAAGAGAAATAGCGAAGTAACAGTATAAGGTTAATTGCATAAATGATACCACTAAACGCAATCATTGACTCAAGATTAAGACGTTTCACAAAAAATGGAACTAGCAATAATACCACTGTAAATAAGAATAGAACTATTGAAATATATAAAGATTAGTAAAATAGGCGTTTAGTCCATAAGAGCCTGTAAAGAACATAAAACGTGAGACAGACTATACATTCCACAATTGTTCTTTAAGGGTAAAATAGAGGGTTTTAGAAACCAGATTTAGAAATATAACTAGGATATGAAGAAATTATGCGTACAGTTGAAAACAGAGCAATGCTTGTCACTATAACCCTTAACCTCCAATAATGGTAACGGCACAGTAAGAAGAAGAGGATCAAATACAATTTCGAAGTTTTTGTCGGAAAATTAGTTTATTGAATATTTTCCACGTATTTGAAAGAGTAAATAGCTCGTTTACTTTTTCATCAGGGGGTATAGACAAATATATATATAAGGTTCTTGAACTCCTAAGTGGAGCATAGAGCTTCAGTGAAAACGCGCCATCGGGTTCTATTTTGCGCTAAGGCCTTCACCTCATTCCAAGACTTTCCTTGTTTTCTTATCTCGTCCATGATGGATCTTCTCCAAGTTTGTACTGGGCGACCTTTTTTTCGTTTTCCTTGGGGATTCCACTCTAGGGCAGTCTTTGCAATACTGGAGTTATTTTTTCGGAGTGTGTGACCGATCCAACCCCACTTTCTGGACTTTATTTCATTTACTACCCTCTTTTGTTTGGTCAGGTGTAGTAAGTCTTCGTTTCTGATGATGTTAGGCCAGAAAATACGAACAATTCTTCGTAGACATTTATTAACAAAGACCTGCAGTTTGTCTGTAAGGGTTTTTGTCGCTTTCCAGGTTTCACATCCGTAAAGTAGTACAGACATGACATTTGACTGGAATATGTGGATCTTTGTCCTCGTAGTGTATTCTCCAGACCTCCAAACAGGGTTGAGCATGCTGAAAGCTTGTTGCGCTTTTCGTATCCTCATACGAATATCGTCTTCTGTACCTCCGCTTTCTGTTATGACACTTCCAAGATACGTAAAGTTTTCCACATTTTCAATCTGCATGTTATTAATGGTGAATAGCGTGTTGTTTCTTGCATTTATTCTCAGGTATAGACAAAAAATACACCAATATTCACCATACTTACTTGTGAAAATTATGAAAAAGTCTTCAGATGATAAAAAAATCTGAGATGATAAAAATAAGGCGACAGGGAACTAGATAATTCTCATTTCATGGTAACACACTGTAAAATATTGTTCAATGAACAATAGTAACATTGTTTCGAATCATACTGTTGATTTGCTTATACACTCTTGAAAATTCTGATCCAGAGAAAAATATATACTTACGTAGTGTAAATTATATATTTTTACAAGTATCAATGTATTTAATGAAGCGACCTTGTGATATTGAAATGCAAAAAATATGAATTTTGATTGGGAAGGCTGAACCAACTTCTTGGTTGTGTGTTTATTGACTAAGATAATATATATTGACATACTCTATCTACTTTATTTTACTAAAACATCAAATCTAAAAAGAGAACAGATGTGTTGGGGAATTTAATTTGACAATAAATATTCAACATTATTAGAGAAAATATACGGTTTACGTTAAATGTTACTTTTTAAATGTTAAAAAAAAAAAAAGATTGAATACAGGAGTCACAAGAACCAGTTTATTACTTATATTTTGTACTGGAGCTTATACTAAGTTTTTATTTTTTTAAGAAAAAAATATGAATAAATTATTTTTGAATATTAAAAAAAACTTCATCATCATCATCATCAGTTCGCGCTACAGCCCTTCGTGAGCCCTGGCCTACCTCAAAATATACCTTACATACTTCCCTTTCGAGTGTCCGTCTGCTCTATCCCCTTGCTCCAATCTATCCTGCATATCGTCCAGATTTCCGATTTTAGGTCGCCCCTTATTCTTTTTCGACTGGTCTATCTAGCATGGTTATTTTAGCTTGATGGGCGTGGCCCATCCATTTTAGACGGTTTATTTTGATGGTAATTGATGGATTTGACCGTTACTTGATAAAAATTCATAACAGCAACTTCTTATGGTGCCTATCCGTTACGGATGTTGGACACTAACATGGCTATTCTGACTACGTTGACTTCTGCCCTGAAAAGTCCGGTAATGGTTAAGTTAAACCACTTTCGCAGGTTATGCAGCCAGGATATTCTTCTCCGTCCTGGACCTCTTTTCCCATGCACTTTACCTTGAAGGATGGTCCGAAGTAGGTCATATCGTTGTTCATTGCGCATTATTTGGCCCAGATATTCTAGTTTGCGACGTTTTATGGTTACGACTAGTTCGCTCTCTTTACCCATTCTATGTAGTACTTCTTCGTTGGTAATTCTGTCTATCCAGGAAATCCTCAACATGCGTCTATAGCACCACATCTCAAATGCTTCGAGTCTCTTCAGTGATGCTTCAGTTAAGGTCCATGACTCTACGCCATATAAAAGAACTGAAAATACGTAGCATTTTAGTAAACGAACTTTTATTTCCAATTTTATGTCGTGGCTGTTAAAGATTTTTTTTCATTTTGACGAAAGCTGAACTTGCCTTCTCGATCCTTATCTTAATTTCCGTCGATTGGTCCCACTGTTCATTTAAGTTTGCACCCAGATAACAAAAGTTGGTGATTTGTGTTATAGGTTGTTGGTTAACTAGTAATTGGCCAGGTGGTATCCTATTTTTGCTTATAACCATGTATTTGGTTTTTTTGATGTTACAATCAAGCCCAAACCTGCTACTTACTTCTGCCACCCTGGAGACAAGTGTCTGCAGACCTTCAAGACTGTCTGCAAAAATGACAGTATCATCAGCGTATCTTATGTTGTTCAATCGTTCTCCGTTTATAAGTATTCCCTCGCCTATGTCCGTTAGCGCTAGGTTACAGCAACTTAGGCAGATATATCAAAAACAACATGAGCGAAAAGAAAAAGCACTTACACAGTTTTGTACATAAACTTAAATGTGGCGACTTTCCAAAAACTTACATCGGTCAAACTGATAGAACTTTTAAAAAACGGATAGCAAAGCTCAAAAGGGCTTTCAATAATAGAAAAACAGATTCTGGGTACGCACTTCACCTTCTAGACCAAAATCGTGAAATACATTTCCGAAAATAATAATGCTTTTTATTTACTTAATACCTACCATATCACTTTGTACCAGTATCCTTAAGGGGAAGTCAGTTTGTCTGTTTTGTCCGGGTAAACCTCCAAAAGCAGCACCTGGTCCTCTGGGATTACGTTTCCCCCGTTTTTCCACAGCCAATTCTACTTTTAACGATTTACCTTCTACTTCAACGCCATTTAACTGATTTACAGCTCTGAAAACAAATTAATATATTAATGAGAAACACATACTCTTATAGGTACATCATTAATGAACTTTGCTGTCTTTAAACCACTGGCACTGGAATGACTTTCCCCTAGCGCGTTGCATATTCTGAGATAAAAGAATATACTCTTATTTAAACATGGATGGAAAATGTTATCGCGATAACTGGATTATAGCGTGCCAAAATGCTAGGTGTTAAGCATGCTAATCGGAACAAACAACAACGATATTGGTATAAACAATTGTTGCTAGTTTACGGCTATTCAAATGTTGCACACAAAACCTTATCTTAAACCATCTTAAACCTTCTCCATTCCATTGAATCGTTTTTGTTTTCTACCCTCCTTTTTCTATTTTTTAAATTCCCCGAAGGCCATTAGTTCAACCACGATTTTGAGAGTACTGAAAGAGTAAATCAAGGAGAGTAAAATATGTGAAAACTGTGGGGTTTCATGGAAAAACTTTCGTAAAAATGTAATTTTCTTTTGTAAAAAATATCTTTTATAAAAAAAATTTCTCCGTTATGCCATTTTACGAATCGATAGAGGAGTATTGATCCAATCTTTAAAAATTTTAGCATTTGGAAAAATATTAATCATGATTGCAATTATGGTCCATGGAGTATAAATGACTAACATAAAAAGTGAGACTTGAACCAAAATCGAAACATTCCCACATCCCAAAGACGTCGACTCTCGCATTTATTTAGTGCTGTGGAAAAGAAAATAATTATGTAACTAATAACGAGTCACCAATTATTACCAGTAATTACGGTATTTTTCATTAATCCATTAGTGCCTAGAGTTACATATATGTAACGCAGGGCAAGATTTAATTTATCCATTGTAAATTTTTTTGTAGAACTACTAACGACAGATGGCGGCACTGTTAAAACGGCAGACATTACTGTTCACGCCCACACAAGTTTTGTTTAGTTTAGTTAACGTGGTTGGCGCTAGAAAAAAAAAATAAGGTGACAAATTTATACTACTCATTTTTACAAAATTGAACCTGTTATTCAATTCGAGTAGATACTGTTACGTAAAAATTAGTCATATTAAAAAAACTCAAATAAGAGCAATAAATTAGAATTAATAAAAATATAACAGTACATTAAATTTGTATTCAGAATAATTATTACTATAAGAATTTTTTTACATTTGGTTAGTAATTTAGTCATATATTCATGTAATTTAAAAAAAATCTCATACTTAAATATTTTGGGTAATTTATACTGATCAAAAGTTCAGTATTACATATATGTAACGCTAAGCTTTTATGTGGACGTAATTGCCCATTTATTTTAATTATTAATTTATTTATAAATAAACTCTGTAGTATTTATTTTTAAATTTTTTCAATCAATCTAAATCTTTACTTCTTTATAGGCGAAGATTTACTTTACAAGAGGCCCTTGACATGGCATTTTGTTGATGACAGAGGAAAATTTCATAGAATCTACAGAGGTAGACGAACTGACTGACGAGGATTCTGGTGATGAAGACTGTGGTACTATCGACAACTTGACGGGGTCTCAACTAAGTTCAGATGTAGAGGTTAGGCTAGTGAATACTGAAATGCTAACATCAGATGTACATGTAGTGGACCAAGAAACATTTCAAATTTGATTGCCTCAAAAAATTGATTTGAGAGAAAATATGGTCCCTTAATAGTAAATATGGATGTTTAGTAAATTTTGACCTTTACCAAGGGAAAGGACCATCTTCCAATGAGCAGTATGAACATTTATTTGGTAAAGCCGCAGCAACCAAACCAAGGAAAAAAAAAGAAAAAAGAGGGACTTGGGTACATCCTTTTTTTGCTAGTCATTTTATAAGTGGTGTATTTTTAACCTTGTACGATGATTTGTGAAGTATATAACCAATTTTTTTAACTATGTCAATTGCGTCATTCAACGAATTATTAAGTTTGTGCAATAATGATTTGTCCAAAGAAGGCACCATCCAACAAAAATCCAGAAGAAAGATTATTCGTCCCTTTAAAGTGAGTCTTTAAAGTTTAATTTTAGGGAAAAAAAACAACTACATAGACAAATATGTCTTTATTATCTGATTAAAAAATCAGAGGACTTTTCATATAGATAGGATGAAAATTTTAAAACAGATCCATACACTGAGAATGATCAGAAATGTTTGTATCACTGGGCTGTAAGACTGGTTGAGGATATTGAAGGTTTATAAGTAATAGCAGCCGACCGCTGAGTAGACATACGTACTATGTATTTGGTTTGTATGTGGATTCGTGTATTCAGTATGATAGCTTTCGCCATAACCATACATATAACTATTGAATATATCGCCTGGTATAAGCTTCTTGTAAAAGAGACATCAATCTAATTTTTGTAGCCTTTTTCTCTAACGGGGTACATCTGGTGTAGTACTTAGTTAGGACAACAAAAATAATGAGTCTTCGTCAGTGTCACTTTAAGCACGTCGGTCTCCATTGATCTATTTAACGCTGTAATGAATGGACCCTCGTCGCCAGTTGCTGCATCTCTAGTTATTTTCTTTCCTTTTTGTTTTTGGTAGCGACCTGCTATCGGATTTTTTCCGTTGTTTTCTACAGTACCATCCATTTCACCTGGTGTGTCTCTCACTACGACCACTCTTTGCAAGAACTGCGACGGCTTGAAGTAAATGTATACATTTTTTCGTTCACTCCAGGATCCAGATTTTATGAATTTCTGTCTCTCCACTTCTCGAGCGTAACATGACCTTATCCCTTTCCATATCTTCTGGAGTTGTAATCCTGAAATGAAAATTATTTACTTTTTCAGATACCTAGGAGGTGGATGTTCAGTTACGGAGCTGCATTACTATTTTCGACTTGGATATACAACAATCACAACATTGGCGATAGAAGTTTGTGCACCGGTATGCAAAAATTTAGCAACTTATTTGACATTGACAGCTAATGCAGAAGAATGGAAAGAATTAGCCTCAGGATTCGAAATACACTTCAACTTTAGTCATTGTATTGGCGCAATCGATGGAAAGCATAAGTAATTAATCCTAACGATTCGGGTTTATTGTATTACAACTACAAAAATGATTTTTGTCCTGTGTTGCTTACTGTATATTATGCAAGTTACAACTTTATTTATACCGATATAGGTGCATGCGGGAAAAGCAGTGACTCGACGTCGACAGTGATAAAGGACACTTCATTTTATAATGAACATTGTAAATAAAGCGTCGTTAAAAATCGTTGAATCTATCAAACGATCAGAAAATAAACCATATTCTTTCCCATAACTGTTTGTGAGTGATAAAGTACATAGGTCTTGAAAAACGCATTGTTAAGACTTGTTTTCTGTTGCATAAGTTCGTAAGTATTCGAGATGTATATTTATTTATAATATGATGACATCCTGAAAATTACAGGCTACGAAGATAACAAGTAAACAAGAATTTGAATCGAGGAGGATGATCAGCATAACATAAATTTCAAACAGATCAGCCAAATAGTTTATAAGCTACTCAATTTATTTATCCCGGACATCGATTAATTAAACAACTGTACTTGCTCAAACAATCACTCTAGAGGTATTTTATAAATCACAATAGATTCTTTGAGGCTTCATTTTTATGGTATATTAAAACAAGTTTATTATTAAAGTATTAAAGATTTAAAAAGGCTGATTTTTAGGTTATAAACATTTATAATAATTACTATTTAAATGGGAATAAGCCACAATTAAAAGTTGAAGTAAGTTTATTGACGTTATTATTAATAACTTTTATATTTTTTGTCACACTGTTGTAAGTGGGCTCAATGAAAAGCGTGAAAAAACACACTTTACCAAAAAACAAAAAAAAAATGGATCATAAAATTTAGACCTTCATTTAGAATTAGTATACTTTCAGCTCTTAATGGAAATATGATTTTAAAAAAGTAAATGTTATCTTGTTTCCTTTTGGTCACAGAAGATTCTGTTTTTTTTTCTGGAATGTATGTTTTTTCAGCAGCTTTTCATTGGGCCTATTTACAATCCTGTTACATAAAAAATGTCAATGTTATTTTATCTGGAAACTCAAAATTAAAGAACTTTTTATTATCTAACTATTTTTCTCTAGATGTATAAGAAACGTTTTAGAAGGCAAAAAATATTAAGATTGTTAAAAAAAAAGTAAAATCAGGGAGACGTTTCAAGGATTTTTCATCATCTACCCCTCATACCTTTTCTTCAAATATCTGTAGATTTAGATTTTGTAAGTGGAATCAATCATTTTTTCACATATAGATTGGTGTACCAGAAGAATGTACGAAAGCTACAAGGCTGGTGACGCCACCAAACTGGTCGACGAACCAAACCAAGTGATTAATTATATTAAGCTTATATATTCTTTGATATTGTTTCTAATGCTTACGTGTGTTCTGAATGATGTCGCTACTGGTTGTGGCTACCGTGGTGTTCTAATGGGAGCTAGGGTTGCCAGATGATTTTTTTAATTTCTTAGAATTTTTGCCAATATTTCCCTAGATTTCCCTAACAACTTGACAACCATATTTAGCCACAGAACAATAAACAATCAGAATGCCCACTCTGCTTGAAAAAATAAGTACGCGCATTTCGTTAGCGCAGACGAAATCAGCCATGTTTTAAACGGAACCAGTGCTGTTCATTGACTTTTATCTGGTGACTAGAAAAATTAACCCGGTTTAATTTATTTACGATAACTATAGACATAATATGCACTATTTTATTGGTACTTTTAGTTGAAGAATAGATTAAATTATTTCAAATGCACTAAATTATTATTCTCTAAAAATTTAAATTATAGTGGGCATTCTGATTGTTATTTATTTTGTGATCTAGCCTTTAATCCTAGAATGGACTACTTAAGTCTGACGTCAGAATCAGTAGGACTTTTAAAATCCTTTTCAAACATTTCTAATTTGTGTGTATTTGTCACATAAGGAGTTGGAAATATTGGTTTTTTTAATTGTTTGAAGAATAAATGTAATAATAAAAGGACTTTTGTTTATGAACGAACGTTCATTCTGTGTGATTGGCATTATTTGTTGTTTTGTGAATTTGTGAGGTAAGAATATCAAAGTATTCAGATATTTTAGCCCAGGGGGAGCCCCGTCCCCCGTCGTAATTCGCCGTTCGTGAAATACCACCACTCTAGTCACCGACGGAGAATCACATGAACAGAATTCAGTGATTCCCCGAATAATACGATTTCCAAGCAGATGATATAATAATATGTACATTTTTGAAAATTTATGAAATCAAATCCAGATTCTTTAAAAAGTCCTAAAATATTAATAATACCGGTTGAGTTTACCGAATGTATAAGCTGAATATAGCGGCAAATGTGGCAGTGTTGGAATGTTTTTATAATGTATATGTCGTATGCTTCAAATATAGAGAGTAAAAACTTTTACTAATACTAATGAAAACTAATGAATACTAATGTATCAAAGGGCAAAATTTCTAATAATTAACTGCAATTAATCTCCAAAGCAACAAATATTTACTCATTCTTGTTTTATATAAATCAAAAATTGCAGAATTCATATCATACTTAATATAATCAAAATGTACTTTTCTAAAGCTGTATTTCTGTATAGTTGAAGCATACAGCAACAGCATAAACATTAAAAAAACATGACAACACTGCTAAACCGAAATTTATGTTCCCTGTTTGACATCTGTGGCTATCATCAGCTTGTAGTAATGAGCCTAACGAGAATTTAGTAAGCAGAAAAGACATCAATAAACATTCTATAGTATACAGCTAAACATGTGAAGTTGACTATATTCATTCCACTTCTTTGTTGACTACTCAAAGGCCTTCGATAATGTAAAATGAGATAAAATGTCGCTACTCTTAGGGAAATGGGTATTCCAGAACATCTTATCTTTCGTATGACTACGTAAGTCCTAGGTTACCTAACGTGACTGGAAGTAAAACCGAAAGTCGATATTTGAATTCTTCGTGTGACTTTGTGTCGATTGATAAACAATTTCACGAATTTTGAGTAATTTTTGCCAAACTTCCGGCAATAAATTTGTAACCGGAAATGACATCAAAATCGGAACTAAATATTCGAGCTCGACTTTTCAATACGCGCCGATTAATATTTCACATCTACTATATCTGCGGTTGTAATGTGATACTTCCGATTGCAACTCTAGAACCGGAAGTCAGAGGTTAAATTTCTCACCTTTAATACCATCTTTGAATTATAAACTCTCATTCGACACCTCATTTGTCATTCTATATATTCTAATAATGGAAGAGTTGTGTTCACGGACAGACGGAGGACTGACAGACATGGATAATTCAAGATTTTCACCATAATGGGTGAAAACAAAATCTATGTAAATAATACAGCCAAAATTTTATGAAAAGGATTTTACACGAGGTTTATACTCTTCTAGATTATAAGGTAGATAAAATGTACTCGATAAAATTCGTCACCAAATTTCATTCATTTTGCGGTTGTAATCGTATTTATTGGACAATTTAATTTCTGGTCCGGTGTATCATGCTGGATTTATAAAAACGTAGTTTTGCACAGACACTTCCTAATTATTTTTTTGTTTGCATATGTTTAGTTGTTCTTCTATTGTTAATTCGCAATTTATTGCTTCTTCCATTTTTGTGTGCTTTCTTTGGCTATTTTATCTTCAGTTCATTGTTTATTATCCCTGCGTGTGCTTTGATAAAGACACATTTTTTAGGCGTTTGTTTTTTGATAGTAAGGCTATTGATATCCAAGCGGTCGAAGCACCTCACTTCACTGTAAGTGGTCAAGTGGGTAGTGTCCAATCAAACTTCTTTAAGTCAAATTAGAAGACTTCTTTCTTTTTCTTCTTTTCATGTAGACATGGCTCTGTCTGTTTGTCAATGTGCTTCCAGTAAGTTGTCGTTCCATGGTTTCTCGCCATCTACAGTGCTTGATGTTCTCCACCTTGCATCAACGTCGTATATCTATACTGCCAGATCTGTCCCATAGTGTCTTACCATCAATTTTTCTAAGAGTTTTCATCTTTGCTGTTTCTAAAATTCTTTTTGTCCACTCTGTATCAGTGTCGCATTTCTGCCAAGTATGTCATTATTGGTCTAGTGACTATTCTGTGAATTCTCCGTTTCATTTCTTTTCCAATATTTTTATTTCTCTATATTGTCATTTAGGCAACTTGCGACTCTGTTTGCTCTGTTCTCTTGATCTTCCACTTCTGTTTCGTGCTTTCCGTAACTATATAGTGTGATGTCTAATATTTAAACTCCATCACTTTTTCTATTATCTGTTCTTCCAGCGCCAAACTTACATCTAAGGAAATTAACATGTTAAACTTTAACCCGTAGAAAGAGTGACGCATTGCAACTACCTCGGCACCATACTAAATGAAGAATGGATCAACAACCAGGAGATTAGAGCACTCATCGGAAAAGCTAGATCAACCTTCCATCGGATGGGGGCCTTCTTCAAGAGTCACAACCTCTATCTTGATACAAAAGTAAGAATACTGCGATGCTACGTCTTCTCTGTCCCTTTTTATGGTTTTGAATCGTGGACATGAACGAAGATATGTGCAGAAAACTGGAAGCATTTGAGATGTGGCTATATCGGAAAATACTTAAGATCCCGTAGAGTGATAGTAGAACAAAAATTAGATTATCTGGAAAATTTATTTTCCAGCAAAGGCAAAAGGGAAAGGTGATAATTATTACATGATAAATGATGTATTCTCAATATATTATTGAGATTAATTTTTTGACTTCTCAATTTTAAACACACATTTTCCGTTTAGCCCCTAAGCCAGGGTAAGAGTTTTTTACTGTTTGCCAGGTTCTCAGGCAGATTTTTGCAATCATGCAATGAGCAAGAGGCATTAACTTACTTGAGAGTTTTCAAAGTGAAGCGGATCAATATATGCACAGATAGCCAAGCAGCTATTGGGGCTCTCATATGTTCTAAGGTGGACTCTAGACTACAGTGGCTGTGGGAATGTCGACACGCACTTAACGGACTAGCGGAACGTAACAGTGTGATACTGGTATGGGTTCCAGGTCATCGGGGCACATATGGCAATTAAAGATCTGAGGCACTTTCCAGAAAAGTGTCAACAAAAGCCAGCCGTGGGAGTGCCAAAAATCAACGTCCGCGACTGAAAAAAGCCTGGATCCGAAGCCAGCACAACTCACTGGGAAATATATACCCGGTCAAACATCTATGTGTCCCTCTTTAATCAAAAATGGACCTGTCGCTGGATTTTTCTAAAGTGTTCTTGTAGTTGTGAGTGTTCGAAAATTTTTTGTTTTCCTCAACAGTTTTCCTTTTTATAAGAAAATTTGGACCTAATTCATCGTTATAAATATACATTTGTGGTACAAAAATAAGTAATAAAACTTACATTTGAGCCTGCTCGGGGGTGTCGTACGTGACGGCGACGGTCTGTGTGTTCTGATCTTTCGATGTCAACTTGTCACACGATACAACACGTCCATGCTCGTTGAGGAGGTGTTCGATGTCCTCGAACCTTATATGTAGACCCAAATTTGATATTATGATTTTTGAGGTTTGGCTGCAACAAAAAGAAAACATTAAAATATAGATCTTAAATGTTTTTTTTATCTAAAAACACGTTCAAGTTATAAGAAAAATAAAATATTAGTCAAACTACACAACAAATATTTTTGTGTAGATCCCAAATTTACAAATAATTTTTGTTAAATTAAAAATATAATAGGAAATTGTCATAGGACAACTTTTTGCATGTTACATGTAAAATAATTATTCAATTTACTTATTGTAATATTATTACAGATGTGATGATAGATGAAAGTAAATGGGAAGTTTATATAAAAAAAGTAAAAATACATAAAACATTTAATTTATATTAAGTTGAAGAGTGCATCAATGGCAACATGTGGCGAAGTGCTATCTATCGTGCCACATTTTATCCATTTTAGGATATATTAGATTGAACATTTATACTTCCACTAGTTTTGATTCTAGTGGGTTCTTATCCATCGCCAATAAAATAAAAATAAAAGTATAAAATACCTCACCAGGTATTTTATATGACTCAACCTTGTAGTCAGCGGTAAAATTCTGATTGAGAGTCATAGCATCGACCAAGTAATAGCTTACAAATATCTAGGCTATGAGATTCGCTTAGGCCGAGATAATAGACAACTGAAATACAAAGAAGGATAGGTCTCATACGGGGTGCCTTTGGTAGATTGAAGAACATTTTCAAGTCTAGTATCCCCGTTTGTCTAAAAAGAAAGGTTTTTAATCAGTGCGTTTTACCGGTTCTTACATATGGTGCAGAAACACTGACTCTGACAAAAAGAACAATAGATAAAATAAGAGTTACACAACGCGCTACGGAAAGATCAATATTATGTATTACCATCAGAGATAAAGTACCAAACCTAGAAATAAGAAGAAGAACAGGAGTCACAGATGCAGTTGAAAAAATAGCCATGGCTAAATGGGCTTGGGCCGGACATGTTGCCAGATTAACGGATGATAGATGGACCAGAAATATTCTGGAATGGCGACCAAGGCAAGATGCATATCGAAGCAGAGGACGACCACCGACTAGATGGACGGATAATATCAAGCGCATCACCACAAACTGGATGCAAGAAGCTCAAAATAGAAATAGGTGGAAAATTTTACGAGAGGCATACGTTCAGCAGTGGATAAATATAGGCTAATTGATGATGATCATGCACCGACGCTATATTTATAATGAGGCAAATGCAAGAGAAATCATTAGGATATAACAAACGGTAGACCGTGTCAAATTAAGGTAAAGTTATTCACTTATTGTATCGAAAATATCTACCAAAACAACACAATAAAAGTAAAAGTAAAAGAAGAACCAACCGACTCTATTGAAGCTGACAATGGGATAAGCAGAGAGATTTCATGAATTCTCTATTGTTTAAAATGATTATGGATGAAATGATAAAAAAAGTAAGAACAAAAAAAGGATACCAAATGGGAGAAAAACAGCTTAAAATAATCTGCTATGCAGACGACGCAATACTACTCTCTCAAAGTGAAGACGATTTACAACGTATGCTGCACCAATTTAATATAGCCGCAAGAAAATTTAACATGTTAATTTCCCCAAAAAAAGACAAAATGCATGGTTACAGCAAATTTACTAAGATGTAAATTGGAGCTAAAAGGTCAGATAATAGAACCAGTGATGGAGTTTAAATATCTAGGCATCACATTACCTAGCTATGGAAAGCACGAAACTGAAGTGGAAGATCAAGTCAATAGAGCAAACAAAGCCGCAGGCTACCTGAATGAAACAATCCTGATATTATGAAAAAAATATCGGGAAAGAAATGAAAGGCAGAATGTACAAAATTGAGATCAATAATGACATGCGCGGGAGAAACACGACCTGGCACAGAGAGGACAAAAAGGATGTTAGAAACAGCAGAGATGCAAACACTTTAAAAGGCATTAATACAGTATATCCACTTATATTTGGAGACACTTTTTCAAGATCAAGAAGCTAAACTTTTAAAACTCGTTGGAGGAAGAAGGAATAAATTGGATCACGGCTGTCTTCAATAAAATATACAATACAGGAATCATCCCTGAGAAATGGCTAGAATCAGAATTCATAGCGATACCTAAAATACAGGGGGATAAAAAGTGCGAAGAATATCGAACAATCAGCCTAATGAGCCACATGATGAAACTGTTTGTTAGAGTCATCTATGGAAGAATTTATAAGAAGTGCGAAGAATAAATATCGGACAGACAGTTCGGCTTCATTAACGCAGTGGGTACCAGAGAGACACTTTTCGGAGTACAGTTACTGATTCAAAAATGTAGGGACGTTAACTGCGACGTATACGCGTGCTTGATCGACTATGAAAAGGCATTTGACAGAGTTCAACATCAAAAGATGATAAACATTTTAAAAGAGGCAGACCTGGATGACAAAGACCTCAGAATAATTTCAGAACTCTGGAATCAAACCGCATACATGAAAATTAACGGAGAAGAAACAGATCACATAAAAATACTACGTGGAGTTAGACAGGGATGTATCCTATCGCCGTTGATATTTAATATGTACTCGGAGAAAATTTTTAACGAGGCTCTTTACGAAATAGACGAAGGCATTCTTCTAAATGGTGAAAGAGTAAACAATTTTAGATATGCCGACGACACCATGGTGATAGCAGATAGTTTAGAGGGACTTCAGAGGCTAATGGACAGAATAAACGAGTACAGTCAACAGTACGGACTAAACATTAATACCCACAAAACGAAACAAATAATTATCAGCAAGGAGAATATAAACGGGGCTCATCTATACATTAATGGGACGTAGTTAGAGCGAGTAAAACAGTATTGCTACCTGGGAACTATTATAAACAAACAGTAGAGCAATGTACAGAAAATAAAGTGCCGCATAGGAAAGGCAAGAACGGTCTTTAACAAAATGAGCGCCATCTTCAAAAGTCACAACATATCCCTTGATACAAAAATGAAACATTTGAGATGCTATGTTTTCTCTGTGTTGTTGTACGGGGCGGATCAAGGACGCTTACAGACACCACTATTAAAAAACTTGAAGCATTTGAGATGTGGCTTTATAGAAGAATGCTGAGAATATCATGGACAGCAAGGATCACGAACAAGGAAGTTCTAGGAAAAATGAAGAAGGAACCAGAGATTTTGTTTACGATCAAACGCATAAAATTGCAATATCTGGGACACGTTATGAGAAATCAGCACCATTACTCCCTGCTACAGTCTATATTGCAAGGTAAAGTCAAAAGTAAGCGAGGACCCGGTAGAAGGAGAATATCATGGCTGCGGAATTTAAGAGCATGGTTTAAGAAAACCTCAACGGAGCTGTTTCGAGCCGCAGCGAGCAAGGTTATGATTGCTAATATGATTTCCAACATCCGAAACGGATAGGAACCAGAAGAAGTAGAAGAATACAGTGTCTGGATGATGATAATATTATTTTGAATACAATACATGAGAATATCTATGTTTGGTAGAACTGTCTATTTCTCTAACACTGCCAGGATAATAAATATAACAATATAATGATCTTAAAGACGAGATTGTTAATATTTCATTAATTTCATACATCTGATGATTTTTACGCCACACTAGTCCACGCACGCAAGTCAGAATACATAATGTATAAAATATTTGCTGTTCCCTATAAAATGTACAATCCTTAAAAACAGTAGAATTTAGAAACAAGTATTTTATAGAAATAACGTAAACAAATTACACTGAGACTACTTTCTCAAAAGTATGAAAGTATCATAGTAATTTGTGTTTTCTTTTGTGTTGTCTAACATATTTAAGAAGAACTATTGACAATAAATTGTTGAAATCTTTATCGGTAAACGTTGATAAATATAAATTTTGTATCAAATATTATATAGAGAGCTTAGCTTCAAAATAAACAAAAGATATGGATCCTATCAAAGCATTGTCGCCATAACGTGAATGGTTATCAGTTGTAAAACTGTCGATAGATACCATCATATTTACCAGGTGACATTTTTTATTTGCTTGGTGATTTTGTTGTAACTTTTGAATTAATAAATTAAATGAAGCCATAGGGTTAGACCAACAAGTGAAAATCCTTAAGACTATGGCAGACAACAGAAAGAATCGTCAAAAATTTGCGGCAGTGTAAAAAAGAATAATTTCATTGATTATATAGCAATAACGGTAATATAAACAATGTAAACTGAAGGATGTAAACAGAAGGACAAAACAGCAATATAATTAAAATTAGACGAAAATTTTAACATTGTCGAAGTTGATATGATTAAATGTTATTAGTCGCTGATTTGAGTTGATAGAGATATTATTTTAACAAAATATTAATTAAATGCACACTAAAGGTTCTAAGAAGATTCCCAAGGTTTAGATTAGTGGAATAAAAAGAAAAGAAAAATTATAAATATTTGCGAAGAAAAAACTTGTAAAAAAAACTTTATATTGTTAATTTTGCTTAAATTTATTACATATTTAACAATATAAAATTTTAATATATAAATAATATAAGCAAAGTGTTTCTGTAAAAACGGCAAGTTTTCATTGGAATAATTTATACTAATTTAACTTACACATTCAGTGGATATAAAATACGAAAATTCCTGACTTTGATCTATTAAAACTTTTCATATGTACGTTAACTACACCAATACGTAAAAATAGAATTACTTAGTGAAGAAAAGATTGAGAATATAATAAAGGGTTTCAAAAATATCAAAATGCCAAGAAAAATCGAAACAGCTGCAGAAATGGTAAAAAAATAGCGAGGAAGAGCTTCGAAAAATGTGTATAAAGTTATCAAGTGGATTTAGTGAGAAAATTAAGCCCAAAGACTAGACTAAGGATTTATTATGCTCTATGTATATAAAAAAAGTGGATACCTTTTGGGTGCATTGTCATGTGAAAACTACAAAGGTATTGCTCTGTTGGATACCTGCTATGAGATATTGCCCAGGGTGCTAAAAGAGAGACCAAACAAATTTGCGGATAAACTAGGCAAATACCAAGTTGGTTTTTGAGATAATAGAACTGTTAACAATCAGAATTTTCCACTAAGAGAAATCCAGACCACCTCCTAGAGCACAATTCACCATCAGAAGGAATAAAAAGTATGAGCTGCTTGGTCATGCCCACGGAACTTGACTAAAAACGGCACTGAATAACGGACTAAATCATGTAGTATGAATAGGCATCTCATCGGATGAATTTGAAGTGAACAGAGATTTCACACAAGGATATCCTTTATCCACGGTGCTTGTAAGTTTTACACAAGTTTTGAGATTTTTGTCCCAAATCTGTATAAAAATCGTATACAGATTGAACGAATTTAAACGGATCATACAATTTAATATATGTCTGTTTGAACTGCATTTGAAATAGTGGACCACTATAAAACTTAAACAAAAATAAATCCATACCCGGTGTTAGACATTGTATAAAATATCGTTCAACTATTCGTCTCTTTTTAGAACGCACCATAGTCTAGAGCGTAGCTCAAAGTCAATGTTGCCAATCGCCGTGTAATAATCCGATTTGCGGATCTTTTTGAGAGTTATATCTTCTTCGTATCTTTAAATAAATCGGATATTTGCCTATATTTTTCATTGTATTTACCAATCTACTACAACAGACTAATAACAAAAATAAACTTAATGGTTTGTAGTTATTTCAGAAGTTTGTAGTTATTTTAGAAACATCTAGTGAAATGATATTGGCAACACCGCTCAAAATCTCCATCTCCGATAAACGAAAGAGGGGCTTGCCTAAAGGCGGCCACTCACGATACAGCGGCGTTGTTGAACTTCGTTTTTAACTAAACACTTGCTTTGATCATATTATAGAAAATCGAAATGGCTTGATTTAGTGAGAATGTTTTAAGAGAGTTTTTAAATTATATAAAAAACAAGAATGCTATAGCGAATAAAAGGTAAAACGTATCACAAAAGAAACGCCCGAAAACAGGCAATGGACATTCTAGTTTTAAAGTTCCAAGAAGTAAACAAAGATGCGAATGAAGAGTATGTAAGAAAAAAAAATTAACAATTTTAGAACATCCTATAAAAGAGAATTAAAATGACGCTAAAATGATTCTTTGATTTGACATGGTCGAGAACCGAACAAATACTGCGGCGCAGTATGGTGTGTGAACGCACCAGATATACCAACAAATTGAATAACGCCTCTGTCCGATTATGTCGAACGACACCGCTGTACAGTGAGTGGCCGGATTTAGGAAGCGATAGGTGGTTTGACCACATATGAATGAGTTTTTGAATTAGTTCAGAATCCAGCAGCCCGCTGAAGTATTGGATTTTATAATATAATTATTTGACAACCTTTTGTTGGCCAACCACCTACAGCAGAATTGAGCCGAAATACATAATATTTCGTATGTTCCGAATTTATTTCGTTCAATCTGTATAGTGTGTTTCATGTATGTTTTACTATAGATAATAAATTAAATTATACCTTTTACGGGTAAATTCTAGATTGCATTACTCAACTAAGATATTTACGTATGTGTTAAATTTATCGCTACATTGTAACATTGATTTTGAATTTTTATATAAAATAATAAATCTGCATTCACTTTGACAAATTATGCAGATTCAATACCAAATTATAATTTTTTAGCTCCATTAACTCCTGGTTGGTTCTTCTCCCTTGTTCTTCTGGTAAATTTATATCAGTAAAGATTTTTCGTAGGACTTTTGTCTCCCAGGTCTACATATTTCTTTCTCCTTCTGATTAATACTCAATCACATGAGTACAGCACTATCGCTCCAATTATTATTGTTCATATGTTTAGATTTTGACTATTTTTGATTTCGATAATGTGTTCAATGATCTCACTGGTCTGCTACCCTTATTAGCCATATATATTTCTTCCTCCCTTCATCTATTTATTTATCCTGTTTCTCCTAGGTACTCGAACTTGGCTACATTTTCAAAATTGTAATCTCAATTCTCCATTACTTCTTAATATTATTTGTCTATTTTCTTGTTATTTCCCTTCCATTATCCCATAAGTTTCGTTTACGGGTCATGAAATCGATAATGGGAATATAAATAAACTCCAGGGAACAACGGAAGGAAATGCAAATACATCGTAGTAATACAAAAGTGCTTAAAGTTATGGCTTGTTTATGGCATAAAGATTCACTCTGTAGCTTTACTATCAAAGTTAGTTTTATCTGCTATTTACCTATGAGTTAAATAAATAAAAGATAAATACTCATAAAGCCAATTACAGTGCTGTATAAAATAGTATTTACGGGATGTTAGAGTCTCTGCGTTGTTCCATTTTTATTATTCATCCGTAATAAAAGCGTAATAAACGAGATAATAATTAAATGTACATCGATGCTATTTATAAAGAAGGACCAAATCAATAAATTCTTGGACAAAAGTAACGCATCTATTGTGATGCAGTAAAGTGATAAAATTCAGTAAAAAAATATCTTTAGTAGTGGAATTAATAACAAAAATTAGCGAGTATTGGATTCTCTGCTGTCGTAAATGATTTCATTTGACTACACAAAATTCTTAAGGTGTAGATGGTGTCTTATGAAATATTCTCCCATTCGGGAAGAACAGCTATTTAAAGTTCTAAGTCGTAGGGGCATATTATATGCGGCGTCTAACTGCCAGTTCAAATGCATCCTACACATATTACGTGAGACTTAACATCTGAATAGACTATCCATAACTAAATTTTCACTTATACCAAGGTAGACCATTACTTCTACAGCATCATAATATGGTAGAGCGTTATCTCTCATAAAAGGTTGTTGTCGATAAATGGAAAAAATAGTATAATATGCTCGATATTAACATTTGGGTTATTCGTGTCTCATGGGTAGATACCAAATCAAAGCAAGCTTCGAAATAAATCGCCCACCAACATTTTATTAATCTATCATGCAATACATTAAGATACATATATAATATCCAAACAAAATCAAAACTTGTTTCCAGTTATCAACAGTTCAGTTGGCATGAGCTCTAGCTTAACGCATTCTAGCATGGTTCTTTTCTCGTGGTTAATCAACCTCCAATTTTGTTGACAGGACATAACGTTGTTAACAATCTTGGCGGTTGTATAGAGTTTATCAAAAAAAAAAAAATATTTACAAATCTTTTTTGAGAACAATTTCCGGAGTGGAAATCAAAACGCCAAGTTTTTTAGGAAAAAATGTAATTGTCATTACAATCAATTGTGGTTTATTCCCATATCAACATAGCATCCTAGAATATTTCTGGTGCTACATTAGGTCTACATATGATCAGTAAACACGAATTTATTTCTAAAGGTGTTTTTGCTTGTATATCATCCATTGTAATGAAAGTACAGTACCTCATTTTCAGTGCCAAAGAAAGACCAATGCTTAATCAATTTACGGCAGCCAAACAAACAAAAACTCCTTAATTAGATCAAGCAACTTCTATTTATTAAGGAGAAGAAATGCCATAGTTGCAAGACATGCAATAGATTTAGAGAGTAGTCCTCAATTCATCATCATCATCAATCAGCCAATCGCGTCCACTGTTCGACATAGGCCTCCCTCAGTTCTTTCCAGTGTTCTCTACACTGGGCCGCTTGTAGCCAGTTTCCCACTACACGTTTTATATCATCGGTCCATCTAGTCGGTGGTCGTCCTCGGCTTCTTTTATAGCTATTCTTCAAATATCATATTTATGGTAAACAGTCTTTGTAGCGTTATCGTCGTAAGCTTGTCATATTGTATGTTGCGTTTTGAGCAACTAACAGACCTAAAAAGGATATGAAGTTTTCATCGTTTTATCTGATGGGAGTTTAAATATCTAGGCACCACACTATCTAGCTACGGAAAGCCCGAAACAGAAGTGGAAGATCAAATAAATATAGCAAACAGTGACACATGTTGCCTGAATGAAACAATACGGAGAAATAAAAATATCGGGAAAGAAATGAAAGGCAGAATTTACAAAACAGTCATCAGACCAATAATGACCCAAGTGGCAGAAACACAACCTGACACAGAGAGGACAAAAATAATGCTAGAAACAGTAGCGATGAAAACTCTTAGAAAAATCGATGGTACGACACTATGGTACAGAGCTAGAAGTACCGATATACGACGGAGATGCAAGGTGGAAAATGTCAAAGAGTTGGTAAGAAATCAAAGGGTAGAATGGAAGGACCATATAAGCCGAATGACAACAAATAGAGTAGTAAAGACGGCGAGAGATGGTTTCTAAATAGAAAGACGATCATTGGGAAGACCATGAAAATGACGCAACGACAACTTACTAGAGACACATTGAAAAACAGACAGACCCATGTGTACACAAAAAAAATTTGGTTTTTATACACTTAAGGTCAGTCAAAAGTTCAATAAACATCTCTGCGATTCAGCTCTTTTTTTCAAGTACAGTCTAAGGTCAGTGGAGGTTGGCAAGAATTACGGCGAATTTTGTGTAGTTTTGTGCCGTTCTTAAGAGTTGTCAAATCACTCTCTTATTCCTTTTATGATTAGTTTGGGAGCTTCATCTCCAGTGTTGAGATATATCTCTTAGGTATACGGTATTTTTTATATTGATTAATGCTTTGTTTTCTACTTTTCCCATTTTTTCAAAACTTCGTCACTTGTGATGTGATCCATCCAGGATATTTTAAGTATACGTCAGTACATCCATATTTCGGACGCCTCGAGGTGGTTGATTATTCCGACGTTTATGGTGCAAGCTTCTATTCCATACAACAAGATAGAGCACAGGGAATACTTGATAAAACTGAACCTGCTGTCACTTAGAAGTATTCTAAGCTGCTCTTGCCATTTATATCCTTATTTTTTACTTCTAGGTCCGGGTCCTGTGATCCAGCAGCTCAAGTGTTTGAATACTTGTTCTATTCTAATTGTTCTATTGGATTCTCATAGATAGTAGTTGTTTGTCTGCAACTGTGGGTTTGATCCTATGACCATGATCTCGGTTTTAGTTGAGTTTTAAGGCCAAGATCGTCGCATTTTTTGTCTATTTCTTTTAGTCATAGATAAAAGACCTTTGCACTATCTTTGGATAGAGGCTGACTGTTTATTTTTATAAGTTACCTTGCACGTTGTAATACTGGTTTTAGATCTTCGGCTGTACATGACCCAAAGTAATCACACTGTAATCATACAATACCTATAATTCGAACAATCTTTAGTAGAAGTTACCATTACGTATAGTTTCATTGAAACAAAATAAACCCATAGTAACTATGTTAGCAAAATGAAGACATATACTCAAATCCAAATTAATTATTGGATGTACAATAATGGATACTGTATGTACAATTTGGCGATATACCAGATTATCAGCCTTAGTAGTAGAAACTTAAAGGATTATCAGTCAAAGGATAGTGTATTCCCATCATGGAGTCCTTGTTTCTATCATGGGGTCCCAATGGAAATTTTATTAATTTTTAGTGTATAAAATGTAAACTCCGAAACAGATCGCCACGTTTACATGGAATGAAAAATTAATTTCGATTATGGGTACCCATCTTGACTTGGCTAATAAAGTTAATATATTTATATAATTTCAAATAATTACATTTTCCGATATGTTGAGTCTTAAAAGACTCCCACAATGCATCATTATAAATCATCTGAAAGACGAGAATGGGTATCGCAGTCAAATGACAAAAGAAGGAAAACTTAATGTAAAAAAAGAAAGTTTACCGGAGGAACTGCTTGGATGGTATGCACATTTACCAATAGACAATGTAAACACATACAAGAGTTGTCGAGGACGAAAAATGTTATAATAATTTTTTTTATGAAGTATAATATTGTAGTTGTTGTTGATCTAATCCGATGTCTACAATAAATATTAACAAATCTGCGTTTTGCAAAACATTACTCTCTGGTACTATTGTACAAAACACATTGTAAGTACAATAATTCAAAGTCTTGCAAATTAGCACTACATTACAAGATAAAGTGATA
Source organism: Diabrotica balteata (assembly GCA_918026665.1). Taxonomy (NCBI): domain Eukaryota; kingdom Metazoa; phylum Arthropoda; class Insecta; order Coleoptera; family Chrysomelidae; genus Diabrotica; species Diabrotica balteata. The sequence continues at coordinate 39,781,190 of OU898277.1, forward strand.
AACCTCTGTAATTCTGTGTGTTTAGAAGAATTTTTCACTGTGTAGTATTTGTTAGTAACAACAAAGGTCGGGCCGAAACTTCAAAGAGAACGTAGTTGATGTAGAAACAATGAACAGTAACCACCGGCACCGTTATAAAAGTTTTGTGTATCAATTAAAGAGCCCTTTGTTAAAATATCAAACGAGATCTGATAGGAAAACAATAAACGGTCGGAAGAAAGTAAAGACGAGAGTGGCTGCTGTTGCTTACTGCTCGTTGCGTACCTCTCAAAAGCTCCAATGTTGTTACGAAACATTTTGTGCTTTGTTATTGTTTCGTAAGCACCTTGTAAAATTATTAGCCCTATTGAAAGCTTAATTGCCTTTATAGAAGAAAAGTTGTGCTCTCGCAAGTAAATTGATTAGGTATATCGTAAGGGGAAGAATCTTCTGGCTAGTTATATTAAAACAGCTATGCAGAGATTTAATATTCGAGGCATATTCAATTATTTCTACAAATTATAAATTTATTAGCATTTTATTTACAGCTACAAAGTTCTTTTGCACATAGTATGTGTGTAAACCAAAAGAAAAAGTTGTTTTATGAATAATGATAGCCTCTTACTAATCGAGATTTCTCGAATTGGGAATAATATTTATCACGTACTACACAAAAATATAATATGCTAAATGACATTAATATTAACCCCCAGGTGTAGAAATACAGTTAGTACAGTCTGAATCCGCTGCACGTCATCCGCGTCATAGTAAGTGACGTCACATGATACCAACATAAAATATTTAAGTCGCAGGTCTGTTCCTTCTTAGAATCTTTTAGCCGAGTAAAATACACTGAAATTATAGTCACTATAGATATATTTTATTACATGCACGTAGAAATAATATTTGAATATTTCTATTAATGTAAACTTAAAAAAATACACCATAACATGTTTCATTTAAATTGTATAAGTGGATAATGAAGCACACTTGTCCGAATCACATTCTAAGTGCGATTGAACGACGTTGACATTTTGGCGAAATTTTGTAACACTTATTTTGACAGTGGCGGAGTTGATACTACAGAGTTGTTTTTTATTTCAAACTCTGTTGTGTTGAAAACAAAATTAGTGTGATTTAACTCCAAAATATCACATAAGAAGTTAAATAGTCGTTGTAAAGAGACAGTAGCTTCTTTGATTCATTATTTTGGACAGGAACGTGATAATAACGGCCTCATTCTACCGTTGATTGCTGTTAAAAAAAATATGTAATGCATTTTTATATGTTTACGTAGAAGCTTAAAATATACATTTTTGTTTTCGTGTAGCTTTAAATTTACATATTTCAATTGTGGTTCTATCGCTCAAACATCACCACAAAAAAAACGCCTAAGAAAGTTACCAATGCTGAAATAATAAATACAAGCGAAATTCGTAATATAATTTACAGTATTTAAAAAGGAAGTCAGTACATATACCTTTTGTTAGATATCATTAAGTGTATTAAGTTGAACAGATTTGATTAACATGAAATCAAATTTAATTATTTTCAGAAGAATCATTTACTTTGACCTCTTTAAGGATTTAATTGAAGAAAAAAAGAACTGTTTAGTGGTTGTCGTATGTCACTCAATATTGTACTAAAAGACATTAGTTTTAAATGGTTTAAGGATGATCCAAGGTAAGGAGGGCTGATAAAACAGTCTCATATTGGTGTGACGAGAGCAGAATTTTTAGGATTATACCGAAGTATAAACATGAAGAACTATACAAGTTTGTTTTTATAGAAATTTATTAAAACTGATGGAAAACGGTAATATATTTAATCATATTGAAAAAAAAAATGGATACATTAGTCTCCATGCTGGTAATGAAAATGGCTTCATTGAGGTTGCAAAGACTATATTTTCCTCTAAATCGGCTTTAATGGACTACTATTCGGAAATGAATAAAGCAATTTTTTATCGTGGTTTTTATCGTGTCTCATCCATCCCTAATTATAATGGATAATCGTGTTGGTAGAGAAAGTACCAATCATGTCTTCAACCAAGACTAAAATAAACGATAAGTTGTCTGTCTGCGTGTTGTTTTAAATATTTAATAGTTGAGACCCTTAGACCGATACAAAGAGCAGAGTAAAACGCTTTCTTGAAACTTTGAAGTTTTTGACTAATCGCAGACTGAATTTCATCTTGAGATGCAAGATGATTAAGTGTTACGTTTGGCTTGTAAAATAAACGATAAGTTGTCTGTCTGCGTGTTGTTTTAAATATTTAATAGTTGAGACCCTTAGACCGATACAAAGAGCAGAGTAAAACGCTTTCTTGAAACTTTGAAGTTTTTGACTAATCGCAGACTGAATTTCATCTTGAGATGCAAGATGATTAAGTGTTACGTTTGGCTTGTTCTATTGTATACAATGTAAGCATGGACGTTCAAGAACAGATCTATTAATAAACTTAATGCCATTAAAAATCTTTTGAGATGCTTCGAATGCGCCGAATATTTTATGATGAAGAAACGAAGTCAGAAATGAGGAAGTATTAAGTAGAGCTTGCCTTGAAGATAGAGAACTTCTTGAATAAGTACGAAAATTGCATACTTAAGGTAGACATTATGAGTAGAATGATACACTTTTTAACAACTAACGATAGAACGTAAGATAAAGGGTAAGGGAGGCCTAGGAAGTAAAGATTTCATAGCTGCGTAACATTTGCCAATACACGAAAATCCTCATTTTAAAATACTTCGCAACGGTGCTAAAAATAGAACAATGTAATCCTGCCTGCCTGACATCTCACTTGATAAGACAATGAACGATGGAAGCTTCACATTTCACAATAACAGAGGTCAAAAATCTCCTATAACCTACAGAACTGCGAATACGCACATCTCGTACATACATCTGAAATACCATATGGAAGAGTTCTGACTTACCGAGCGTGGAGAGTGAAAACAGCTTACTTATTGGTAAAATAATGAAAATGAAATCAAAGAATTGGAAAATAAACGTAAGAAAATATGATATAGTAGGGGATACAACAGATTAATGCGAAGCTTCATACTATGGTTTCTGTATTTTTAAAATTTAAATATTATTTTTAAAATTAAATAAAACTTTATTATTTATATTTTAATCAAATTATATTATATTAAAATATTTCAATAAATTATTATGTTTGCTCCTAACGCCACCTACTAATGTATTAACAAAGCATGCGTTGTTTACTTCTGACAGACCTGTCACAATTCAGACGAGATAATGAATTAATAATAAAATATAAATAAATATAATTTGATAGTAAATTTAATTATTATATAAACTAAATAAGATGTTTAAAAATAATAATTATCTTTATATGAAATTATTTTAAAACGGGAAGTCCATAAACATTTAAACAGATGATACAAATTGTTATTAATTTGATGAATTCATGACTTTTAAATTTTAACAATTGTTACGAATGGAAAATATATTTTTAATTTAAACCTACTTAGAATAAATGAGGCAGTGCAATGATAAGTGCAATAACGAACTATTTCCAATATTAATAAGCGTTAGAAGATCCACTATAACCTTATTTAAGAATATTTTTTGGTTTGAATGAAAGTATGTTAGATACTTATTTGATAAATTTGATCAAAATTTTTGGACAAACACACATTTTCAATTTTTTAATATGGGTTAGTCCACTTTGGTTATCCCACAAAATAATACACTCGATATTGCATCACAGACTTGATTACCACAAAATGTGTATATAAATTATATTCCTTGTTGAGAGTTTCTCAGAAAAAAAAATAGGATAGGGGATAGAACAGAATATTCGCCAATAATTAAATGTCACAATGACAATTTACAAAAAGATCCAAAAATATCAAGCAAGAATAATAGAAAAACATCAGAAAAACTGTCAACAGCACAGTGGACTCACCGCACATGGCCCACTTTGCTTCTCTATCAAATATGGAGTTCCAAAACTACTTTAGTGGAGCCATCTAGTAACAAATAGAAAAATGTGGATTGGTCCACTATGCAGCTGATAGATTTCAACTAGACAGTTAATATTCTGCAATAAAATAAATTTTGAATTTTTGTGGGTTGGTCCGTTATTGAACTCATAGCCTCAAATATATGATGACTAGAAAATAATTGAATCGACTTATTCAGACTATACCACTCAGATATATACCAGTAGGTATTTAAGTTTTCTTTTAATCAATACTAAATAAATATGCTTGAGAAATCAAAATAATATAAAGTTAACTGAAAATTCATATTATTTTGGGAGGAAGAATATAAACAGTCTTGACAGTTCAATAAGAAAGTGGTTAAGGCGTCTCGAAGAACGATCAAATTTTCATATTTCGGTTTTTATAAATTTGTTTTAGATAAAACATTTTAATTCTCAATTTTGGTTAAAAAATACTGAAATTTTTTAAACTAATCAATATAAAAGCAAGGTGCCAAAAAACGAAGAACTTGTGGACTGTACAACAAATCGAATTTGTTTTATTTTTGTTTTATAAATAATTTCTCTTGGATGCATAGTGAGGGGTAATTGACCCTGGATGTCGAGGAACTAATGGAATGTCCCTCGTAGATACGGCTAGACGCCGGACGATGCAAAATATGCGCGTTTCTATTCTCATCGAACGGATGCATCGGAAATAGAAGACTAAAATAACCTGTAAATATTGTCTCTTCTATTTTAACTAGCTGTTTTGACGATATATCATTCGAAATTATGTTCTAGCTACTCCACAATAACAACGACATATGGTATCACTTTAAACATTTGTTATGTCGGTACTAATGACGTTTTAATTAGATTTTTATATTGTAGGTTTTATATTGTAAGTAAATTGAATTGTATTTGTTATTACTTAAAGCGAAATAATAAACTAATCCAAAAGAACTACAACGTTGATGAAAACATTACTTACTATATTAGTTTAAATGCCACAAATATGTAATTTGTTCATCTATGACATTAAAGTACCCACTATTCATTTAATCCAGCGATGCTCAACGTTTTAGGGCTCAATTCAATGTTCGACCACAATTTTCATAAAACTTAAAAATTACCACCGATATATAAATTTTTTTATAGCAACATTTATTGGCTTTACTGGTAAAATCAAAATAGATTTGATAAAAACAGAATCTACAACATATGTGCACACTGCATAATCCATGTGGCCAAAAAAGAGTCTTCTTCTTCTTCCTATGCCGTCCCCATTAACGGAGGTTGGCGACCACATTTTTAAAAGCTTCTCTGTCTTTTGCAACGTGGAATAATTCGTCTACAGTCATGTTTGTCCAGTCTCGAATATTTCGCAGCCATGACTTCCTCTTTCTACCTATTCCCTTTTTGCCATCGACTCTACCCTGCATGATGACCTGCAGAAGACTATATTTATTATTTCTTAGTATGTGTCCAAGGTATGCAGTCTTGCGTACTTTTATCTTTCTCAACAATTTTTTGACTCGACCCATTCTTCTCAGCACTTCCTCATTGGTGACCCTGGCAGTCCATGGGATTCTCAACATTCTCCGGTATATCCAAAGTTCAAAGGCTTCAATCTTTTTAACTATTTGCGCTTTTAGTGTCCATGTTTCTACCCCGTACAATAATTGCGACCAGACGTAACATTCAACAAACCTCAGTCTCAGCGCAATATTCAAATTTTTGTCACAGAACAATTGTTTGAATTTTAAGAACGCTGCCCTTGCCATTTCTATTCGTACCCGGATCTCTTGGTCTGGATCTAATTCTGTGTTGATGTAAGCTCCCAGATATTTATATTTTGTCACTCTCTCTATTTGCTGTCCACCAAGAGTTAGTTGTTCATTATTTATTGGACTCCTTGATACTATCATAAATTTGGTCTTATCTGTGTTGATGTCAAGTCCCATTTGAATGCATTCACTATTTATTGCATCTAGTAAAGTTTGTAGATCTTCTATACTCTCAGCCATAATTACCGTGTCATCTGCAAATCTCATGGTGTTTATGATTTCTCCACCAATTCTTATTCCCTCTTTTCTTTCCCATAAGGCTTTTCTGAATATGACCTGTGAGTACACGTTGAAAAGCGTCGGAGACAAGACGCATCCTTGCCTAACCCCTCTCGCAATCGGTATATTATGAAATAAATAAAAAAGAGTAATTTTTTCAATTTGTTCAATGAACTGAACGACGGCCTAGAACTTTCAAAGATAATTTGTTTTGGTGAAATTGTATACTTTGGTCGACATATTCGGATATTGAATCTTCAGGACAAGGAATAAGAACAGATATGTTAAATAAGAGTTATAGATCTCTTTTTTGCAAGATGCTGAAATGTAAGCCCAAAAATTAAAATATAAAGCAAAAAAAAACAATCTAAAAGTTGTTTTTGTAATTTCTAATAAAAATTTTAAAAGGTAGTCTTGGTGGCTTCAACTTGGCAATAGGTTATGAATCCATTTAAAAACACTTATATAATAGAACGCCGTAGAGGTGTAGGAAGAAAACATATTTCTTGGTTAAAAACATTCGTGAATGGACTCAGATACCAAATGCAGGACAATTATTCCATATTGCAGAAGATCGAGAAACCTACGCCATGGTGATAACCAACGTCGGACACTTCTGATATGGCACGTGAAGAAGAAGAAATAAGTAAAAGATGTATGCCCGATATGCTTTATCACGAATCAGTGCACTCCATGATTTGAAAATCGCTAATCTAAACGAATAAGCTTACTACGGCCCTGCTAAAATCCTACAGTACAAAACTTCTGCAGTAGCATTTACCTTCTGAGTGTTCTCCAATAATCTCAAGTGTGGGAATTACACTCAAAAATAAAAATATTTCAGAAAATTTTTAACTAGTTAATGTCATAGATATTTTAACGACCAGAAAAAAGGTTAGTTAAGAGTGTAGGCGCAAAATTTCGGACTAATGATTTTAAATGCATTCATTTTTTTTAATCCTGAGAAACTAATACGTATTTTTGAAAATTTTAAACGCGGAATGAAAGATTACTTTATTATCGAGGGCCTAAAGTCCCTGAAAACTTCTATGTTTATTTTAGTAAGTTACAGGGGTGAAAAAAAAAAGGGAAAATTAAGTGTGATTTGTAATTTCAAATATCTCATTCAAAAGAAACTTTTTGTTTATTCTATGGGACTTTCGGCCCTCGGTAATAATGTAATCTTTCATTCTGCTTTTAAATTGTTCAAAAATATTTATTAGTTTTCTCAGGATTCGAAAAAAATTAATGCATTTAAAAAGCATTGGCCCGAAATTTTGCGCCTACGCTCTTAAATTTCTATGAAATATTGGCTAAAAAAGAAAAGTCAAGGCCTAGATGTTAAAAAAATATATTCAATAATAGTATAAAATGACAACGTTGCACTGCAGACAATCTGGTGAGGCATGATTAATTTGACGTATGTGGTACGAAATATACTCCTTCCTTGTATTATAACGAGAAGTAGATGGTATTAGGTCCTCTAGTTTTATGGTCGAAGTATTTTTTTTCTCCTCTTTATGATGTTTATGAGCAGACGTTCTAAATTGCGAAACTCATGATATTTTTAAGAACCGTCGATACCACCACAATTTGAATGCGTCTAATTTGTTTACCATTGTAGTTTTTAACGTTCATGTCTCACAACCATATAATAGGATCTTCTTCTTGTAGTAACTATCCGTTTCGGATGTTGGCGACCATCATGCCAATTTTTTTGCAAACTGCTGCTTTGTGGTTGATGTTGAACCACGTACGTAGATTTTTCAACCAGGAAATCCTTCGCCTTCCTGGTCCTCGTTTTCCTTCTACTTTTCCTTGTAGAATTAATTCGCAGCAACCCATATCTTTCGCTGTTCCTCATGATATGATCTGAGGTATTCGATTTTGGCTGTTTAGCGTATCTTATATTGTTGATTATTTCTCTGTCTAATCTTACTCCCTTTTGTCTGTCATCCAAAGCCTTCCTGAAGAGTATATATTAAAAGTGGGTGACAAAACACAACACTGTCATTCTCCAAGTTTGATCAGTAGTTTTTCAGTGTGACCATCTCTACTTTGGATAGAGGCTACTTGATTGTAATTTAGCATTTATTTAAGTATTTTAGCATTCTTATATCGTAGTGGTAAAGTCCTGCTGACATAAAAGTTCTTTCGGAACTCACAACTTTTTTGTAAAAGAACGCAAATACTAGTGCCTCTCTTGCTCCTAGACCATTTCTAAATCCAAATTGCTTATTAACCAGTTTACTTTCGCGATGTATAATTTGTATAAGGATCTAAGTGTGAGGCTCATCAAACTGATTGTCACGCATTTGATGGACCTGCTTGTCTTTGGTATTGTTATAAACAGCGACACTGCGATCTGGTATATTTTTTGTTCGTTGTAAATTTTGTAAAAGAAAGTGATTAAATAGTATCTGTTAAGGTGACCATTATCATCTTAATTGGTTTGTTCTAATGTCTTCGGTTATTGTAAGTCAGAGATTTATAATTTTATCGAATTTTATTATTCGTAACCCTATTTAACTTTGATTTACCAGAACCACCACTCCAAAACTCCATTTGGGTTGCCTCTAAGGTTTTACGAGTTCTTTCTTCTAGTGGTCACATCTCACTGCTAAAAGTTGTTATACTTTTTATGCTCATCATAATCAGTGGTGCTACAGCCCTCGACCTTCCTAAATTTATTTCGCCAGTCGTTTCTATTCATCGCTAACCGCTGCCAGTTTGCTGCGCCGATTTTCCTCGTGTCCTCGTCTACACCATCCCTCAATTTCAGTCTTGGTTTACCCCTACTCCCATTTCCTACTGGTGCCGCTAATAGGGTTGGTCTGTGTGAGTAATTTTCATTTGATCTTGACACATGTCCAGCTCATCGAAGCCTACATATTTTTATGAAAGATATATTTTTATTAGCAAGTATTTCTTTATACTTACTATTATAATGTCTTCTTCAAATACCATTCTCACAGATTGCGCCCATTATTTTGCGTAGTACCTTTCTTTGCAGACGATTTGCGTGTGTTTTGGAAATTGTCCATGTTTCTGACTCATATGTCAGCACTGGTTGAGTGTTCTATATATTAATTAGGTTTTTAGCTTAAATTTCTGTATTTAGCTGCTTTAGTTCAAAATAACATTTGTTCGCTATCAGTATCATTCGTTTTACTTCTTGAGATGTGTCATTATCACTTGTTATTATGGAACCCAGATAGGTAAACCTATTTACAACCTCAAAATTATAGTGGTCTATATACTAAAATTTGTTTGATGCTTCTAGCTATATCTCTGTTATTTGGAATCCACGCCAAATACTAATTTGGCATACTTTTTATAATGCTGTTATATAATATGTGTTATGTATTTTGTTTTCGCAAAATAACTAACGCAAAAAAGTCGAACGGCAATATCAGGAGTATTTTAAATAGTTCAATTTTTGCCAAAAAAAAAACGGTTTCGAATATCCCGGACGTATTTCTCTTTCTGTATGAAACAATTGATTGAATTAATTTGGTGAACGTCCAAAGAGGATAAGCACTAGAGCAACAAATTATCGGTCAGATCGAATACGTCTAGACCTTCCTTAGTAAATTGATTATAAAGAAATTATAAAGGTGATACCCAAACTTTTCTTTACAATAATTATTTATGATAAATGGTTTGTTGTGGTTCTTGACTGACTCTTACCAGTTTATAACTGATTTTTTTTTCTAACCAGTTTTATGTAATTTTCTTTAATTGTTGTATTGTTTATAAATGGGCACGTGGAAGGTGTACGCTTATTTAATTCATGTCATACTTACAGTCCAAAAATGGATTTGTACTATTATACCACACACCATGGCTCCATATTTAAATATACTGTATTTTCCTCGTGATAGTTGTGGCCTTGAAATGTGGTGATATGTATATTGTAATAGTACAGTAATATGCTCTTTAATCATTAACACATATGGTCATGCTCGTCGTCGAATAAAAATTAACCACAGAAATTCTCTTTCAAACACGAAAATTTATTCGAATTACCGAGTATAGCTATCGTAATTGGTATATCTTCATGGTGTATCTTGATTATGAGTATTTTATCCCGAAATTTCGAAGCTGACAGCGAACAATTAAGAAAATCCTGGCCAAAAATTAAAATTTGTTTTCGATATATTATGCTTCTTAGAAAAATTTTTGGTACCGGTCAAGAACCAAAAGAAAAAAATTTGACCGTTGGTAATTTTTTGTATTAATAAAATACGAGTGAGTAAACACTCTCATAATATTAAAAATTAAACTATGCAAAGTCCAATGTATGAAGCTGCAGGTGTTTTGATTATAGTTCGTCATAATTTGGTTCAAATTGGGATACAGTTGTGCTTAAGAATAAAATTATGGGGTTGCTGGTACAGCTTTTTCTGAGTTTGATACTCAAAAAATATATGAAGATTCATTGTACAAATCTTCTGAAATATCCTGAGATATTAAATTTTGAAAACGTGATTTTGGCAAGGCCTTTAGCACTCTTGAACATTTAAAAGTAATAATTGTTTGAGATAATTATTAGATTGTAGTTCAATTAATTTAAGCTAATGGTTTGGTTTCATTACGTCCCAGTTCACACTAAAAAAGCACACTGAAAATATCGATGTCTGAGATATTGAACATATTTTTCAACTGCACCTAAAAGTCTTAGATCTTCTCAATGTTATTCTCGTGTGGGGTTGTTAGACCCCATAGAGTGCCTACCCAGGTAGCGGATAGGGAACGCCTCCCAGATGAGTGATATCGGGAAATGAAATACCCAGGGTCGATCAAAACTAGCACGCAGCAAGCAGTGTCTGACCCAGAGTGGGTGACTACAAATAGCATATGTGTCCAGCCGAAACAAAAACGGCCCCTAGTCCCCGGCAGATCTTAGATGATCAAGGGATGTGGGATGTGGTGATCAAGGATCCTCGATAGGAATAGTTTAAATAATTTAAATACGAACTTTAAGATTGCAACATGGCACGTTAGAAGTTTGTTCGAAATGGTAAAATTCGCAAGCGCATGGCACGAGATGAAACGTCTAGGAATACAGATATTGGATTTGAGTGAAGTCACATGGTCAGGCTCAGGTAAAGTTAAAACCATGAAGAAAATGTTCATTACTCTGGTAATAATGATCGTTCATCTCCATCAACTCAAAACAAATAAGAGCCCAGGTTAAGATGGAAACGATGAAATTAATCAGCGAAGAAAAGCCTGACTAGAATCAATATTAATCCCACTACCGAAAAAGCCAAACGCACAATACTGCAACGAATTCCGTCTGATAAGTCTTATGAGTCACGCAGGAATTCTACAGCTATTCAAAATCATATATACCCGAATCTATAAAAAGTGCGAAAAAATGTTGGGAGGCGATCAGTTTGGATTCAGAGATGCCATAGAAACGAGAGAAGCCCTATTCAGTTTACTAGTTCTGACCCAAAAATGCTACGACCAACAAAAAGATATATTCTTCAAAAAAGCATTTGTTTAAGTAGGACATGACCTACTATTAGAACGTTTGCAAGAAATCGGTTTAGATGTGAAAGACATCAAAATACTAAAAAACTTGTACTGGAACCAAAACGCCAGTTAGGATCGATGGTTCCACGTTCGCAGAAGTAGAACTCAGTTAGGCAAAGATGTGTTTTGTCAGTTTTGTCACCTTTGGCACTTAATCTCTATTCCCAGTTTCTATTTAAAGAGGCACTGGAGGATTCCAAGGATGGAATCAAGGTGAATAGAGTAAATATCAATAGCATCAGATACGCCGATGATACGGTGTTGGTTTAAAAAGACAGGTAAGAGTTTGCAATTGTAGTAGCCAAGTTCCATTGAGGAGAGAGCACTTTAAGAAGAAAGCCTAAAATCTGCTTTCAAATTCGGAATGAAATTTATTCGTTAGAAGTTATCTTCATAATTCCTAAGCTTGCCTTTATGTAAAAATGGCAGTGAATTTAACCTCGTGAAATCAAACTTTTAGCTATAAAATTGGCATCGTGACTGACAAATAGAACGAATTGTTGTTTCAATCCTTTAACCAGATATAGTCAATAAATTGATTTTTTTTCTTTACATTACTGACAAATTTTATACAACAATCATACGCACAATTGTAATGTATCGATCAGAAAATTGAAACTTAAATAAAGCTGAAGAAAAAAGATTGATTAACATTTGAAAATCTAGTTGTAACATAACATTTCAAAGAAAATAAATAATGAAAAAAGTGTTGTTTTTTATTCTAGTTTACTTCTTTATACTAGAAAAGCGGCTCAAATTGTTTTTAACGAAGATTTGTACTTAATTCTTGTTTTCAATTTCTATTTTTTTTTTATTTATTTACATTGAATATTAATTTTGTGATAATTATGTGATATATTTGATTTAAAACGAATTCAAGAATATTTTGTAATTTGGCAACAATGCTGACATAGATAATGACGTGCATCGGGATTTATACTGTACCAACTGTAGTTATCAATATGGATAATTCAAAATAGAAAAGTACAAAGTGGTTCATCCACTGCTAGAAATAAAATGTATAGTATTAGTATATATTCGCCTACGACATCGCGATAATAACAGACAACGAACATGATATGCAGTTGATGTTAAATAAAATAAACACCGTAGGAAAAATATATGGCTTGAAGATAAGGAAATAGCTTTGGCAATAAGAAAAAACGCACTTTTAAGAATACAACTGCAAGTAGATAATGCTTCAATCGATCAAGTGAAAACGTTTAAATACTTGGGAATTATGATAAATGACCAATGGGATCCCCAACAAGAAATAAAATGCCGTACCGAACAAGCAAGACAAGCTTTTATCAAATTTAAACCACTACTACGTAACCGCAATATTTCCTTTAATCTCCGCTACAGGATGGTTAAATGCTGTGTATGGTCCATGTTATTATACGGCATGGCAACATGGACGTTAAGAGTACCTTCCATTAACAAGTTGTAGGCCTTCGAAATGTGGACGTTGCGAAGAATGTTCCGCATATCATGGACAGATAGGGTGAGAAACGAGGAAGTCTTAAGAAAGGCAAATACTGAGAGAGAACAACTTAATTTGATCAAGGTACGAAAAATTCCTCGGCCATATTCTGAGAGGAAAAAATACGCAATCCCTCAACTAATCATCCAGGGAAAGATTGAAGGCAAGAGAGGAGTAGGTCGCAAACTAATGTGGCTACGAAACATAAAGAACTGGACAGGCATAATTAACACTGGCGATCTTTTGCATGCCGCAAAGACAGCCGTCTGACTTAAGGTAATTCGCCGACGCACTATAGGTGCACGGCACTATAAGAAGATATATTCATTAAATTCCAATTATGATGTATTTAAAATTGTTTGTTTATCTAAAATAAAGCCATAAATAATATAAATAAATGACAACCGCACTGTAGAAAATCATTATATTCTAGCTTTTTAACATTTAAACTAATGACTTGAAAAAGCAAAGATAAAAACCCAATTTGAATATAAAAAGAGTACTTTAACTAGGCACCTTATAGTAATTTATGAATATTAAAGAATTCGTTTCAACACAAAACCAACGAAAAATGATTAAAGAGACATCAACTATGTATTTACACCCGATAAGATACGCCTTATCGCCCCGATTAGGTATATACATGGCTTTTGCTTTATCGTGGAGAGAGAGCGCCAGAGATAAAAAAGCAGAGACGATTCAGACCATTTCCGGAACTGTATTATTTGCCTAGAGGAAGTTTTATTAACGCTCTAGAAAATCTGTTTTAGATAAATACGGTTATAACAAAGTTTATAAACAAACAATGAATTATCGAAAAAGAATTCGAAGAATCATTAGAGTAGTAGAACAATAAAATGATGATAAGTCGAACATAATAAAAATAACTGATATCATACACAGTGAGACAAAAGGATGCAGCAAAATATTAAAAAAGTGTAGACTTTTTTGTATTGAAATAATACCTTAAGACTCAATTTACGAATGTCTTCTTCTTTTTGTGTAGATTTTATTTTAAATTTAGATTTACTCCAATTGATTTGATGGGCTATCTTGGGAGCTCTGATTTTGTTTTTCTTTAGATATGTGCTCCCTTCTGACCGCCTTTTTTTTGGCAATATTCAATTATCATTCAGCTTTATATATATTTTTATATATGTGCTCCCTTCTGACCGCCTTTTTTTTGGAATATTTAATTATCATTCAGCAGTACTGTTTCTAAAAGGACCTTCAATTATCAATGAAACCAATGATGTAGATGTCTCAGGGTATAACATTTTATTAAGTTAAAATTTTACAACGTTGTTTCGCATTACGAGATCATTTTCAGATCCATCAATATCTTCAGAATCGAAAGACGGTTCTGAACAGTCTATCTTGCATATCCGTCGTATATCTGTAGTTCTAGCTCTGTAGTCGATGGTAAGACCCACAGTGTATTACCATCGATTTTTCTAAGGGTTATTATTTCTGATATTTCTAGCATTCTTCTTGTCCTCTCTGTCAGGTCATGTATCTGCCGCGTATATCGTTATTGGTCTCATGACTCTGTTGTAAATTGTATCATTTTTTTCCCGACATATTTATTTCTCCATATTGTTTCATTCAGGCAACCTGCGACTCTGTTTGCTATATTTACTTGATCTTCCACTTCTGTTTTGAGCTTTCCATAGCTTCATAATGTGATGCCTAGATATTTAAACTCAATCACTTGTTCTATTACCTAAGCTTCCATTTTGTGTTTTTTTTTTTGGTGAAATTAACATATTAAATTTTCTTGCGGTTATAAAATTGCGTCGTCTGCAGAGCAGATTATTTTATGTTGTTTTTCTCCCATTTGGTGTCCTTTATTAGTTCGTACTTTTTTTATTATTTTATCCCGATCAGGTTGAACAATAGAGAACTCAGGAAATACCCCATTGCCAGCTTCAATTGAGTCAGTTAGTTCTTCGTCTACTTTAACTTTCATTGTGTTGTTTTGGGAGATATTTTCGATCATTTTGATTATTCCTAGAGGTATCTATCTTGCGTACAAAAGTGGAGAACGTCCTTTAACTTGACCCGGTCAAAAGCCTTCTTAAGGTCAACGAAACAGATATGTTGGTTTGTTTTGTTCGAACGATTTCTCTTGCATTTGCCTCATTATAAATATAGCGTCGGTGCATGATCTTCCTGACCTAAAACCTTGTAAACAATTTCTACCAAGAAATTAAGAAATCCAGAGAAACTAAAAAGAATAATACAAAGTATTGCAGAAACAATGAAGGTTTACTTCTAGGAGAAACAACAGAAAAATTAAACAGATGAACATAATAATTCTAAGATCTATTAAATACAGACCAACAAGAGGAACTAGAGGGAAATGAGAATTGACAAGAAGATGGGCAAAAGACGTGCGAGTAATCAACTTTAAATGAAGTTAAAGAACTAATAAGAGACCAAAATAATAACAAAAGGGTAGGAGAAAGTGGTATCCCAGCTAAGAGTTTTAAGGATGGCGGAGAATATTCCTGAAAGAAAGAATATTCCAGTTGACATCAGCAGTTTGACCAAAGAAAGAAATGCCGAAACAATGAAATAGCCCTCTTATTTGTCTTATATACAAAAAAGGAGACAAAACAGTGTGTGAAAACTATGAGAAAAAATGTCTGTATGAAATGTATCCACGTATTGTTACGCCTCTGGTACTAAAATAATTTTTAACTTCAAAAGATGTTTTTACCCACCGAAAACTTGTATCCAGAAAAAAATGCAATATATGCAATATATACATATGGCAAATATATCAAAACTAAAGGAGAGGAGACTGTCTAAGTATTGAAAAAGTGACTAAATGAAGCAGAGCGGTAGGGTCACTAAATTCAAAACTGAAAGCAAAAAATGTGTCAAGACTGTAAATTATGAGTCAACGAAACAATATTCAGACCCACAGTGGTGTATGACAGAAAAACGTGGATTATGAACCAGCAGAAGGAAAAAAACTGATATCTGGTAAACAAAGGTCTGCAGACAAATTTTGGAGGAATATAGATGGCAGAGAATATTAATTTTACGTCCCTCTACACATATTCTTATTTTTTAATAATACCTTTTATATTATTTTATTTTTATATTTAATTCTTTAATTAACGTGTGTGTATGTCTTATATACGTAAACTCATTCGGCTCTGTACGCGAACCTGACACGCACCTCAGTCTTGTATAGATCAGCGCGATAAACACTTTAACACTCAACCACGCAACTTTAAGAAGATTTTGCCCCTGAGTTCCCCCGGAGCACTGTGGAAGAAGCAGAAGTATTTGTTCAAAATCACAGGTACCGTAATTTGATTGCATACACGCACAATATTGATATTAATTGATAAATTTTACATGTAACTTATTTTCTTATAACAATAATACCAGCACCTAAATAAACATTATGAACAAGTGTCTCTTATAGAATTTACAATTGTACAATGAACTGGTTCATTGGAAAAAACTGATATCTGGTAAAGAAAGGAGCGCAGAAAAATTTTGGAGGAATACAAATGGCAGAGAATATTTGGAGAAGACGAACAAATAAAAAATAATGAGGATGTATTGAAAACTAATAATTATGGTAAAAATGCGAGCCCAAAGAACTAGACGGCTTATCACATTATAAGAATGGCGGAAACCCAAATGATAAAATAGTACGGAGAAAGGAAGAAATGGGGAAAAAAGAAGAGGATGTCCAAAGAAGAACTTGTTTGAAGCGGTAAAACAAGACTTGTCCGAAATAAGCTATAAAGGCATTTGGAAAGAAAAAACAAGAGATCGGAAAAAAATGGAGGAAAATAACGAAGTTTTTGGAAACTAGGGGCCTACAAGCCCTGTAGCGCTATTGTATATTTTTCTTTTATTTTTCAAGGTTGGTTTTAGAACAACTAAAATGTATTTTTTTTTTATGAGGAAGCTATTGAAATAAGACTAATTGATATAAAAAAGATCAAAAAAATTTAATTAAATGTGAGTATTGCCTCCTATGAATTTTATTACTGCTTGATAGAGATCTATCATACTAAGAATTACTGTCCTTATTTTATATTCATCAATTTGACCCCAAATTTCAACCGATTGCAAAAAGAGTTGATTTAACGTGTTTGGTGGGTTATGGAGTTGTCATAGTTGTCTCCCTAGGATATCCCAAACATGTTCTATTGAGTTGAGGTCGGGACTTTTCGCAGCTCAAACTATGGCTGGAATTCCAACCTACTGAAGATAATATCGCTGCACAATTCTGTCAATATGTCTGACATTATCATGTATGAAATTCATCATCATCCAGCCGAATTTTCCCATCCATTGTTGGATATAGGCCTCCTCTAAACGTCTCCAGTTCTCTCTATCTCTAGCTGCTGCAATCCAGTTTGTTTCTATTCTCCTTAGGTCGTCGGTCCATCGGGTGGGTGGTCTGCCTCGACTTCGCTTGTCGGCTCTTGGTCTCCACTCCAATAATCTCTTCGTCCATCTTCCGTCTTCCATTCTAGCAACATGTCCAGCCCACCTCCACTTTGTAATATACCTTTGTGCTGTAACCAGCCCTCTATCTATTCGAACTAACGCCGCGTACGAGTGTTATGGAATACTATGCGTTTATTTCTTCTCCGGACTAACTCTTTGTTTTGGAATTAAACAGAATATATTGACATGTATAAATTTATTATATTAGAGGATGAAAATTACACTGCCTGTTATTTCTTAAAACTATGAATTTATAAGTTCTGTTATCTACAATTATTTAACGATGTTTCTGGATGGATTTGAGTACAAGAGATTGGACTCAAATATTAATATTAAAATAGCAAATACGGATAGCTTATCGAACAAAGAAATAAGAGAAATAAATTATTATTATTCCATAGATACGAAGTATTAGGCGAATAAACTAGCGAAACTTATTTATTCTAAATAGGAAAATATTTATGAAGAGTATTGATTCTGATTTCTAACAGCAAATAATTATTAGTGATTATACATGAGAACTTTTCATAATTGTAAATAACATATACCAGGTGACTAAAAACTATATAGAAATACATAGATACTTTAATTATCTTACATGTGAGTAGGTAGGTACATTACACCTCCTTTTGTAAGAATGAAAATAATTGTAAAATGAATTTTCATTTAAATGGTATAAAACATTTGTATACATTATTATTTTATTTTAACACATTTAAATAGTTTCTTTTAGTCTCGATAGTCTTTCACTTCGTCTTATCGGTGTAGTCTCTGTGAAACTAGTCTCTTCACACTTTTTGGATTCACTATAATTATTGTCTTTATTATGTTTACAATCTATACTTAAATCTGTCTCATGTACATGTTTTCGTTTACTTTGACATATATTTAGTGTTAAACAATTTGTAATTTGTTGACAACTATGTGACGGATTTCTACGAAATCGTCGGTAAAAATATTTAATTATCCTGTATAAAATATAAAGTAACATACATTTTATCAAAAATAAGATTGCATAAGTGAAATAAGAACTATTTTTTATTGTGTCTGAAAAATTAATATTTGTTTCTGAGGTCATTTTCTCTAAATTATCTAGTTTATGGCTTGCTAAATTTAATGCATCTCGATCGAGATTATTTAATTGTAAGGGAACAAGGTGTAATTTGGATTCATTATTTATCTTAATATCATCACAACAGACTTCTGGAAGGGATAAATCTGGAATGATAGACTGAAAATTACTTTCTTTTGGATTTGAGACAGATATCAAAATAGTTGATCCGGTGTAAGTTTTGCAATTATTCGAAGTAGAAAAAATACCTGTGTTTGAAAGAACAATAGATATTGGCGTACTAGTCTGACAGCTTAAAGTTAAATCTGTTGGTTTGGGTAAAACATATATCCAAGAATTTGGTTTGTTTAATTTATGCCAAATTTCATATTCTGTTTGAATTATACGAGTATCGCAACTAGATGGTATGTTTGTTATTGAAGTTAACAATTCAGTTTCACAAATTGGATTAGTGTGTGTAAATCGGAAAGTATCAGGATTTTTGCAAATAAGTTTTTCTTCATCTAATGAATAACAGTCTTCTAATGTATCAATAGTAACATAAATGTTTCTATTTTCTGAAAGAACAAGATATTTGACAGATGGAAGAATAAAGGTAAGTCTCTTTAATGTTGGATGAATTATAGGAAGAGATATTAGTTTAAAAAGAGAATAAGGAGTATTACTAACCAAAGGTATACTAACCGTAATTAAAATCTTGTTATCAAAATATATATATTTAAGTAAAATGATATCGAAATATTTATGAGCATAATCGATAGTCAATGGAAATGGATAAGTCGATGTACTAGGTAAATGCGTTACCGTTTTAGATAATTCTTGAATTAGTTGCTCAGGTGTTATAACAGAAGGATGAAGGTTATTATTTCTTGCAAATAGAATAACGTTTATTAAAGTAGAATATTCTTGTTGTAATTCTGTTATAAAGAAAGTTAGTAAAGTAAAATGTTCTTCAATTTTTTGTTTTAAATCTAAATTAAAATATTTATTATTCATTTTATCTGTGTAATTGGTAATTGATTCAAAATTTTTATCAAAAATCACTTTGTTTCGGTCTAGATTTGTAATAGAGTTATTAAAATTTGCAATCGTGGCTTTTACTACATGAATTTGTTGTTTTAGTAAATCAAGAAGATGATTTTCGTTACTTTCAGCTTTGTTAATAGCATTATTGAAATTTTCAGCATCATCACTGTCTAAGGTACCGAATAAGGTCCTGAAAACAGATCCAATTGCATTAAATAGAGCGCGTTTTGGTCTAAAATGTTCATGCAGAATTATGTTTTTTAAAGTTTGTTCATCTTGAAAGAGTCTAGGTATGATTTGTCCTAAGAGTTTTAGTGAAGTATCACATAATCGTAATTCAATAAGAACTGGTTTGTTTTGACACAGTCTTAATGTTTTTTGATAGGTGAGATCTACAAAATTTAATTTGTCTGTAAAAGGTTGTAAAGGAATATGACTTAATATGTTCCAATGAGTTTCAATAAATTGAACATTTTTTATGTGTTCGTAATAGATTCCAGGTGATTTGTTGATAGGAGTATTGGTATATTTCTTGTGAATTTGTTCACTATTTGTCAGCCATATTATTGCATACCTGAAACAAAAGCATGTTTCAATCTATTCATGTGAACTTTTATTGGTTTTTTATTTACTAAAATTGTGCAATTGACAGGAGAATTTATCTCTAGAATTTTATAAGGTCCATTATAATTTTGTGTAAGTTTTTTGGTTTGACCCTTCTTTGTTTGCTCATTTTGGAGATATACTAATTGTCCTTCTAAGAAAACGGTGTCATTAATCTTTTGGTCATAATATTTTTTACTGACTACTTTAGATTCTAATAGATTCGTTTTTGCTAACTCATGAGATTTTCTAAGTTTAAGTGTTAAATTATCTAAATAATCTTCATATGTATATTTGAGTTCTACTGGTCGTATTATACTGCTAGGTAGATTAGGTGTATATCCAAATATTAGTTCATATGGTGTGAATTTGGTTGAAGTATGATTAGTTGTATTATATGAAAACATAGCAAAATCTAGCCATTCGTCCCAATCGGATTGATCAGCTTTAATATAATGTTTAAGGTAGTCTGCTAAAGTAGCGTGACTCCTTTCTAATGCAGCATTTGATTCTGGATGATAAGCAGTACAATTTATATGTCTGATTTTAAAAAGCTTGGCGATTTGAGAAAATAATTTGGAAGTAAAATCTCGGCCTTGATCAGTAACTATTATATCGGGTTTTCCAAACTTGCAAATAAATCCACGAACCAGATTTTCAGCGATAGTCTTGGTTTCATGATTCGGAATTGCGTAAGCTTGAGAAAATTTTGTTAAGTCATCTTGTAATGTTAATATGAACTTATTACCTGACTCGGTTAAAGGTAAAGGACCTACTATATCTAAAAATATTTTTTCTAATGGATTTGAGCTTGTTGTTGTTATCTCCATGGGCTTTACGAATTTTTTTCTAACGAGTTTATTTTTCTGACAAGATTCACAGGTTTTTATAAAGTTTTTAATATCATTTTTCATATTATTCCATTTGAAATGTTTTTTTATACGATTGTATGTCCGATGAAAACCAGAGTGTCCAGCCGTAGGACTAGTGTGATTCTCTTGTAATATTGTAGTTATTTCCTCAGGTTCAGGATTTGTTAGTATATCATGATAAATGATAATAGATATATCAGTTTTTCTAAAAATAAATCTAATCATAGATCTAATTTTTCCCCAACTTAATTTATCGTAGCTAAAAGTTATTCTGGGTAGGCAAATTTTTAATATTTTATCGTTTAATAACCAGTCTCTTAATTTTATTAGGGAATTAAATATATCTTCATAAGAGGTATTGTCCCAATAATTATTTTTTATAAATATGTAATAAAAGTTTTTATTTTGATCAGAAATATATATAATGTCATTTAGTCTTGGATTTTTGGCTTTCAATTTTTCTATATGACTGAATTGTTTATTTATTTGTTTCTGAACGATCTCATTAAAATTTAAATCTACGGAAACAAACAATGCTAAATTTTGTGAAAATGATGTAATCTTTTCATTTGTTTCTTTTATATTATCATTTGTTATTAATATAGTTTCGGATTTAGATAAGAACTGTGAATAAGTGTCATTATTTTCTTTACTCATTTTGTTTATTTGTAAGGTGATTGTTGCCGGGTTTTTGTTTTCTTCGCAAATATTTGTTTCAGATATGGTTAAAGGAGGACGACTTAAACAATCAGCATTTTGATTTAATTTACCTGGTTTATAAATAATTTCATAGCTATATTCTTCTAATGCTAATCTCCACCTAACGAGTCTTGATCCGGGATCTTTTACATTAAATAGCCATGTGAGTGGTTTATGATCCGTATAAATGAAAAATTTATTTCCGTACAAATATGGTCTAAAGTGTTTAACACTCCATACAATTGCAAGTAATTCTTTTTCTGTTGTGCTATAGTTTGATTCCGCTTTGTTCAAGGTACGACTAGCATAAGCAATAGGTAAATCATCTGGTACTTTACCTTGAGAAAGTATGGACCCTATTGCATAATTACTAGCATCCGTTGTTAAGACAAAGGGTTTGGTAAAATCTGGATACTGAAGTATTGGTTCTGAACAAAGTATTGATTTCAGGTTCTCAAATGACTGTTGTTGAATGCTTGTCCAATTAAATTCAACATTTTTCCTCAGCAGTTTTGTTAAAGGTTGTGTTAAAGCACTGAAATTTTTTATAAAGCGTCTATAATAACCAGTGAGACCCAAAAAGCTCTTAATATCTTTTTGTGTTCTGGGTATAGGAAAATCTGTAACAGCACATACCTTTTTTTCGTCCGGTTTGACACCAAATTCAGTTATTAAATGTCCTAAATACATTACTTCGCGACGAAAAAATTCGCACTTATCTGGTTGTATTTTTAAGTTGAATGTAGACAATTTTTCGAATACTTCTTTTAATCTTTTATTATGATTTTCTAATGTATCGGCATGAATGACTATATCGTCGAGATAGACAAAACATCTGTAATTTTGTATTCCTGAGAGGACAGTATTCATTAGCCTTTGAAAAATACTGGGAGCATTTTTTAATCCAAATGGCATTCGTGAATATTGATAATGTCCAGACGGAGTTGAGAAAGCAGTCTTTGGAGAATCCTCAGGATCCATTTTGATCTGGTGAAATCCTGATGTTAAATCTATTGTTGAAAAATATTTTGAATGACCCAATTGGTCTAATATATCGACTATATTCGGAAGTGGAAATGAATCTCCTATAGTAATATCATTTAGTCGTCGATAGTCTATAACAATTCGCCATTTCTTCTTTGCTGAAGCATCGGCCTTTTTTGGCACAACCCAAAGGGGCGAATTCCATGGCGAAGTTGATTCTTCGATAATACCTTGATCTAGCATACCTTTTATTTGAGTTTCGACTTCATGTTTGTGTACTTCAGGATACCTGTATGATTTAGTGCTAATAGGTACATTAGAATTTAAAGGAATTTTGCAAGTTATGGCATTTGTACTGGTAAGTTGATCTCCTTCCAGATAAAAGATATGATTGTACTCCTTGCAAATAGAAATTAAAGATGATTTTTCTTCACTATTTAAATGATCTGTTCTCAAGGCATTTTTTAATTTAGCAATTCTGTTAGAATTCGTATTATCTTTATAAGAAGACATTTTTCGTATATTTGCATTGTTTTGTAAATTTGGAATTTTTTCTATTGCTACTTGAATATCGTTTAATTCAACATCCGTTTCAGTAGTGTTTACGATTGAGGTTAAAAAGAAATCATTTTTTACTTTAACAACACTAGGACATAAAAATACACCTTTAAAGATTTCGCGTTCGGGACATAATCCT
Organism: Diabrotica balteata; assembly: GCA_918026665.1. NCBI lineage: Eukaryota > Metazoa > Arthropoda > Insecta > Coleoptera > Chrysomelidae > Diabrotica > Diabrotica balteata. The sequence continues at coordinate 39,804,658 of OU898277.1, forward strand.
TCGCTTAATTCATTATTTATTACTTTAATTTGAACAATTGTTTCAGTTCTTGCGGATAGAATAGTTTTATTACTTCTTGAGTTAGAATTAGAGTTTTGATTTAGTATAAGATCGTCTGAACAGGATTTTTCTTCTGAACAGGATTTTGATTTATGATTTCGTGAAGAGTTACAAGTTTTATTTGTGCATATCTCAGTGGATTTTACACATTTTGGACTTGAATTTTCTTTGGATTTAGAGTTAGATTTAGATTGAATTGGATTGGATAGTAGTTCTTCACTACTTAAGGTTATTTGGATATCATTGGTTTCTAAATAAGAATGATCCTCTATGGATTTAGCATCATAAGGAAATATTTCATCGATATTAGAACTTGTCTCGATATTTTGATCTCTCAGAAATTCGTCATTGTCATTGTTTAATGGAGATTTTATATATTCAATTGGAATAGAACAATTTTTAAAGTTTAATTTATTTTCTTTATAATCAATTTGGCATTTATTTATTTCAAAAAAATCGCTACCTAATATACCGTCGAAATGAAGAGGAAAATCGTCTTCTACGACATAGAAAACATGAGTTTGGACAAAATCTTTTATCTTGAAATTTACGTTACAACTACATATAGTTTTATTTGGATTTAAGACATTTTTATCAATGCCTCGTAGAGTAATAGACTTAGAATAAATTTTTGGAATGTTTAGTATTTTTGAATATTTAATTAAAGAAATATCTGCGCCTGTATCGATTAGAAACTTGCAAGAGGATGGATTAGAATTATTTACTAAGGGTAAATCTACATAGGAAGTGACTGAGAAGTTGATGGTTGTGATACGGCCTGAACTGAACGAACTCCTCGAGAATCGACCGTTGGTTGTCGAGGATTCTGGAAGTTTAAAGAATTTGTTGGATTTTTGTTTTTATTGTTAAATTCGCGTTTTCTACATTCTTCTATAACGTGACCTGGTTTTTTGCAGTATCTGCAAAAACGTTGGGAAGTGTTGGTATTTTCTTTTCTTAAGTTTGGAGGAAAATCAGAATTGGAATTTGAATTTGAAGGTTTATAATTTTGATTTTGAGAATTTGACCTTTGAAGATTTGAATTAGGATATTTTGGGTTTTGAAAACTAGAATTTTGAAGATATCTAACATTTCTATCTGAATTGTTTTTATATCGACAGTTATTTGAGGAATGGTTATTTCGTTTGCAAATATTACAGAATGGTCTGAAAATTTCTTGTCTTGATAACTGTTCTTGTTCTTCGGCAATTGCTATAGCAACAGCTCTTTCTAAGGAATCTGGATTTCGGGCTTTGATTAAAATAGAGAGGTCTTTGTTTAATCCTCTAATAAAGACATTTAGTGCTTGAGTTTTTAAGAGTTTAGTACATGCATTTCTTGCATCTGGAGATAAGTCTGGATCAAGTGTATTTATTAATTTTATATAGCAATTTTCAACTTTATTTGCAAATGACATTACATTTTCACTGGGCATCTGACGTAAGGAATGTAATTCCAATTGCCACTGACCTTCAGTTCGGCGTTCAGAATAAGCATCTAATAAGAAGTCTTTTAAATCTTTCCATTCGTCAAATGTTCTGTTTCTAGTTATGGCCCTAGCTTTATCGGTTAATTTAGTTTCTATAATGGCTAATAAGATGGGTTTGGATTGCGGATTTACTAAATTGTATGCTTTATCACAATTGTCTATGAATTCGTATAATTTTGATTTTGTACCATCAAATCTAATGAGAAGTTTTTCAGCTATTTCAATTGATACTGACATTTTATTTGAATTAGAAGTAGAAGAATTTGAAAGAGAATTTGAGTCGGGAGAAGGTATTTGTTCGTCAAATAAGTTACTTATATCAGGATATAAAGTAGACATACGTTTACAAGATTTTTAAAATATGAGACAGAATTTAAGATAGAATGTACTTACAAGTAGAATATTGTTGTTGGTCGCATAGTCTATTATTCCACGGGTTCACCTCTACTTCCGATGGAACTACAATTGGGTTATGACTGGAACTGGATTTCGAACTGGATGTACTGGACCCCAATGTAATTAGTTGTAGTGGCGATTTTTCCACACTGACAGTTTTTTTGAATGATTCCTCGAAGGAAACAAGTCAATTCAAAAATTCCTCAGCTCTCCTTCTATCAGCAATCAGAGGAACTCTGCTACTAATATCCCACGTTCTGACACCAAATTTTGTTATGGAATACTATGCGTTTATTTCTTCTCCGGACTAACTCTTTGTTTTGGAATTAAACAGAATATATTGACATGTATAAATTTATTATATTAGAGGATGAAAATTACACTGCCTGTTATTTCTTAAAACTATGAATTTATAAGTTCTGTTATCTACAATTATTTAACGATGTTTCTGGATGGATTTGAGTACAAGAGATTGGACTCAAATATTAATATTAAAATAGCAAATACGGATAGCTTATCGAACAAAGAAATAAGAGAAATAAATTACTATTATTCCATAGATACGAAGTATTAGGCGAATAAACTAGCGAAACTTATTTATTCTAAATAGGAAAATATTTATGAAGAGTATTGATTCTGATTTCTAACAGCAAATAATTATTAGTGATTATACATGAGAACTTTTCATAATTGTAAATAACATATACCAGGTGACTAAAAACTATATAGAAATACATAGATACTTTAATTATCTTACATGTGAGTAGGTAGGTACATTACACGAGTATATAAATTAATCCCACGACACACCATTAGTGAACCGCCACTATACTTTACGCCACCAGTTCCTACAATCGGAAGTACGAGTCGGTATCTGGATTCATAATCTTCTTCTAATTCCATAACCGTTATCTATCGTTGGATATCATGTTGGCTATCCTGTCTTTATTGACAGCAGCTCTAAATAATTATGTAGCCGATTTTCCGTAAAATAGACTGGATTCATCGGTGAATAACCGATTCGTTCAAAATCTTCATTATTCTAAACATGTTCACGAGCAAAATACAATCTCTGGCCAATACTGGGCCAGTGGGTGCTCTTCCAGGACGTAGGTCATTTTCCGCAAGTCTTGTAGTATGAAAATTGTAATGGTTCAAAAATTTGTTTTCGAGAGGAACTTTTAACAAACATTTGTCCCAGTGAACAATGTAGTCTCAAGAATCTGTCTTGATCAGGAGTTGTACCCTTCAGCGGCCTTGATCAGCTCTTCTCGAGTTACTCCCAGGGACAAAAAACGTGTTAAAACCCTTGAAATTATTGACTGAGAGACATTAAACCTTTCAGCGAGTTCGGCTCGAGTATATTCTTATTTGCCGAACAGTAACAGTTTTAATACACTCCGATTTTGACAAAAATTTCAATTTTCTTGCTGCTGAATGGTTCCTTTGAAGGAAAAACACTAAATAAACTTAAAAAAAAAAACTCCTTTGAAAATTTAGCAAAACATATTAAAACCAAAATAAATTGGAACTAAAATGAAGAATTGTTATCATTCACAAGGAATCTACGTTCCTGTAGTTAGTTGGCTGTATTAACCTTAGTCAAAATTTTAACCTATGTTCTTTTTAATTAAGTGGTTAACTATTTTCTAGGACACTGATGATGGAACATGGTTTCCGAAAACGTTATGTCTTTTTAACTTAGCCCGTTTGGGCCTTAAATATATACCTATTACAAAGGATTTTTAATTAAATTGTTATCATGTTTTCAATTGACTTGCAAAAAAATGATAAAAACTACTAGTAAAAAAAGAAGTACTTTGCAGTCACGATCTTAGCATTGACCTGAGAGTTCGAATGACATCTTTCCTGTCCTGCAGTATGGAGTGGAAGCGTGGACTCTAACTGAGGCTATCCTTAAACGCTTCACAGCTTTTGAGATGTGGGTATACAGACGACTACTGAAAATAAGCTGGGTCGACAGAGTTAGAAATGAGGAGGTCCTTAGACGGCTGAACCAAACAAGACAACTGGTCAATATAATAAATAAACGCAAGCTGGAATACTTCGGTCACATTATGAGACACCCTGAAAAATATGATCTTTTACATCTGATCATTCAGGGAAAGATCCAAGGTAATCGTGGTCCTGGTAGAAGAAGAACATCATGGCTCAAAAATCTAAGGCGATGGTATGGAAAATCAACAACATCGTTATTTAGAGCTGCTGTCAATAAAGTCACGATAGCGAATATGTTAGCCAACATGATATCCAAAGATCGATACCGGTCATGGAACTAGAAGAAAAAAAAAAAAAAAAAAAAAAAAAAAAAAAAAAAAAAAAAAAAAAAAAAAATCTACTTTCGAGGGAGGCCTATTTCCACAACAGAACGAATGACAGTGATAAATAGACAGATAAATGTCTCATTTATTTCCCATAAACTGTCAGAAAATCGTACAACTCTATCTGTTTAGTATTTCTAAATAAATGCCTTTACTATTTGCTACAGAGGCGTTGTAGATTTAAGCTGCAAATTATAACGATTACAATTATTATTAACAAATAAATAAATTAAGAAATAAATTGCAGAACGAACAACGCTCCCTGTATTCGTATTAGGTGAACGCACTGACGATTGTGAATGACTCACTAATTTCCTTCTATTTTATCAGACCCGCTTCGTTCTTATGAGACCGACGAACAGGCAACTTTTGGTATGTGGGCATGAAATAAATTTCAAGACGAAAGTTACATGTACATACATATTTTATTTGTTATTGGAATTACCCATTTATGTACCTGCAACTATAATACAAGATCAGCGTAGTTAAATTTACATTTTACAAAAATTAATGGAATAGAGAAATAATATAGAATGTTTTATCTGCAACATCAATATACTAAAATTCCACTAGGAAACTAAGTTCCTGTAGCTGGCTGTATACCATATATCACAAAAAATTGTTTAAAATCCTTTTTATATATATATATATATATATATATATATATATATATATATATATATATATATATATATATATATATATATATATATATATATATACCTTTTAACATGATATTACATCAATATACTACTACCAGTGTAAACACAGACACCATATAACCAAAGACCCTGCATACTTTACTACAAATTGTTCTATAGCTAAGGTACACTCGAAAAAATTAACTTATCGTTTACTTATGTGCGCTAACAGGTCCATTATTCTATTCCAGTAAACGAATCTACATCCAACACTATAACTTACTTTAATCGAGTTTTCAGTGATTTGTAGTCTCCAATAAGAGATTTCTCTTGACATTTAATATCAATGACCTCTTTTCGTCTTCTATGGTAAGAAGTAATACCTTTGTTCCAGATTATCGAAAACAGTTTTACCCATCTTGTTTATTTCATTTTTTTGTCATGACAGTGGCAAAATGAGACCATGCCCTGTGAATGGCCGTTACATAAAAAAGGCGATCAGCGCCAGTGTGACAACTACAGAGGTATAACCCTTTTAAACAACTGCTTACAAAATACTAGCAAATATTCTCTACGAAAGGCTACAAGTTTACAGAGTTGCCATAGTTGGAAAATACCATGGTGTCGTGGCTTGACTCCTATTTAACATTGCCTTGCATTGCCAAGAAAAAGCAGTCTGAGACACACGAATTAGAGACGGCGGTACTATTTACAACAGATCGATACGAATCTTAGCATACGCTGATGACATTGACATACTAGGGCATAGCAAGCGAGATGTTGAGCAATATTTTCTAGAATAAAACCAAGTACATATTAGTTACTAAGGATCCTATAGCAAATGAGGAATGGGAAACAGCATTTGGAAGTCATAACTTTGAATGTGTTGACAGCTTCACAAACCTTGGCTCTCTAGTGCCTACTAACAATAAAACAAATCGAAGAAATTAAAAGACGAATAAAGCTTACAAATAGTACATACTATGGATTCCAAAAACAATTCCACTCAAGAAATATTAAAAGAACAACTTATTACATACCAAACACTGCTGAGGCCGGCCCTCACATACGGGGCGGAAACATGGACTCTAACGCAGAAGGATGAAAGACTTCTGGGAATATTCGAGCATGATACTCCGCAAAATATTTGTAGCTATAAACGATCAAGAGCAGTGGCGCTTAATGGTATACCCATCCCAGAACATGATCTCTTCCATTTCTTAAGTGACTCATTGAACTAATAAATGGAATTAAGATAGGAAGACGCATTTAGCCCATTAATATTTGATCCAAAAGAAGTAAAAAGGAAAACGGATACCAAATGGAAAATAAGGAAATAAAAATGGTATGCTATTAGAGAGACCACGAAGTTGTGTAGAGGAGAATTAAGACGATCTACAAAGAATGTAATATCTTTCTTCTTCTTTTTCAATACAAAGAACCAATAAAGTAAAACTGGGGATTAAATACTAAATGATAGAGCAATTACCGAAAGTTAAATAACGGTGATCAAGTGACAACAACATTGGGGAAGAAGTAAAGAAAGAGATGAAAAAGCAAGCAGAACAGAGGGATATAACGAGACAATATGCATAATCAAACATCTCAAAGCGAAAAAAAAATCGCATATAAAAATCTGAAATCTGAGCAAAATAGAATGGAAGAATGAAACAAGACACTTCATTTTATTTTCCCACTTATTGCAAATGTTGACATTTTTAATTCAAGCAACCAGCTTGTCCTCAGTATTCTTCTGTAATCCCATATTAAATTCGTTAATTTGTTATTTTTCATTGATTATTATTCTAATACTATTCTATTTTTGGAGTTTATTTATTCTCCTTATTTATTTATAGTTTATTTATTTATTCTCATCTATTCTTAATTTTTAAGTACTCATTTGGATTTTACATATATAAGTGCTCGTATGACGTCTCACAAGCATCAAGGTTTAGTATTGAGGCAATAGAATGTATTATTATTTTATTTTGATTTTATACTGTAAAAAATGTTTTCTATGTACAAAACAAAATATTTTATTTTTTAAAATGCGTGAAACAATACATATACTTGTTGCATGTTCAGAGTAGACGGTTTTTCTGCAGTTTTAATATATTTGTTTGGAATGCTGGTTTCTAGATCTCAGAGATATGCAGCATCTTTTTCGTTTACCTGTGGTCGGCACTTCATCAACTTCCGGATTTATTTTTAACCGTATAGAAATTAGTCTTCTAATTTTTCTTGGAAGTTTTGGACCTTCCAAATTTTTTTGATGCTTTTTTACTAGCTCCTTTCTCAGCTGTTTTAAAAAATCTCTATATCCAAGCACTTTCATTATTATAGCTATAAATGATTAATCCATTTAGAGCGCAAATGTTGATCAAACGAAAACATATAACCAAAAGCCACCTTCTTATTTTTCTCCCCACATTATATGTAGCACACAACTTGTCCGTAGTAACGCTCATTGTTTGGACATATTATAAAATGTAAGTAGGGTTTTTTTTACTGTCCAATTGTATTATCAATTGCAGAATTGTGGTGCATTGTTGATACTAGAAGAACCCTTTTAGATCCTTTAGAAATATAATAAAACAATGTGATTGCTTTTGAGACTCCACATTTTGTGCTTTTAAAAATGGTATTATCTGGTAATCTGGTATCAAGAGATAAAATGTAGAATCGAGATAGCCCGCACGACATTTTTAAAAATGAGGTCATTCTTCTGTAATGATAACTTGCAACTTCGAAAGCGCATGATTAAATGCTACATTTGGTCAGTCCTCTTATACGGTGTCGAAGCATGGACATTAAAAATATCCGCCATTAATCGTCTGGAGGCCTTTGAAATGTGGCTGCACAGACGTATACTAAAAATTCCATGGACGGCTGCTGACAAATGTGGCAGTCCTTGAGAGAGCAAATGCTGCTCGCGAGCTGCTTGATAACATCAAATTAGAAAAATGGCCTATTTTGGACACGTAGTAAGGGGAGACCGATATAATATTCTTCAACTTATTATGATGGGTAAAATCGAAGGACGCAGAGGAATTGGTAGAAGGCATGCCTCTCGGTTGAAGAATATCAGGGAGTGGACAGGAATAAGGAAAGCTGAGCAACTCTTTAGAATAGCTCGAGACAGAGACAGTTTCGCCATGTTAATCGCCAACGTCAAGGGGACTTGATAGGGCACGTTAAGAAGCAGATTCTCTGGTAAAAATGAAGCAGGAATCTCTTTTTTATTCTTGGGCAGGATTTCGATTAAAGTTAGTTTATTTTCAGCTAATAAACTATTTGAGAATGGGAAGCTAGTATACCAGTTGTCTGTTGCTATATTTCTTCCACTTTTATTAACAGGTGGAATTAAACGTAAGGCAATATGCTACTATATTGAAACTATATGCTATTGGACATATATGGACCTTCGGGTTGCGTTCCCAAGTAAACTTCCACATTCATCGTATAAAAGTTCCTTGCTTCAGACATCGCAAACAACTTTATTCCATAAGGGTTGGTATTCGAAGGAATACACTGACGAAATTTACAATGCCCTCGAAAACCTAGTAGCTGCTGGTCAATAGCTAAATATTCCGAAGGTCAAAAACACTAAATTTGCTCACAATATTATCAAAGAGATTATAATCGGCGTTAATTATCAGTTGCAAGACGTTCTTGCATCAAACGCCTGACTCCAGCTAGAATAAGAAGTCCAATAAAAGCTGTCATTTCATTTTTCGTGACAACTTTGCATCCTAATTCATTTAAAAATTGGGCAGATACTTCAGCGACATTCGATATTTTTTGCAGGTCCTTTAGAACCAGGTGGATGAATCAATATATTATGACTTCTTGTTCAAGAAGTTGGCGGTGGTATTGTGATCCATATCTTTTCCTAAAAGGGTCATAAACTGACAAAGGTTTTATTGAAACCAAAAACACCTTACTGATATAAAAGTCATCAGATTGTAATGCATTATTATCATCACTTTCACTCTATTTCATTTATAGGATTGCTATCATGGCTGTCTAAATCTAAATGCTCATGATCTGATTATGAATCATTTACAGGTTTACGAAGTCAATTTCGATATTCGATACGATATCACTAAATTGATCGTCTTCGTCATATAATAAGTTTTTCTAACTCTGCACGAGTTAGGAACATTTACTTTTACTTATCGTTTTATTTATCTATGTAACTGAGTAATATTAAGCTGGGAATCCCATAAAATTACAACATACGATACGAAAGTTCCCGAGTCATACATGTCTCAGCTCAGTGATAATTTATGCAAGCATAATTATCCGAATAGTCTATGGAACACCAACTCATGCATCTTTCCAGTTATTTGTTTATATTTTTGAAAGGCAATAAATTATGTGATTAATAGTGTCGTATTTATGTTGTCAAATATATTTTTGAGTACAGAAGCCCACACGAAAATAAATAAAAAAGATATTGCAAATTAAAAATCGCTTGGCGCTTCTCAGGTGCCATTAGAGTGCTTAAAGGTTAAAAGCTTTCTTGGCGTTGTTGTTGTTTAGTGATCAGTGTTCATGAAATGTTTTTTTATGGCGGTTTTCTTCGCTGACTTCTACTACTCGTCAAACATTTGTTGTAGAATACCTATATAACGAACTGAATATTTTCTTTTGGGTTTACTAAAAAAAAGAGCATTCTATTGGTGACTTGTGTCATTACCACAGTGGGTCTTTTAATAAATCTAAGAAGTATTACATTAGATCAATAGTACCAGAGTACCAGTCAGTTACCAAACTTTTATTGGCAGAGTAATTTATTGTAGCAATATTTTATTTTGAATAATTGTGGATCTTGTGCAATTATTTCAACAAAAGTATATGATTATTATCTTCTATTCAAAAACCAGTAAATCCACAGTTTTGTTTTCAACATTCTCTCTCCCTCTTTCAACATTTTATGATCTTAAATAACAAGGGATCAAAAGACCACAAAAAATAACATTCTAAAAATTATACAAAAGTTTGTAGGAATATACCTGGAAAAAAGCAACAGGAGGTATTTATGTCAATATTTTTGGCACCATGAATAGTTAACATTTACAATAGTTTAGTGCAGGTAAACGTCTCTTGTGACTTTTAATTGTTTGAAAGAAAAAAACATGGAGGAATAGAAACACACATCTAAATGTCTCTTTAAAACAATCTTTACAATTATGGAACTATGGAAAAAAATAAAGGAAATCTACGAAACGACAATCAAATGAATTTCTGAAGAGCATAAAAGAGAATTACTGAGAATTATTTAGCCAATTAAAAACCATGAATTTCTATATAAAAAGAAAAACAAATAGCATCTTGTAGTCCAAAAATCGTAAAAAAGGTCGAAAATATTTAGTTAATACATACATCATTATGATACAATAAAAGTAGACGTGAAGCAGTGGTTACAGTGTATTATTGATTTCATAATTAATAGGTACACCAATAAAAACACTGTCAGAACTGCCAAACTAACTTGAAAATAACTTTCTATTTCCTTGATATTTTAATAAATAATATAATAATAGGTAAGAACTGGAACTAGCTACGTTCCCTGTTAGACAAGGAGACCAATGTCAAATTTAGCTAACAAAGGGAACAAAAATAGATGGAGAATATCTAAACAGATGAGGAGTTAGGAATGGTAAGAGAGATAGTATAGGTATTTGGTACCCTATTAGCATTGATTGGTGAGTAAGAAGTAAAACTCGTAGATAAATATAAATACCTAGAAGATGAAATTATGATTGACAGGGATAATTAGACTCATAAACTGAAGAGAAGATGGGTCTTGGGTGGGGAGCATATAAAAAACTAAAAGAAACTTTTAAAATTGAGCTGCCCACATGCAGGAAGAGAAAAGTATTTGATCAATGCATCGTCCCAGTGTTGGCATACGGAGCAGAAACACTTACTTTAACAAAAGCGTCGTCTACCAAACTAAGAGTCACACAGAGAAGAATGGAGAGACAGAGACACACAGAGAATTTGCATTCCAGCGCGTATGAGCTGGAGCTGGCTATAGCTAGTTTGATACTTAATGAGTTTAGTAGATATACCCGGTTCGCTATTCCCAGTCCGAACTGTCTAGTGAATTTAGTAATTATTTTTTTGAGAAGTTAGTTACATATTAACAGACTAAAAGGGGCTGGAAATTACTATACAACCAAGCACACGTACTCATAGCTAATAATAATAGTAAACCAACTAACTAGTAAATAAAATAGAACTTTGCGAATTACCGACAATCAATATTTATTTATTTGCACCATATAATAAATAGTTATGTTAAATTATAACAACTCAAAAATATTTTTTAATATACTACCCAAAATTTGATAGGTTTAGTATACACTTCCACTATTTAGAATAATTCTTCTTTTTTCAAAGAAAGAAGTTCAATATAAGACAGAAAATGTCTAGAAATCGTTTTGAGCAGTTACTTTTAAATGTTCATTTCAACAATAATGAAACAGCGCGACAACCAAACCAACCGGATTTTGATCGGCTTCACAAAATATTTCCGTTGGTTCAAGACTTATTTCTAGATTTCAGATAATTTTTACTCCAGGAGAAAACGTCTGTATTGACGAGACGGTGGTACCTTATCACAAATTTGGTATCAAATCATATAAGATTTGCTTAGAAAATGGCTAAACTTATGAACTCAAAATTGACTGTGGAAAAGATAGACAGGGTGGTCAAAATGTCCTTTAGCTGTTATTATATCACTTATGTAAGGGTTGTTAGATAGTGGTCGTACTGTCTTTACAAATAATTATTACAAGAGCGTCACCTTTACTCACACACTGCTCAGCCGTACAACTCTCCTAAGAGGGATTGTGTGGTCAAACGGAAAAATGAAATGTCCCGAGGTTGTTAAGAAAAAACAAAAAAAAAATGAAAAAAATTTCCCTCTATAAAGTAATTTCGGAATTATGTTAAAATAGCACAAAAAAGGATACTTTGAGATTTAGTACAAAGTACGGAGATGAAATGTTGAAACATCATACGATAAGGCAAATAAATTGAAAAGCCTAAAATGATTGTTGATTCCAATTATTCAAAATCTTATATTAATCTCTCAGATCAGAAAAAAGCGTATTCGCATTGCTTGAAACGAGGGAATAAATGGTACAGGAAATTAGCCATATAATTATTGTTTATTAGTGCCTTGGTGAATGTTCATATTGTAAATAGACAGATTATACAAACTAGATTAACTATAACAGAGTTCAAAACAGAAGTCGCTATAGAACCAATGAGTGAAATGTCCGCCATTGAAACTAATCTCAACGGAAACACCGATACAGCCATGAGCTTGTAGAAGGAAGCGTCTATATTCTTTGATATTATTATTTGTTGGTTTTTCTCAACACATGTTTCTCAGCTGTTTTAAAATAATAAGGTGTTATATTATATTTTTGCATATTCTGAATAAAATCTTTTATTTTTTCATAGTTTTATAATTTCCATATCTTTTATGGTACATAGGTACATAGTACCTATGTTACTTAAATAAAGACGTTATTTATTCCTCTCAGGTTTGGCATTTGCTTAATTACACCAAATGAGTAGATCAACGGAAAAATTGGAAGATACCTAGTCGAGGTAAGAGAACTTTGACAGAAGGATTTTTTTAGGGGAGCAAAGAACTAAAATATGCGTGATAATCAAAAAGCAGACAATATTGACAGCTTTTTGAGAAATTACAAATATAATCTTCTGCACTTGGGTATAAAAGAATAAAAAGAAGACAGTTTTTTAGTAAGAATTCACTAATATCAAGCTTAAATAATTTGAACACGCAAATCAAGAAGAATACTTATATATTGTAAAATACCTGTCTTTATACAAAAAACAGTGTACATAATACATTTATCGCTTATGGTATACAGATTAAAAGCTACTACAGTCAGAGATACTGATTACTATTATAAATATCTCGCTATGAAAACTGATGAGCTTTGATAAAAAAACACAGGAAAACTTAATGGGAGGTATTTTTCTAAACCTACGAATCAATGACATTTTGATGCACAAATATAAACTAATCTTTTAAGAAACATTACATTTTCGTAAACACATTCAACAAGTGGTCCGAGATTATTTACTGTTGACAGTTATGAGCATTGACAAAAAAAGATGATGAATTTTAATAATATACCCGACGATCCCGATTAGCATACACCCATGCTTGTCACATTCTGAAGCAGAAGGAAAATAACAGTGCCAATGACCTCATCATGACTGGATACATTCTATGAATGGAAATTTTAAACTCAAGGTGAAAGATTGTTTACTATCGCTTTCGGCTTTTTCAAAAATGTCGAAAAAATGATAAGTTACTTAATATCTGTGTGTAGAAATGCAAGAATTATTTTGAAAAAAAGTTCGATAACAACGTTGGCACCGTTGATATCTCACGTCTAGGCAGTGCTCACTCGCACTCATACAAATTGTTGATTTAACAATACACATACATAATAAAAAACGATTCTCGTTAAAAAAATGGTTTTCTAAGGTAAGAATACTTACTTCGGATTCCTCGACATTTGAGCGTTCTTAAAAGTAACCGTAAACTAAAAAACAATCAACAAAAACTCAAATAATTTGAGAAATTTCCGTCCAAAAACATAAAAGTATCAATGGAACTAACACGCGCGGCGCGGCACTATAGTACGTCAGCGACTGCTGGAAATAAGCGGCGATGAGTGCCATGCAGTGTTGCCGCATCTATTTAATATCCGCAAGATACAATTTCTTGATAACGGAAACTATGGGTGGCGCACTTAAAATAAGCAATACTGACGAGTAATTAAATTCATTTCGTAAAATATGAGTAGAAGTATTTTAATAAAATTACAAGAATTGATAAATACTTTGATTCAATATTAGAAATCTGAGAGCTAGAACGTTACGTTTCAAAAATTATTCTATTTAAACTTATACAAACATAATCTTTTTTTAGTATCTTCACAAAGAGGAGATACAATGTAAAAATAAAAAGAGAATGTCCATGGAATATAAGAAATTAACATTATATAATATATGATTCATTAGTTCTGAAAATAAAAAGCTGTGACTCCGAAGAAAAATAAAGATTAGAAAATAAACGCCAACACCAGGATAAGGCTTCCTTTCATTATACAACAAAACAAGGCGACAACGAAGAAAGTATGCGGAGCTTAGGCAAGCTTGTAGTACTTGCATTTCATTTGCAGAAGTGTTTGGCTACACCTAATTTGACATCTAGTGTGGTTTTCTATAAAATAAAGTTATGGGCTTTCAATTTGATTGTTTTGTCCGTTTTGTGGTGATATTGATCCGCAATATCACCACAAAACGGACATCTTGTTATGTGTGGCACGAAGGTGTAGCTCAACGAGGAACTGATGAGATCGCATCTTGCTTATTTCAGTTTATTAAAGACATGCCAGAACAGGTAGAAAAACTAGTCCTCTATTCTGATACGTGCTCAGGTCAAAACCGAGATAATATATTACCGATTATGTTTTTAAAAGAACTTGAAGAAAAGGAAACTCTAAAAATTCATCATAAGTTCCTAGTTCCTGGTCCTACTCATTTAGAATGTGATACAAAGAGAGATTTGTGAAAAAAAGAAACGCCACAATTTCAGTTCCACAGGACTGAGAATCAGTAATTAAAATGACGAGCCCTCGTTTTGACATAAAATTTATGAAACAAACTGACTTCTTCGGATTTTCCAAACTTCTAACAAGACATTTTATAAAAAGAAATGTTAATAAAGATAAAAATTCTTTTGTTTGGAACTGGGCATTTTGGCTACATTACAAAAAGGATAGTGATATAGGCTTCAAATACACATTAGATACCAATGAACCGTTTTGTTTAATGTCCATTCTAAGAACAGGCAGGTCAACTTCCATGTCTAATATTCAGATACTTCCAGCTTATAATGATGCTCTACTCATAGACTATTTGAAATATAAAGATACTCTAGACCTAGTACCCTTTATAGATCTAATCTATCATGGATTTTACCATTCGCTTAAACACACTCAAACCAGTACTAGACAATATACAAGCGACAGTGATGAAAATTTCGACTCGAAAGGTTTAATTTGGTACAAGTAAAGTCATATATTTCCACAGCACTGTTTTCTAATACAAAGAAATTGACCAATAATTTCGTGTTCGTGGTTCCAATAATGTTCGTGGTTCGCAGTCACAGTAAAAAGTTGGATGAGTCCATTTAGGCGACTAGGAGAGCCCTTTGTACAACATTTAAACTTTTTCAGTTTTATTGAAATCTATTAAAAAAAAATAATAAAATTACTTTATTCAGTTTTAAAAGTATAATATTTAAATGTTAAAACAGAAAGCATGTTATGAAGCTTCGCGCTGAAACTTTTTTCCTGCATTTAATTGCAGCTTTTTCGGTGTTTTTATTCTTTCTTTTTTTTTTGTATTTGTACTAGTTTTTTAATTTGTTTTAATATATTAATAAAATATTAATAAAAAAAAAAAGAAAACTGTTAGGGTCCCTCGAAAGAATGGTAATGTGTACAATACTGGGTGTTATAAACTATGGTGACTGGAGAAGAAGGTTTAACTTTGAACTATATCAAATATATATTAAAGAAGACTGTACTATACACAACAACTGTACAACTGACATTGTGCAATACATCAATCTGGTCTCCAACAATAGTAACCTTGTTGCCGGAGCCAATGGGAAAGAGAAAAAAATGAAGACCAAAAAACCATATCTTAATGATATCGAGAAAAAATGAAGGCCAAAATAAACCATATCTTAATGATATCGAGGAAAATTTGTGAAACATGGAAGTTAAACAATCAATATTCTTTATTTCATTTGACTTTCACAAGTATTGAAATACGTCAAATACATTATATAATTAGTAAAAACCATACATATACCAGTATACATAAAACATAAAATATACAATCGATATAAATATGCCAGCAAGTATTCGTCTAACGAATAGAAAGTGTTTACCAGAAGTAAGTCCTTAACTATTCTCTTATACAGAAATATTTAAATATTTAACAAAATTAGCCATTCGAGAAATATCTCTTCTGCAAATAAAATTATCCTTATATGATTCTATGTATCCTTATATAATGATAGGTCAGGCGGATCGGACTCGATCCTAGAAATGTAATTGAGCCGTCATCGTGCTTCGCAGGGCACGTAAAACGGTCGGTCGGTTAAGTGGTCGTTAATACTAAAATTTAAGCCAGAAGGTTACAGGAATGAAAGACTAAACTAATAAACCAATCCGCTACCGGTTAAAACAAACGGCCCCTGAAAAAAAAAACGACACCATAGATTGGTTTTTTTTAGATGAATGTTTCTCGAGCTGGATCTTATATGTTCATTTATACTTTCCATGTTTGGATTTTACGAGACTTCAAAAATATGTTGTTTCAATACTTTATCACATAGTTCTTTCTTTGGCCAGAGTGAGGTCGCGTTTCTTCCCAATTCAGACAGTTGAGGAGATGTTGGTTGTCTTGTACTTCTCCGCAGACCATATGTTAGTCTCTGTGTAATGCCCAATGAAGATTGATTGTTGGAGAATGTCAAGAAATTTACATTGTAATATTAGCATTCTAAACTATTAAAGAAATTGGTACTGAAGCGAACACCTAATGTTTTTTTAAGCGTGATATACTCCTCATCCTTTTCGTTTCATTAAAATGTGATGTACCCATATTTGTTTTGTTGCTTTTTCAAAATACACTTTAGTTTCTACATCCAATAAACTAACAATTTATTTTGTAGAAGTATTAGGAATCTAGCTCTTATCGTTTCGAACAACATAAATCCAGGCTTAAACACTTTTGTCTTGATTTAAATAGAAATCAAACATATTTAGTTTGTAGTGTTAGCGATGTAGGTTTGATAAACCTGTGTATACATTTAGACAATTCAAAATGCAGTCAGGAATATCATCGCTTGCAAGTAAGAATATAACAAGAATATATAAATTTAGAAGGATTCGACAACACCGCTCGAAGTTTACGACAAAGACAAAAGACACGGAACGAGAGAGAAGAAAAGATCTATTCGAAATGTACCGGCAGATTCTTTCGGTATTCGGTAGCAACTGAAATGCGCACACTCTCTCATTCGAAGCCGAAGCAGCGCTGGCGCTGGCGCGGAGGATCCACTCCAAGGACCGGCCGGCCGGCCGGCATTTTTTGGATATTTAAAATGCCGAATATATCCCTTTAGGTAGAGGTGTCTCTTGGGACTCACATTTCTCCAATGAACCAAATCAGTTACACTAAAATTACTTATATAAACTTTGTTTGCTAGGCTGAAATTTATTAAGAATATTTATTTAGGGACACAATGTAAAATTTAGTTCTCTCCCTCTTCTTCCTCGACTCTCGAGTCGTGATATTGTTGATACTCTGCCACTAAATCATTCATATTACTTTCAGCTTCTGTAAATTTCATTTCATCCATTCCTTCACCTGTGCAAAAATGCTTTTCTTCTAAACATGGCAGTAAATTGTTTAGAATTTCTTTCAGAATATCGCAAACTGCCGTTTTCACATTATTGGGTATCCATTCTATAAAATAACTACATTTTTTATTTTGTATGTTGTATATTAAGAATATTGAAGAAATTCCTCAAATTTGGAGTCTGTTTGGCAGTTTTGATCTTTTGCCATAGAAGATATTTTAGATTAAATTGGGAGCATCTATGCACTCCGTTCTTTGAGCGTCATCAATTCCTTTGGTTCACTTTATTCAGCACAACTCTAGTATATTAATAATACTTCTTCAGAATTACATTGTAGAATAATACATACGAGATAGAGTTTCAATTGTAGAATAATCCCCCATATAATTTTTTTTTCCAACATATGATAATTTCATATATGAAAAACAGTTTACAATTTTTTGAAATAATCTGTTAAATCCAAAATATATTTGTTAGAATAGTAATTTTTTTAAACGAGTTACGTTGTTTTTATATTAAATTAATGAGTGATCATAAGACAAATATGGGTGGCCAGAGTCACATATATAAAAAATACGTTAAAAGTCAGATCTACATTAAAAATTTATTATAACAACACATTACTACATCAATCGTCTCTGGAATGGTACGATTTTTTATTTGTCAACTATACTATCGTTATCAACATTTAGAGCTTATCAACATTTAGTTCTTGTTCAACAAAAGGCGCCATTAGATACTTCAAACAGTCCTGAAGCATTGTCGATCGAAATATCGATTTTATTATGATCAGTTTAGAAAAAGGTTACCCACAAGTACAGCTAGACAACTTGTTACAGGAATTGTGGCAAGATTTACCATTAGTTGGTTAAATACTGGAAACATCGCTTTTCTATTATGCTAAGACATCAAATCGAGCCAGAAGAGAGCTTACTTATGAAGGTGGAAAAATTGTTACTTTTCTTGTTTTTAAACGTCTCACTTAAGCTTATAAATCTGAAGAACTCAAATCAAAATGTTTTAAGTTGTATCCATCTATATTTGAGAATATGATTTTGCCTACTAAATAAGTATATTTTTTTTTATTTTTAAAAGCGGATAAAATACAAAGAGTTCCACTTCTTGTTTTATTGTTGACTGCAGATGCATTGCTAGCATTATTATCTCATCTAGTAGAAACTTATCACTTTTACTTTTGAATGAATATTATCAAATATAGATGGTTCGATCCTTAATTCTTGCAAAGCAAGCGCTAAGTTTGAAACCTCTTTTATAGCTTAACAAATATCTATATCTGGTGATTGTGGTAATTTGCTAATTTTGACAACCATTTGCAGAATTGGATGAATTATTTCCAAACACATAATAAAAAGAAAGGATTTTATTTGATGTAGGAACAGTCAATATCAATAGAGACAAGAAAATGTTACAAGAAACTGAACAAAAGCAGAAAAGAATTCAAACAAAAGCTGTGAAGAGATAAGGAGGATAATATATATTGACAGAGCAGCAAAAAATGGAATTCCTGAATGCGACCGAAAATGTTAATATATTAGAGGTACGTTTGTAATACTCCATTTAATGTTTTTTATAAAAATATTGCTTTTAATTATGAGTTCTTAGTATATGCCATACGATAAATAAAACATAAATTCTTGGTAAAACATTCTTGGACACGGTTCTTGATAAAGGTCATAGGGACAACTAAGCGATAGGATAAACTTAAGTGATCACGCGTATGACTCGTTTCATTTTTTATTTGCTTGAGTAGTGAAAGTTTACTTGTCAAAACCTACGTACCTATATTATCAGAAGAGAAAATACATACAAAATAATGGGGCTATACAACTGAGATTTGGACTGAAATAATTTTAAATAGGTCAAATCAGTATCACGTTAGCTTTAAATTATAAATATTCAGGCTATTATATGATATATCCAATATAAACTTGTTACAGATTTTAAGAATATTACCAAACATCTATACACGTAATTCTAGCTTTTATTCTGTAATGGCGGTACCACAATTGTTATTTGTTATGCGACTTTGCTGTATTCTCCCAAATATTTGCTATTTGTCAGCGAATAACAAATACGCTACTCCAGACTTGTGCCGGTGGGCCAAACATGCCACATATTTGCGTCATGCAAATTTGGCAGAACCAAAGTAGACGTGCACGCATTGATGGTCGTTGCAACTTATTTTTACTTAAATGCAGTTTACCAATACTTGTTGTGTCATGTCATCAAGGCTGCATCTGATATAAATCCAGAAATCTCATTACCTTTTCATTTGTCCACTTCATTTCACAGTAGGTACACCTTAAATCAAAGCATAATAGGTAAAAGGTATATTAGCTGGACAAATTATCCCCGGGATATTACGCAATAAAAGAAGAAGAAGAAGGTAAAACGTTATACGATAGTTGTAAATAAACACACATTTGTAAAATTTATGGTTTAAGAATAACGAGAATTACAGGAAAGTTGGGTTAAGTTAAACAGCGAGAATAACCTCAGTGCCAGCGAAATGTGGGCAGCCGACACATACATTCAGCGCGCATTAGGCTTATTCGTCCTTTGAAGTGTGTCAAAACACTGACAAGTGGACGGATAGGCGTATTTGCAATTCGGGTATTTGCTTATGTATTTGAATGAAGCAAATAATTGATGAATGAACGAATATAACACATAGCGAAGTGTGGTGCCGCCATAAGAAATACCCAGACACAAAAATTACAAGACAAAGAGCTGTCTAAAAAACCTGATGAAATTTAATCTCACTAATATATTAAATAAAATTCTTTACTATTTTTAATGGGCATTAACCTCGATTTCAGTTTAAAATACGTTGATTTTGAAGTTCAGATTTCCATTTTGCAAATCGCTCACAAAATACAAACTAAATAAGATTGCAAATTTGTTTTTTTTTAATTACATTCGGAGTAGATTTCTCTAGTCTCCAGTAATAAGAAAACAGTTTCCTCGTATTATCAAGGCCATCGTAAAATACCGCACTTTTAATACTAGTGTCATATTTGACGTGCAGAATAAAAATAGACACCTTATTTTAATATTTCAATTATACATATGGGAAAGAGAAAGTTATATAAAAGAATCCACTTACGGGATATAAGAAGAATATCCACTTAAGGGATAGGACCCATTTCACTGATCATTTTTGGTAACTGCTCCCGAAGATTCGATGATTCGCGATCACGGCATCTCTACATTTAAGCATATTTTGGTAGTTACTCATTACGTCACTACCGTACCGCACACAAACAGAACGTACGGACGGGTACACTTGTAGAGTTTTAAACCGAACGAAAGGAGGTGAACGGTAGGTTGGCAAGTTCAAGGGTTTCTTTTCATGGCTTACGGGGAGAGGCGAAAGGAATGACACCCGGCCGATTCTTCATTTATTGGTCAATGTACATCTACAGGATGTGCAATTATTCACTACCGGACCGGATCCTCTACCAGTAGGCGTATAGACCGAGGATTAAATTGAGGTTTTCATTCTTCAATTGTTCAGGATGACTTTCGACATTGTTTTCGAAATAAATAATTATTGATTTTGATTAAGAACACTTCCTGAAGAGCCTTGTATTCAATGGTTGGCACATATTTATTTACCTTCTATATCCGCTCTCTCTTCAATAATTAACATTTCAATATTTTGTATTTCGTTCATGATCTAATCTCAAAAAAGCAAATTGGACAGTCAGTTAACTTCTTTAATTTCATAGTCTTTTAGGATTCAATTAGTGTTAAGTCCAGAAAGCTGGGCTTTGCTTTTGTCATGTTTCTTCTTTTCTATTACAAGAATCCGAAAAGTGAATATATTAAAAGCTTTACAGCTATAATTTTGATTTGATCGATGCACTTTTTTACGAACTGTGGAATTTATCCATTACTTAGCTATTTTGTACCATATCTAGCTTCTCGCGCTGTAGTTTCTGATCAGTAGTTTTACACGTTTCTAAATAAATTTAGTTCTAACTTATATTTTTTTATGTTTCAACAAAAAGCGACATTATATCCTTTAAATTTTAATAAAAAGCCTATTCTTTGAATAAAATTATTTTCGCTATAATGGATCCACTGATGTAGCATCTGTTTGTGTATCAGATTAAAAATGTTTTTAAACACTGATAAGACGATCTGAACTTCAATTTAAACATTGAAATAAACGTAATCTAGACGGGAAGTACTGGTTTCTTTCAAACTTAATTCATTCATTAATTTCATAGACGTCAAAATAAATCGTGAATAACCAGGTACATCTTATGAACTTGCTGCACATATATTTAGTACCTATAACAAGTACATAAATAGATTTAGTAGCTTCGGATACATATGTATACTAAGTGTCTTTTTCATTGTCGATGATAATTCTTACAATGAACGATCATGATAACAACTACGCCAGTTATAGTACCTAGTGCGCTCATACGTTAGTCATCACTAAAGATGAGCAAATGCACAAACAATTAAGGAAATATGCGCATATATAAAACAAATATATCAATATATGCCAACATTTTTTTTTTAAAGACATACGTTCTACATAAACTTATGTAACTGAAACATATTTTATTTAAACGATTTAAGTATTGATTGAGTATCAATATTAAAATTTTCCATAAAGTCACCAGAATGAATTTTAGCCATATTTGCTAAAAAGAAATATCCTCAATTTCTCTGAAATACCTTTTTAATTTTTTTTATTTGTCCCCGGACAGTACTACTAACACTATTAATAGATATTTTCCAGCTATTAATTATTCAACTTACGGATTTTACTGACGACAACCTATTTGATTCGAAATTACAAGTTTAAAATAAAATCTAATACACAAGCATAATTGGTGTGAACAAATGCTAGTTGTTGAGGTAGATTTGGGTACACGTAAACTCATCCCCAATTAGCATAAATACCTTCGTACATAGTACAAACTCATCACTGCCATAAAACTAGGGATTTTAAAATAGACCCCGAGAGATTGGTAAACTCATCACTGTCCTACCTGCACGTAGCAGGTATAGACCATAAACTCTTTGCAAACCGCTAAGATTTGGTAATTTGACAGAACAAATCTAAAATAGATGTACTAAATGCAAATGCAATTCATAGGTTTTTATTTGGGAATTCCACAAAATTCTATTGATAGCTACCTAGAACTATGCGAAAAGAAATTGTCTTTTGTGGACTTGTGCGACGAAAAGGTATAAAAGCTAAATGTCATATAATTGGTGAGTAGATTTAATACCGTTTGTTTTTAGTTGTTTCGCACTGGTGGCGGATCATTCTGATCAAACAGAAAAAAAAAATCAGCTTAATTAAGTTCTTTAAGTCAACTGTAAAAGATGTTTGTTGTAGACAAGGCATAATAGTAATTTGTCGCTTTAAGTAGATTACCCATTTTGATATTACATTTTTAGATTTCTGATTAAATTGTTAGTCACATTGTCAGAGTTTTAGATTTTGTGTAGATCATTCTAAAACATTAAACATCTCAAAAAGTATGCAGATATTACGTTACGTTATTATTATGACAGTTTTACATTAGACACCATTAAGTCAATTATTTGATTGTTGGTTAATTTTTTGGATTTTAATTGCAATAAGAATAAGAAAATTAATATTTACAAAAGTGTTAGATATACACCAAAGTAAGTATATAAAATATGTATGTTACTTTATATTCTTTTGCCTACTCATACAGATTTCCTGATTGATCGAATTTCCATAGTTTGCTTCATTTTCATATTGACGAAAAATTTTAAATTCAGTTCCATGCTTCAAGTTTTTAAGACAATTTAATTTTTTGCTATTTTCATAGGATAATGTTTCATCATGTAGGCTTTGTCCGTTTATAAAAGCCAGGAAACTGTACTTGAAGCATTTTGATTCATTCTGTCAAAATAGATTTCTAGTTAGTTAATAAGCTGGGGACTATTTCCGATATAAACGGAAACAGCACATGGTCATAAATATTTTCATTAAAAAGTTCACTATCAAAAACCTATGCAACTGAATTTTCAGATCTCAAAACCGTTTAGATTGGCAGCTACATCTAATAGACCACACCGTAAGAAATCCGATACTGATATCTATTTAAAAACAATTTTCCTAAAATAATTTCTGAATTTAATAAATTAACACATAAACGAGAAGTGTAACAGGTTAACTGACAATCTTCCGCATTAGAAACCAGCACCTTGGGGCAAAAATGCTGGTGATGAGTTTACCTATCTGCGGTGATGAGTTTACCTATCTCCAAAAGAGATCAGTTTACTATATCTCGGAGGGTCTAATCATTTTATGGGGGGCTATAAAGTGATGAGTTCGTACACGTTCGTTTATTTTGCATACACTTTTTTGCATCAAAACGAGCTCGACTATTTTGATCAGTCCATTCCGGAATTAACTATTTTAGATCAGTAAAATGGGTACAATAAAAGAATGCTGCTTCCAACCAGTCCCCCCATCTTGTTCTTATTGATTGAGGAGGATGAGAAAAATTGAGGAGTTTTATTTTGTATACTGAATTCTTAAAGCTGCTTTGAGAAATACTTTTTTTATATTAGAGCCAAACATGTCACACGTTGAACATTTGAATAAAATATTTTATTATGTTTGCCACTGTTTAAAGCAAAACATTCGTTTTTTCTATTCGTTCGCAGGCAATTAAATGTGTTTTGAGCAGGATTGCTGGTTAAGAACTTTAATCAATAAATGAGCTATAACGCCCAGCGGAATCAGTGGTTTCATCCACGCATACGTAAAAATAAGTATTTTTTACTTCTTTTGAATATATATATATATATATATATATTATATATATATATATATATATATATAGATATATATATATCTCCATTAAACATTTCTGGATTTTTGTCGCATGAAATCTGCAACAAAAGAAGGAGCTCAATCAATGCATACTACAGCATTACCACTTAGCTTCAAAAAACAATTTGTTTTAATATTTGTGGAAATGCGATTTTTATTTTGCGAAGAACGTGTTTTAAATATAACAATGAAACAATTTGTCAAAATGTCAAATATTGTTGTCGGAAGACCTGTTTACAAACAACTGAAACTGCGTTTTATTTTCGTACACAAAAGAAATATACACATGGTTCACTCGGTGGTTCTTTGTACATGAATGACATTATTCACGAACTGATTAATTCACACACTCCATATCTATTGAAATTTTGAGTTTTAAAATGTGACTGTACAGCTTTGTTTACATCTAATTTTTACTAATTATTTAAATTATAAACTCATTTTTGTACATTAAATTGATTTTGAATTTCTTATGATAAGTATATATTTATAAGCTAATAAAGAGAATAATATCGTAAGCTCTAATTAATATTTTCTAATTACAGGTCGAATATATCAGGATTCTTCTTCTTCTTAGCCTTCTGTCGTCCATGTTTGGACATAGGCCTCTCCCAACTCCTTCCATTAGTCTCTATCCTGAGCAACATATTTCCAATTTGTTCCGGCTATTCTTTTAATGTCATCAACCCATCTCATCTGTGGTCTTCCTCTTGGTCGTTTACTTTCGTAAGGTCTCCAATGTTGTATTGTAGTATTCCAACGTTGGTCTTTCTGTCTAGCAGTGTGGCCCGCGAAGCTCCATTTAAGTTGGCAATTTTTGTTGTTATGTCCTCGACTTTTGTTTTGGATCTTACCCAGTCGTTCCTCTTTTTATCTGACAGTCGTATACCTAACATTGCTCTTTCCATTGCTCTTTCTGTTGTGGCTAGTTTATTCATGTTTGCCTTGGTTAGGGTCCAGGTTTGACATCCATATGTCATAACAGGAAGGATGCATTGGTTGAACACTTTGCTCCTCAAGTATTGGGGTATTTTGCGGTTCTTAAGTATCCAACTAAGTTTTCCAAATCCTGCCCATGCTAGTCCTACTCTTCTAGTAATTTCCGCACTTTGGTTCTCTTTGTCAAGTCTCGGCATTTGGCCTAGGTAGATATATTCCTGGATTTGTTCTATCCCACTGCCGTTTATAGTTATATGTCTGGGGTCATCTGTGTTTGTCATTATTTTTGTTTTTTTCATATTCATTTTTAGGCCGACGTATTGGGAGCTGGCTGCTAGTTCCCCCAACATAATTTGCAGTTCCTCGAATGTGCTCGCTATAATCACTATGTCGTCAGCGAATCTGAGGTGGTTTAACTTGTTGCCATTAACGTTAATGCCATAGGTTGACCAATTTGTAGTTTTGAAGACGTGTTATAGGACTAGGTTGAAAAGCTTTGGCGATATTACGTCTCCATGTCTCACTCCTCCCTTAATGGGCATGGGATTTGTATTTTCGTCTAGTTGTACTATCATAGTTGCGTTTTCATATATATTATGTATTAGTTGCCTATATCTCGAATCCATTCTACAATTATTAATAGCTTGTTCTATGGCCCACATCTCGATACTATGAAACGCCTTTTCATATCAGGATTATCAACTGTTTAATTCGTTAAAAATAAAAGATTTATCTACAACTGTTTTAATTCGTTAAAAATAAAAGATTTATCTACATTTAGATACCAAAATATTATTCTATCGCAATTTCCTTGTATCTCATTCCTAAATTTCTGCTTCTATAGCACCTTTTAAATATTAAGTCCTCAGACCTTTCTTGATCGTTGTGTCTTCTCTGAGAGTCACAGATTGTATCACCCTTTGATATTAGAAATTAAATTATTATAATTACAAAAATATACGAGAAATGTTCACTTGAAACCCACCTTCACTTGTTCACTTAAAAGACTACAATTACGACACATATATTACCGATGTATATCCAGCTTAAAGGATTCTTGTGATTGTTGCTCGAAGAATTCTTTTACTACATTTTTTAATTTTTCGTCCGCCTGAAAACAATTTCCTTTTAACGCCTTTTTCAGTGGCCCAAAGATGTGAAAATCGGAAGGTGGTAAATCGGGACTGTAGGGTGGATGCTCTAATATCCTTGATTTTTTTCATTATAGATTTTCTTTAACTACTTTGGCAACATGAGGCCGATAAATCATTCTCATATAGAATAAATGACACCACCTGAGAGCTTCTATGGACGTTTTCGTCTTATTGCTAATTATATAAATATAAACAGATAATTTCATTGGAATCCGCCGACCATCTGTACAGAAGATATAAATAGGACTGCATTTGTTTATTATATTCATTCTAATTTCATTACTATTTAAATTGTTTTCTCATTACCGTTTTCATAATAATATTAATTTTAATAAGAGCGTTTTTATTATATATAGCTCGGCAACAAACATATTCTATTGTATTATTGTGAATATTTTGAAAATAAAGTTTTTAAAAACAAAGTTTTCACGAAAATAAGTTTCTTTATACATAGTTGATATGTAGTCTAGGCTCTGTAAACTCTGTGAGTAAGTGTTCTTCAGTACCTTAGTTGAGACGGATTCTAGACCACCAATTCGGCCTGTCCCATTAAGATCTCTGTCCCAAGACTCCTGAATTATTGCTACATGTGTAGCGTCATTTGCGAATCTTCTGTCAATGGTATATAGAAGCCTTGGCATGTTGAAGATTCACGTGTATGAATTTAATCATTGTTTTCTCTTGTACGGTCTTTACTACCAGACCCTTTGGTATAACCATCTTTATTGGCACTTTTACTTTGGTCTCGAGAAGGTAATTTGACCTTTAACGGCCTCTCAATTCCGTTTCACGATTGCTGGCTCTATCCCTTATCTCTTTGACCGGTCCGCTTAAACTTTTCTGAGAGTTTTACCCCTTGTTTCCGTTTTCTTCGGCCTTGATTGTTCAGAGGAAGATTTCTCCTTTCTCCTGGCGTCCTTTGGCCTGATGATGATCTAATCAAAGCCAAAGAAGAGCCTGAGGTTTAATTTCTCCAAGGTCTTAATATATGGATCGTCTATTGAAAAACTGCAGGTATTTCCTGGACCAGATCTCTCGCAGTGGAGCATTTACCAGTCTTGCCTCCTCAGACCTGATTCATATTTCGAAATTTTCTGAAATTTATACATATTCGAAACTTGAAGGTTGACCTTTAAACTTTGCCACCATCTTTGATGGCGGATAATTTACGTGTCCGTTCCCATTGCATTCATGACAGCTTATTGGATGTTTAAACATAATGACACCAAGATTCGTCGTCATTAATTATTGATGAAAGGTCACTACCGTTTTGCCTGTATTCCGTGAGATGTTGGAAAGATATACCAATTCGCAAGCTTTTTGGTCTCCTGACAAAAGGTGAGGAATTCATTATGCACAAACTTCTGTAACCCAATTTATTTACGATACTGTGGACAAATCCTGTAGTCACACTATCTTCCGACATTAGTCTCTTATTAAGCCTTCCACAGATGCCACATTCCTGTCAGTTGATACAGTACTAAATCCACCTGATGGCGGCTTATCATTCGTCTTCTTCCTTCCACTCTTAAATTTTCGATGTTTCTATACACATTTGCTCCACAAAACATGCGTTTCCAAACACTGTTTGCATTCGCGTATGAATTTGCAATGGTTGCAACCATCTGCAGACTAAAATTAAATCACCGCACGCGCGTTATATTTTCACGGATTGTAACAACAAATGCCATTTTTACGTCACAAAACAAACAAAACTAACATTGCAAAACTTCAGTTGGGTGATGACAATTATTGTTTCCAAGGCTAACCTGACCAAAGATGGGTTTCAATTGAACTTATGAATCGGATTATAACTAAATATTAATTTAATTTGAAAATAATAATGTGAAGTTCTTTTAGAATCTTTCAGTGCTAAAACATGATTGACGTATTTGTAAACGTTCATTTGTAAAAAAAAGATCGCACAAACCAAAAGAATGGTCTTTATTGGTATTTTATTATTCGTGTTTTGTTCGTTCAACTCTACGACTTGTAAGGAGCCGGAACTCTTTCAGATTCCATCACTACCTTCGAGATAATCGAAAAATGTTTTTTGTATATTTCGATCGATTGCTTTTGAAATGCCATCTTTAAAAGGCAAGATCCTCTTGAGAAGAATCGACATGTCTTTCAGGTGGGTTCTCACAATACCTTCTTGGTAATTCTGTATAAAGTAATTCGCAACACTGAAAACCTTAACTGTAACTGGGAAGGTAATTCAAGCACAGTTAACTATATTTATGTTTGGGAACTTTTGAAACATATTGCACAACAAAAAATGTTTACACTGTTGTAAATGTATATGTACTACGGGTTTCTAAAAAGTATAAATAAAAATTAATATGTATTTTGAATTTGTTGTCGTCTTATGTATAATAAAGGGACTAATTCTAAATGCATCCCAATATTTATAAAATTTTGAGCATGTTGATTGCTAAGAATGTAATAGTTTAATATACGGATTCCAATTCAAGTTTCTAGTAAAAATTAAATCCAGTTTTCAACATCCAACTTTTAAATCGAGTTAAGAGACTCTAAAATTTGAGTTACAAAAACGCCTGTTGTTTAAAAATAACACGAAAGTGGCAACTATATCTTCTACGAAATTGGATAACTCTAAATTTTTAAAGTGAAAATTTAAAAACAATGTCTGTCGACCATTATATAGTTTTTTTACGTTAAGAATGAAAATGTGACAGTCTAGTAACTTTTAAATGTCCAACCATACAGCAAACTCCCCATGCCCCTCTCCCTATAGATTCTAATAAATCTAAATTTACAATTTGGGAATATTCGTCACCAAGTATTCCTGCTCTTAAAAATGAAACTGGAGATGCCAGTACAAACCAAGATTTTTGATAACATCCTCTACAAGATCGTATCGAATACAAGGGAAATGTTTGAGATTATTATTCTTTTAGTAGGAGAAACTAGTGTACGTACGTTCATGATAGGATTCTCAACTGTCAACTTTGGACGTGATTTTGAAAGAATATCAACTAATTGTGAATTTGATAGGTATATACAGGTTCGATTACTGTATATTCTGGAAGCAAAAGATGTATATATTTAGGACCAATAGCCTCACCTACTGCCTTCACATAGTCAAATAGCTTAAGATTTTCAGCTGCGCGCATCACTATAGCTTGATTCTTGTTTGGAAAATATGACTTGGGAGTCGATTTCACTACAAAAACGTATGAGGGAGTTTGGATTGAATTATAAAAACTGTATTTGGAGACATGGTGTAGAAATATGAACTATTTGAGATCTTTTGTATGTACGATGTATTGTCGCCCTTGTAGTTAAAACTAGATACATGCTACCACTGATATTATTTGATTTTGACTACAATCAAATGAATCTTTAACAATTCCATTACCTATAGATGTGCCCACGCCACTGGTGGGCAGGACTAGTTTTTCGCTGATTTATTCGATATACCAACTATTGTTTGCACCAAAAAATGTAACTAAATACTTTAATACATACGTTAAACTATTTAAGTTTATACTAACAATAACTATTATTGTTTCATCGATAGCAATACAGATTATAAAAATAACAGCGCTATAGCAGGTTTGATAAAATCGTCTGCACAAATAATACGTTTAAAAGGTGCTCTAATTTCATTGGTAATACTGTTGAAGGCAATTACGAATAACGTCGGACTTACCTATATAACTTTCGAGGAATTCCTTTATCTAATGTCATTGTTAAGATCACCATTTACTCCGATTTTAATTGCGCGATTATTTAAAAAATTGTTTACAAATGTCAGTATGTTACCTTGAAATCCATTAATTCCATTATCAGTTAAAGTTTGTAGAAAGCACTATCTGGAAGTTCTATTAAAAGCTTGAGTTATATCAAAAAATATTGGTATGAGTTTTTTACTCATCAGTATTTTGTTTTACGTGTCATATTAGATTAAACATTTTTACAGAATTTTACACGTCATGCACCATGTACGGGATAGACAAACATTTTATCGAACTTACTAGTATTTTAATTGTAGTATTTAGTTTAATATGTAGTAAACTACAATATTATTTAACATATACATCTAAAGTTTAACAGATAAAAAAAATAGTTTCAGGTGTAATTGTACTAAGTAAAAACGATCAATAGGAAGCGATTACAGATCAGTAAGAGCTAATGATAAATCTACAAAAATAAAGAGCGACGATGATAAACAGTTGCTAGTTTGGAATCTACCAAACCAGCCATAAGCATAAATAAAATCTATAGCCGAAATTCTAGAATATAAGCGCAGATGCTTGTTTCATCTGTTTGTACATAATGTATTCTAAAAACATTCCAAAACGTGTTATTTGGAAGAATACAATCCTCCCTGCAAAAGATTGTATTAAGCTTCGAAGTTTATTTCTGAAAAAAAAAAAAATTGAATTCTCTTTAGTGTCAAAATAACCGAGCTGGTCTATTTAAAAGCGAAATTAATCAATGTCCTGACATTATGTCGAAATGTTTTTACACAGTAAAATAAAGACACAACAGATGAATCAACAGTTGAATTAGCAGGTAAATCATCAATTGCTGCAGCTAGGCAATGAAGCAAATACGTTTATTTTCAAAGTGTCAATAAAAAACTGAAAATTCCACCAAACTGGAATACAAATAAACGTTTTACTTGCATGGTATGGAACAGAAATGATAACACAGACCGACAAAATTTAAAAATTTGGTGCTTAAGAAATATCGAATTTTAAATATTTTGGATGCTCTGATTTCAAAAAGTCTTCTTTTTTTCATAGTAGTGTTTTTTTGGAATCGATTGTATAATAATTATAAAGGGTGATTCATTTATAGGTACTTTTTTCAACAAGAAAAAACACTGAAAAAAATTAATTTTATTTGGAAATATTTATTATCATACAAAAGAACCATTCTTTACAATTACTTCTTAAAGACAATTTCTTTTAAATGTTGGTCATGACTACGATTAAGCTGGTTCATTCTGAAGTTCCAATTCTCGAGCATTTCGATTGGTATTTCACCAATAACTCGAGAAATATTGGCTTCCAATGACTCAATCATATCTGGTTTATTTATGTAGACTTTGGACTTTAGGTACCCCCAAAAGAAAGAGTCTAAAGGTAAGATATCACAGGATCTAGGTGGACAATTTACTGGTCCAAAGCGTGAAATGATTTGTTCACCGAATCGTACTCGCAGTAAAGTCATGCTTTCACGGGCTGTATGGCAGATGGCGCCATCTTGTTGGAACCAAATGTCACCGAGACCACATCTTCAATTTCAGCTACCAAATATTCCGTTAACATGGCACGTGACACGATAAAGGTCTCCATTCACAGTAACATTCTGGACGGCATCTGTTTTAAAGAAATATGGACAACTGTAATGGCCACTCTTGAACCTCTTTGGTTTTCTCGAAAACAGTGGATCTTCTGAAAGCTGATCAAGAGCCCATCGACTGAAACGGTGATGACTCGGAAGGTCGGTTGGCTTCAGCTCTTGCACTCATTGAATTTTGTATGATTTTAAATCAAGATCGCTACGTAAAATACGCCAAGTTGTTGCATATGACAAGTCAAGCTGTTGAGAACGGCGACGAATCGATTCTTCATTTATATGTGGACCATAAATGGCGCATGAAACACATTTCTCACCGAACTCCCATTTTCAATACAACTTAATAATTTCTAGACGCTGTGCCGGGCTAAGTCTTTTCATCATCAAATGTCAAACAATACTGAACAAAAGCGAAATGTCACTTTGATAGTATTCATGCACGATTTTCAATCAGATCTCCACCAAAAAAAGTACCTCTAAATGAATCACTCTTTATAATAAATGAATCACTCTTTATAATCGATTATAACTTCGCTCGAAAATATATACATAAAGGCACCTAGAAATCACCCGACGGACTTACAGTAAATATGACAGATCGTGTTATTGCAGACTCAAGATACCAATTGAATATAATAAATGTACGCACAAGGAAAGGAGCAAATGCGGAGTCTGATCAATACCTGTTCAAAAGTAGTGTAAGGGCTAAAATTTTAAACATATAAAAAGGAAATAGGAGTTCTAAATATGAACGATACAATGTAGAAAAAATATAAATATATAAAAAACATACATAGAGTGGAAAGGGTGCAGAAACATCATGAAAAAAGCAACTGGAGAATTATTAGACATGGAAGGTAAACAAAGAAGAACAAGAATGAATGACTGGTTTAGCGAAGAATGTCAGATTATAAGAAAAATAGAGCATATTTATATGCAACAGGGACGCAGAACCCGACAAGCAGAGGAGAAATATAAATAACTACGTAATGAAGAAAAGAAAAATCACCACAGAAAGAAGAGAGAACATATAAACAAAACACTGTAAGAGATAGAAGAACTAAGTAAGCCAACAGAGACAAGTAAATTTTACCAGAAACTGAACAAAAGCAAATAAGAATTCAAACAAATGCTATGAAGAGATAAGAAGGGTAATATATTGACAGAACAGCAAGAAAAACTACAGCAAGAAGACGAAATCCAATTATGTGTTCTTATTGTAAGCCATAATCTAAATAAAAAAAATCTCCACTTCTGACATGCTTTCTGGTAAATAAGACGACAGTTAAATGATACAATAAATTTAGTGATCACGAGTATAACTCATGTTGTTTTATATTTGTTGGAGTATAGAGGGAACGACGACGTGAAGAGAGTAGCGGTAAGCTGGCAAACAGCGGGTTCAGTGTAGAGAACATTTAAAGAGATTGAGGGAGGCCTATGTTCAGCAGTGGATGCGATTGTCGGAATGATAATGATGATGATTCTGAGTTTCTTTAAATATTCCTAGAGTGATTTTATAAACATTTGCAAGTTGATTTTAAGTCAGCCTTTTAATAATATAATTTGATAATTTGATTTTAACAAAATAAGACCTTCAAAACAACTTTAAGTAATAGATAATATATGACACTTTATAATCGTCAGTGAGCTAATCATGACATTCATTGTCATTTGAACACATTTTTTTGCTGCAAGGAATTAAATATGTCTGGGGGTAAAACTTTCTAAGGAAATTAAAGAAAAGTGATCATTCATCTGTACTTAAAGGAAAATATGAGGCTTACATCACTGACAACATTAACTGAACATGATATATGGTGCGAAATATCTTAAACTTTACAAAACTATTGATTCTGTGGTGCAGAAAGAAAGAAATAAAGGCAAGCCACGCTATTCCAACATAAATCTGAGAGCTTTAAGAAGGGCGATTAGGTAAAATCGCCGCGATAATTATGGCGAGTTAAGTCTTTTGTGGAGTAAGGAAATGGGTGAACATTTTTCAAGACAAACATGCCAGATAAATGCTAAATAACTGGCGACTTACAAAAATGAAGTCCGAATCACAATGAGTGCTTTTTTTACTTACAATTTAGGATTTTTAGTAAAAATGCTTACTTTAAAAATGTTTTGGTTAGATTAATTATGTTAATAAACTAGTCACATCAAACTAGCAGTCGTTAAATGGCCATTATGAATTTTAATTCATCGATAAGTAAAATGGGAATACTCATTGTTAGTACCTTTTCATACAATATACTAAACTAAGTTGAGTTTAAGACTTAGTTCTTCTTCCTCTTTTTATGTAGACATAACCCTGTCTGTTTTTCAATGTGCCTTCAGTAAGTTGTTGCTTCATCGTTTTCTTGGTCTTCCTACTAATCGTCTTCCTATTGGGGAACCGTCCCTTGCTGTGTTTACTACTCTATTTGTTGCCATTCGGCTTATATGATCGTTCCATTCTACTATTATATTTCTTACCCAGTGCTTGATGTTCTCCACCTTGCATCTATGTTGTATACCTGTACTTCTAGATCTGTCCCATAGTGTTTTACCAGAAATTTTTCTTATTGTTTTCATCTCTGCTGTCCACATCCTTTTTGTCCTCTCTGTGTCAGGTCGTATTTCTGCCGCATTCATCAGTCTGATGACTGTTTTGTAAATTCTGTCTTTCATTTCTTTCTCCAAATTTTTATTTCTCTATATTGTTTCATTCAGGCAACCTGCGGCTCTGTTTGCTTTATTCATTTGATTATCCACTTCTGTTTCGAGTTTTCCGTAGCTAGATAATGTGATGCCTAGATATTTAAACTCGATCACTTATTGTTGTAAAACTAAGACATTAGTTAATAGGTTATTTTAAAAATGCCGGCAAATCTATTACGTTAGTATAATTTGTTTTATTCCTTTTAGATTTGGGCCTCCTATTGACCGTTTGGTAAATTTAAAATTTATTTTTTTGGTGTTAAATTTGCTGCTTCATTTTGAAAAACATGTTATTGTTATTTGTTTTTATGCTAATGGCCAGGAATAATGAAAAATAGTAAAATATAATATAGGTATTAGGTATAAAATTAATTTTATTTCTGCCCTTTTTTTACTAATGTTTAAGAAATAAAAAAATATGTTTTATTGTGTTTTATTCCTATTTTACATATATTTCCCTTATTTTTGAAAATAAATATATGTGCTTATTTTGACCTTTCTCTCATGCTTATAATCCGGTATTTACATACCATTTCACTTAATATTGTTCTGAAGCTATTTTCTTCTGGCATTTTAAAGTAATTACTATTTAAATGGGAATAAGCCACAATTAAAGGTTAAAGTAAATTTATTGACGTTTCAATTTCCACTTCGGAAATCGTTCTCAAAATACAAACATTTGTAAATTAAACAAATTTTGTTTTTTTTTGTTAGGTACTTGGTAAAAATTCTTTTAATATATTAATTTTATCTGACTCATTTATATTGGCAATTCATACATACATTATACATTTTAAAGTAGACGACTTTAAAATTATATTGCCAATATTGTTGAGTTCCGTTTCTGGAACGACTTTACTTGTAAGATAGTAGTAAGAGTTCATTCGATTACCTGAAATCAACTGAAACTTGAGAATATCCGTCAGAAAAAATTATAGCACGTAATTCGTCTTTAAAAAGAAAAACACATGCCATGATGACATTCAAATTCTCCTGTTAAAAAAAACCTCAATACTATCCCGACATGGTAAGTATTTGGTCTTGCATTTAGTTTACTTTCAATAAACACCAAATTCTGATTTTATATGTTTGTTATTTAAAAAACATAAATGATGTATCCTCTATATGTTACTGACTTACTAATACTGGTATTTTTCTTTTAATAACTTCCTCTTTTAATATGGGTAACCAGATGCTACCACATTTTGCCGAGGAATTTACGGCACAATTGGTCTCGTTTAGTATAATTAGAGCCGCTTCTTTGATTTTTCTCTTTTTACCACCCATTAGGACTATATTTGAATTATTCTATTGAACCCAATATTCATTAACCCATGCGTGTTTACATATTTGAGATCGATCAAATTCTCTATTTTTAATATAACAATGTTCACTTATTCTAACATTTAATGGCCTTGATGTTTCACCTAAATATAACTGATCGCATTCAAGGTATTTTATAAATACAAGTCTTTGTCCTTTCTTGTTCATTGTTACCTTTGGTTTTAGACAAAATAGATTTTTAATGTGTTTGTTGATTTGAATGTTGTTGAAATTTTGAATTTATTATTTCCTATCCTTTTAAGTTTTTCTGATAATTCTTTTATGTATGGTATTGATATCTTCCTCGTATTATTTCTTGATTATGCTGTAGAATCTCGTTCTAAGTTGTTTTATTCGGTCGATTGTTGAAAATTCCTTATTTATAAACGATAATCATTTTTTAATAAATTAGATGTTAAATGTTTTCCCTTCAAGAACGAATTTTCGTTAGAACAAGCAATTTTTTCTCTATCGTATAAGGATTTAATAATTCCCTTTTTAATATTAATATTGTGATTTGATTTAAAATTTAAATATCTGTTGGTGCGTGTTGGTTTTCTATACACCATCCATTTTCAACTTTCCTATTAAAAGAAAGGAAAATACCTTTTATTACATATAATTAAAAGAAAAATATATTTCTCTGGGCTTGAAAGAACATCAAAATCAATAGAATAACTATTTGTGGAGTGATGAAAATAAAATGAAGTTTCTTGTTTCCGTGATGGCCTGGGGCTGCTTGTCAACTTATGGGGTGGGTTTTACAAATTTAATATGAAACCACAAATACAAGAAACTTTTTGAATAATACTGAATTTATATTTTAACAATACGATGGCGTTTGCCACAAAACTAAACAGAACTAAATGAGAGATCAGAAACCGATATATCGATATACCGGACCTTGAGATGTATCGGCAATAGAAACTTGACATATCATGAAGCAAATATTGAGATCACAACCTCCAAAAACTGCTCAAGAAAGGACGTGTACGAACTCATCACTTTATAGCCCCCCATAAAATTATTAGACCCTTCTAGATATAGTAAACTAGCAAACTACAGTCACCTACAGTGTTTGGAGACCTGTAAACTAATCACCTAAGATAGGTAAACTCATCACCAACATTTTTTTCTCAGGGCGCTGGATTCTGATGCGTAACATTACGTGTTACCTGTCATATAAATTCAGAAATTATTTTAAGCAAATTGCGTTAAAATTTAACTGATATAGTTATATCGGGTGTCCCACAAGATGAGTGGCCTATTAGACGCATATGCCAATCTAAACGGTTTTGAGATCTGAAAATTCAACTGCATAGGTTTTCGATAGTGAATTTTTAATGAAAATATTTTTGAATATGTGCTATTTCCGGTAAAACTGGAAATAGTCTCTAACATCGTTATTTTATATTTCGTCCGTGTTGGCTCAGAACGTAATAAATGATAAGTTTACTGTTAGAGCAGGGCGAATCTGTTTTGAGGTGAATGTGAGATTTGAGGTAATATTCGGATTATTCTTTCCTTGCTTATAACTTAATTTATTACGAAATTACCTTACAAAACTAAAAAAAGGACCACTGCCACTTCTGGGCAGTGGTCCTGAGATATAAATGGTAAAAGTTGATCGGATTTGCGACGAAGTTATAAACAATAGGATGATAATCATTAAATCATTAGCTTTTTTTTTCGTAGCTCTTTCTCGATAAACATTTTCATATCTTCAAAATATTTATAACATATATTATGATAATAAAAATCATCGGTATGCTCGTGAAAAATACCAAAAAAATGTATTTTCTCGATTTTTTTTAATCCGACGTAATAGAGTCATCTAAAACGCATTACCAAATACAGTAATACCCCGACTTACGCTACCTCGACTTACGCGAATTCGGAGTTACGCGATTTCATTTTCTCGTGTATTCGTTTTTTATTTGAACGCCGCGCCGCGCAGTCAAGGCCAAGCACCGCCGTTTGTTTCTGACTCCCTCCTCCCGCATTATTATTCTTTTAGTTTACAACAGGCACAGACGTATAGTGCGGAATCGGCGAGTAGTTACATAAGTTACGATTTTGTGTTTTTTTGTGCGTTGTGCGACGACCTGAGATATTTACTATAAGTAACTATGGAATCCAAACGAAGTAGAACCGACTCTTTTGCTTTAAACAAGAAAAGAAAAACATTATCTTTGGAGTGTAAATTTAACATTATTAAAGACTACGACGCAAAACTAAAAATTTGTGATTTAGTAAAGAAGTATGATCTACCGGAATCGAGAGTCAGATCAATTACGAAAAGTCAAGAAAAAATTCTCGAAGCTGTGAAAAACGCTCAGTCTTTGAATTCAAGCATCATTCGTAAACGGCATGGTATTATCGCTGAGATGGCATTGTTAAAATTATGGTGTGATAATCAAGTAAGTGTGAAAAATTGTCCTGTTGATCAGAACACGGTGTGCTTTCAAGCTAAGCAAATTTTTGAGAAATTAAAAAGGAGCTGGGGAGATAGCTAAAGATGAAACGTTTAAAGCTAGTAACGGTTGGTTCAGCCGGTTCAAAAGTCGCTGTAATTGGCATAGCATTGCAGAAAGTGGAGAGGCGGCAAGTGCAGATAAAGAGGCTGCATCTCTCTATCCAGAGAAACTCAAAGCTATGATAGATGAAGGTGGCTATACCAACCAAACCATATTCAACGTAGATGAAACTGGCCTGTTTTGGAAGAAGATGCCTAAAAGAACTTTTATTCCGCGTGAAGAGAAAACTTCTCCAGGTTTTAAGGCCGCCAAAGATCGATTAATAGTGATGCTTGGTGCGAATGCAGCAGGTGACATTAAATTAAAACCTCTTTTAGTTTATCGCTCAGAAAATCCAAGAGCATTGAAAAACAAATCTAAAGCTGGTTTACCCGTGATTTGGAAGTCGAATTGTAAAGCTTAGGTGACGGCCTCCCCTTTTGAAGACTGGTTTGGTCATCACTTAATACCTGAAGTCGAACGTTATTGCCAGTCTAAACAAATTCCTTTTAAAGTTATGCTATTAATCGACAACGCGCCAGGTCATCCTCCTGCTACTTTAACTAGTTTCGACCCACGTGTGAAAGTTGAGTTTTTGCAACCAAATACAACCAGTTTGCTTCAACCGATGGACAGGGAGTTATCAAAACATTCAAAGCTTATTACACGAGACGATCGTTTGCACATCTGCATAAAGCTATGAGACAAAACAACGAGCTCTCTGAATTTTGGAAACAATTCAACGTTTTAGAAGTAGTGAGAATCATTGGAGAATCTTGGGATGAAATTTCACAAAAAACTTTAACTGGCGTCTGGAAAAAAACTCTGTCCATTTTTTTTTCTCCACTGTGACTCAGGCGGAATCAGTGCCAGGGCCTGAAATTTGCAATGTGATCAAAGACGTTGTCGAACTTGGTAGACAAATAAATTTAGAAGTGGATAGTGATGATGTTCGAGAGCTGTTGGATTCACACAATGAGGAGCTTACAATTGATGAGCTCATAACAATGCGTGTACAAGAGGAAGAAATTAATAATCATGATTCTTTAGACCCAGTTCAATTAGAAGATCAAATGACAGTTGAAAACTTGACAGAAGCCCTCAGTTCGATTGAAAAAGGGTTAACAATTTTGGAAAGCATAGACTCCAATGAAGAGCACATTTTTGTTACAAAACATAGAATAAAAAAATTACTAGGATGATACGAGGAGATATTACGGGAGAAGAAAAAATCATTGACTCGTCAGACGACTTTGTTACAATTTATGAAACCTTCTACATCAAAATAACTTCGGATTGTGTTTATACACTTTATTAATTTAGTTTGTCATATTATCTAGAATTAGACTGTACTAATTATCTCCTAAATTATTGTTTTATTTAGTCTCCAGTCCCACTTAAACATACTTTGTATGTCTTTATATGCAAAATTGTACCCCGACTTACGCGAATTCGACTTACGCGGATAGCGCTCAGTCCCACCTATCGCGTAAGTCCGGGGTATTACTGTACCAGAAACGCTTTAGTTTTCTTATAAATAAATTTATTTATTTATACTCCAGTGGTCAGAAAAGAAAATGCCACTGAATCTCAAAAATACATACGAACAGGCTGAATTTTGCTGAGAATCTTAATTTTGGGACCCCAAAAAATATGCAAAAAAGTTTTATCAGAAAAAACCACCCCCTCTAGAGGAGAAAAATTTTACCACTTTTATCACTTTTAAAACGCATATTGATTTTTGTCTATAGGACACTTGGATCAAAAGATATCTAATTTTTACCATCGAGCTGATACAAATTTTATTAAACATTAATCTCGCGCGCGTATCTGACATTCAAAATCGACAGTCGCTTCAAGCGTTATTTGTGGGAGAACGGTTTATTCTACACAAGTGCTAATACACATTTTGGTTTAAAATTATCTCAGCTACACTTTTTATTTAAAACATTTTTTAGGGGTAAAGCCGGGGGTAAAAGTAGTAAACACTTTTTTGCTTCTTTTTGGGGTGTCAAAATTAATATTCTCGGCAAAATTCAGCTTTTTTGTATGATTTTTAGAGGTCCAGTGGCATTTTCGTCTTTGACAACTGGAGTATTATTTTAAACTTAAATTATGGCTTATTCCAATAAAAAATAGTAATTGCATTAAAATGCCACAAGAAAATAGGTTCAGAAAAATATTTTTACACGAAATTAAAAAAAATTTATTCTGGGACGATTAGGTAAAAAGTAATTATTTTTTAATTCGCGCTAATTTGTTTATAATAATAAGATAACGTAATTAGTCTCATTTTAAGTTGATTTTTACAATAGTTATAAAGAATTAACGATTTTGCCTTATTTTGCTCTCTCTAGAGCAACAAATTAATTCAAGAAATTTTAGAAAACGTCATGCTAAAAGTTT
Organism: Diabrotica balteata; assembly: GCA_918026665.1. NCBI lineage: Eukaryota > Metazoa > Arthropoda > Insecta > Coleoptera > Chrysomelidae > Diabrotica > Diabrotica balteata. The sequence continues at coordinate 39,845,332 of OU898277.1, forward strand.
TTCTAGCTATTAGAAGATAAATTGCTTATATTTCATTGTAAATAAATATCTTTTTATTTATATGGTAACAGAAATTAAGAAAAAATCGCATTTTAAAACTAAATGATTAATAATTAAAAAACTACGCCGAATTTGCTGCAGAAAATTACTACAGAAAAAAATTACTAAAAGTATATATTAACGGAAAAGCTCATCACATACTTGTCGCAGCAGATTCATCACACCCATCATATAAGAAAGACACGACCTTAGAATTTGGGGGGACAGACTGCAGCTCTGAGACCGGATTGAGTACCTTCGTGTGGTGTTTACACAAACACTAAACTGGAGGCCTGATCTGGATATAGCCTGTAACAAGGTTAGAAGTAGAGTCGGTCTACTCAATGTACTTTGTAGAAAGTTTTAGAAGAACACATCCACGTACACTCATACATACAAACAAAGCATTTATTAGGCCGGTCATCGAGTATAGATCCAACATCTATATGACGATGCACGGCCACTCCAGACAAAAACTGCTGGGACTGGAGAAAGTGAATCCTGCGTAGAGTGAACACCAAACGACGCGACTACCTCTCCGCCCTTATTCATCACCTGTCGAATATTCAGCCCATCAATGAGAGGCTCTCCTCTCTGAGCAGGAGTTCCACAATCAAAACCATTCGAGGCCAAAACTTCAGAGCCCAAAATATACTGAAAACTACCTGCTCATCCATCGGTAATGTATTCAAAAGAAAACTTAAACTGAAAATCCCTTTCCTACCCACAATATTACTGAAACTTGCCAGCAATGAGCTCCCTGATGAATACATTGACACCCTGGAGGTAACTCCCCTCTACTATCGTCGCATTAACCAGTGAATGCTCACTTCGAGCTTGCCTAGAAAGGGGGGATCGGTTTTCTGTGCTCTCTATGCACAAGTGCTCTCGCGCGAATCGCGATTCATTTACTATACCTATATCAAATTGTATACATATAAATTCACATATTCATAAATATTTTTTAGCAAACAAAATTCTGAAAAGGACCGTTTACTCAACAACCCTTTCACCTCTGATTGTCCAAAAAGCTCCTCCGCCGAAAAGTCACGAAACCTACCACCAGTTGAACCACACAGCCGGAAAGCCAATCAAACCAAACAAAAACAAACCAAGTCCTGAAAAGGTAAAAACTTATAACACGACACCAAAACATAAAACAATAAAGCCAACCAACAAGAAGAAACACCGAGACAATCCAGTATCAAATACTTGGCTAGTGCGAAGTCCTGAACAGGATTAAATTTTGCTTATTTACCTGGAGTAATAAGTGATTTAAGTTATATGTGTTTTAAATTTCTTCACGGATTTCATTATATAATACAATTAAATTGCTTTAATCTTGCTTAAATTGACTACTTAATCAAATTTATTTCATAGAGCCTTTTTTCGGCTACATATTTGGTATTTTCTGAAATCCCATGAAGTATAATACTTTACAACAGCTAAAAGATCAGTTTTGATCCGAAAAAATAATGGAAACAGCCGAAAAAATTTAAACTAAAGGTCTAGAAGTTACGGGCGGGATGGTAAGCGACTACAACCTAAAACCTTTTGTTTTAGATGTAACCTTTTTATTTAAGATTACTGCAAACTTAAAAGATCACAAACAATGTGGTTCAGAATTTATGTGGATTTAGTGTATTAGAAGCAAATAATAAAAAGAAATTCTTCATTTTGTGTTAAATGAAGCGTATTATTTATTTTTTTTTATTAAATTCAAACACTGTTTCTACAATAAATGACATTATAACTAAAAACAATTTTCATGGTAAACTGTGCAGCATACAACATCTTATTATTTTTAACTTTAAAAATCTTGCATATGAAAATTAAAAAGCACTGATCAAACTCCATACTCATTGTTTTCTTAAAAAAGTTTGTATTTCTAACAGAGTGTAAACTCACCTCCGATAAATATATCTTCGATATGTATACTTCAATTGCGTTTATGAAAACAGACAGAAATATTTTTTTAGAATTTTCGCCAGCTAACATCCTAAACATTGGGGGAGTTCAACGACCTTGTTGTTTTTCGTTATCTGATATTAACTTAACGTACGTGGCTGTAGTGCGTGTCCGCCAAAATTTCGAATGTTCCTAATGAATACCCGGAACGTGACATTTTTAGGGGAGATAGAAGCGATCACGAGTTCACGAGCTACAATGACAGCAGTTGTACCGAATGATTTTTCACGAAGAATTCACATTGACATTTGCAACCTTTATAATGAGGCATGTTCATTTTATGTGCCCTTATACTACGTAAGGATTATTTTTACATTCTTACTCAGAGTGGAAGCATAAAAGTATTTTTAAACGACGTATTTATACAGAATGTATAGAAAAAATAAAAATAGAAACAAATTCAAAGCAGAAAATTAATTTTTCATGGCAGAAAATGAATGTATTCATGGTTGGATAATTACCATTTTAATGTCGATTTCATTGGGGTATATAAATATGGGTGATTTATTATAGTACCTGCAGAGGATTTGTGAATTTAGTAAAATGACAAATACTGAAATCTCCACTTAATAGGTATTATATTATAGCTATGGAATCTATTTGCTGTACCCCATACACCTGTTTGAAACAAAATTAGGTTGAGTCATGTGTAGCAATAATTATGCAGCTTAGAGTTCACACTTTAAGATAGTCACAACAAAATAACTCAACCATTTGTCAGCAAAAATGCCTAACGAATTATTCTAAAAATATCATTCCTTTAAAGCAAAAAAAAAACAATTTAACTGACAATACTAACACCGTCATTATTACAGTATGTCAAAGATTTTTGCTATTTGAATAATTAGCAAAAAAAAAAGAAACAAATAAATAAAGAATTATTCCTGTTATTTTTCCATCATATTATTACATATACATGTAGTAATACCAAAGTGATTTTGAGAAAAATGTGTTTAAACGTTTTATTACAAATGGGGGTTCGATTCCTCGAACACTAGATAAGTGATCCTTCTGAAATTTTAACCAGGTATTTGGTATTACACATTTGAGTATCGCATGAACTAAAATAACGCCATATTTTAAATTTTTCTACCTTTTTCGGTTTTAAAACTGCAAAAAATTGCGAAAAAAATTCGACAATTATATCTTTAATCTGCTGCCATTCAGTCATTTCTTTATAACTTTCCAAAACTTTCGTCTAAACTGATAAAATCAAATTTGTAGAACGTGAAAACACTCGATACCACGTGGGGCGAATTCTCGCCCCACATACATTTCCGCGAAATCTTATGAGAATATTTAATTTTCTGTTCACGTTATTTTGGGCTTTACTACTTCTTTGTGCTCTTAATACATCAAATACCAATGTACTAAACCGTCAAAGCGATTGATTAAACTTAATTACAAATATTAATAAAAACGTTAGACCTGGTTAGCCCACCGGTATTAGGACGGTTAATCATATTTACCGATTAATTAATTCATAAAAACATAGAATTCCGAGCAGAATTCCTCAAAAAGTAAAATTACATATTTTTTCTTAGGTTTTCTTGTGACGATGGTTAAATCAGAAGACGGTTTTTTTTACACAAGTGCCACGATCCATTGTGTACTAACTTATAAAAGACGGTCCAGTATTGCGAAAAAAAAAGAAATGATTCTGGTACCCATCGAGTCTTATCGAATTTTCATTTATTAACTATGCAGGAAACAATATATCATATGTATTCAGTGACTAACTTACCAACTTTGAATAAACTTTTGAGTGAATTAAGAAACAAAGAAATAATCCCTTGTCATAAAACTACTTTTTGGAGGGTTTTAAAATCTAATGTTTTATGTTTAAAACAGTTAATAAACGGCAGGCAACAGTGCGATGCGTACCTCCCAACTAATACGTTCCCAAAGCATTATGCCACCACCTACAAAACTAAAGGTCTGGGCAAGATTGCAGATGGCAAATCATTCTCCAGCTCTTCTGTAGATGTAGTTTCGATCATCTGGCTTCCATAATAGGATTCTGGTCCCATCAGTGAAAAGAAAATTTTTCCAGTTTCCGATATTCTACTGAATATGTGTGTTTGCAAATTCTAAACGACGAGCTTTATTATTTTGGAGAAGATGTGGAACTTTGACAAGGGCGTCTAGGCTTTTTTTTAATCTTCGTCTAACTGTTTCTGAACTCACATTAATGTGTCCTTATTTCTGAGGAGCATCGATGTAAATGAGCAATTTCGTGTAGACTTAAGAACCAAAATTCCAAAATATTCGATATTTTTGTCTCTAAGTGTATATTAAACTACGAGTAGACTTTGAAATTATTACCTGTAATTCAACGTTATAAAACTTTAATTCAGATTTATGTTTTCGCTTGCGAAAGTACTTCCTTGGCAGATTTAATCCAGTTCCATGATTTCGTTCACGTGTAACTTGCCTTAGAATATCTCTTTTTTTGCAAAGTTTTACTAATATTCTTCTGTTCCTACCAAAAACTAGTTTTGGATAACCTGGATTTTTACCTTTTTATCCAAGATACTTCATGTTTCCTTATAATGCTTAATTACCTTGCACGCTGTAATTTTAGGAATATTCATTTCTTTTCAAACTCTTCAAAGAGTGTTTTATTGCGGCAAAATAATTTTTAATCACCAACTTACGAATTTTTGTATTTGTAGAGATACCAGGCACCATTTTATTGAAATATTATCTCAATTTGACAAGAGATTATGTAGAGTATAGTTCTACATTTGTTAAGAGTCTCCCGCTGCATTGTTTTCGCAGCCTAGTCATCTTATCGTGCGTGGTTTCTAGCAGTTACTTCTACTGTCCCATTATTTAGTTGTCACTATTCTTTACATATTTTGATGATCCTTATGGCATTAATAGATTATGTGGATTGTATAAAGCAATATTATTTAACAATAAAAAACTGAAAACTTTTGTTTTCATCACTTATTTAAAACAATATTAATTAAGTTTTGTGATTATATATAATTTAAAATATTGCTTAATTAGCATTGTCATAACTATTTAAAATAATAATAAATTAACAGTCAAACTCCCAAATTTGTTATATATTTTATTTGTCCCATTATATAGCTGTTAGGGCTCGTATATAACAGCGCATGTAGGTTTACTTGTACACAACATTGCTTGTACAGAACATCATATTTATATTTTTAAGAGCTGTTTACATTTGTACTTAATATGGAAGCCCTAAAACAAAAATGTTTTGCACCCTAAATACCTTATTCTATCAATACTTGATACAGTTATATTACTCTTTTAGAAACCCCTATGATGAATGTATATATTATATTTGAGTGTGTTAAAGATAGAGTTCACAATTGCAAAAAAACTGAAAACCCAGTTAAAAAACATCAATCTGTTTTTCCAGTACAAAACATTAAAAGAACAATAACACAAGCAAACCGAGTACCTACTTATTGAAAAACACTAATCAAATACTCATATCTGTTATGATTCATAATTAATTCAATTCAAAATTTTAATATATAGTTGTGATTAAAAAGCACCATTTTCTTTTTGGCCGAATTATGTAAATAGGTCTCATATACGTTACGGCCCATTTAACTATTCTACTAACTGGACTACAAACAAAGGGTGGCCAAAATTCTTAGAATCATAACAACTGCCAAATTTCTAAATCCGGTCGTCGACAAGAACCCCAGCCCAAAAAGTTTTATATGTCGGCCCCAGCGATAACATTTTCGGGGTAGGCCACTCTTGGCTTCTCTTTCTTTCGTTCGACTTCCATCTCACTTGAAACGAGCGAGTTCAAGGTCAAGCCACCCCTACACACATTCACCATATAAACATCACCATCCTCTGTCTGTCTCCGTCTAACATATGCGATTGAGGCGTGCATTAGAAGATGACGCACGTTCAGTTAATCGGCGAGTGTGCTCCCAGGGTGGATCCGATTCTTGAAACTCGCGCTGTTGCTACCTGAATTTAAGGAATTGGGGTGGCGGTAGGGCTTTTTGTGTGAGTATAAGTGGATGGATAATGTTGGAATTTAAATTGGGTTTGGGATTGATGTGATGTTATTTAGTAAGGTATGAAGATTAAACCATACTGATGAACATTTATTTCTATAAGTAGTAACCAAAAAAATTTTTATCCTTTGTTATGAGATGAATGTAATAGTCATCTCATTTAATTGACATTTTTGTATATAAAAGTCAGAAGGAAGTCCGTGAAAGAACACCTGATTTATCAATTTAAAATACCAGAAAAGTTTTATGACTATAACAATAGATGCGGGTTTACAAATCAAGTAATTTTTGGAAATGTCCAGCGGTCCAACTTACTTCAAGTTTGATCGAATAGGGGGTCATGAGAACTTCTGTTTTCTCAAGTCATTGGGAATTTTTATATGGTACTCTTTATACGCCTAAATAAAGCTAATTTATTCAACAAATCATGATTTATGTAAGAGAAAGAATTCGCGAATATGTTATTATTTAACAGAAAAATTTTAAAAGGTCAGGCTAAACTACATTTAAAAAGCTTCAAATGCAAGCTTTAAACAGTTTGGATTAATTTAGAATCCAAATTGGTCTTTTTAGAAACATAATTAAATAAAGAAAATACTCTCATATTTGTCTTTGGCTTGGAATATTCTCCCAGAAAGCTGCAAATGTTCTCTTTTTCCATTTTTGGATGTATTACAAATTTTCTTAACAAAGCTAATAATACAAAACCCATACTGAACTGTTTTATAGAACGATCTTTTATAGGCTTCGACATAGTATAATAATAAAAAAAAAATGTAATCATCATTATATTGGTAATTTTAGAATTATATTGATTAAATAACCAAAAACATTCGTTATTATTAATAATATAAATTTTATGAAATAACTCTTCAAGTCTAATATTCCACACAATAATAATTTTAATTAAATACATTAGACACGCAACTGATACGGAAATACTTCAAATTGTATTGACTGTTCAGCGTGTGGCAAAATTGTATGAAGTATTGCCACTTTTTTAGAGTAAGAATTTTGTTTATGTTTTGATTTCTTACACAATTTGATCATAATATAATATATATTAATAAATTAAATTTATAAATACATATTAAATTTAGATTAATAGCTTTAAAAACTAATTATTGTTGTCTATTGTGATTGTGCTATGCCAAAATTAATAAATAGTCTGTAGAAATCTGATAAGCTTTCATACAAGATAGATTATTTTGAACAAGAAACAATGGCGGGACGTTTTTACTATTAATGCTCTAAAAGAGATAAGTTTAAAATTTAGAATATATAATTTTGTATTAAAATGTTTTCTCATCTAATTTAGTGTGTTGCAGTAGTCTTAAAACTAAGTGTATTTACTGTTAATATAATAGTTTGACAAATAGTTGACATTTTAAAAATTCCTCACTTACTAACTATTCTGATGTTTTGGCAACACTGTGGTGTTCTGACGTCGTAAATCTTGAATGACGTGCAAGCATTTTTATATGAAACATGCTATACCTTGATCGTATGTTACAAAATAAACAATTATTTTCAGAATTGTTTGGATTTTTTTAGTAGGAAGTTAACTGTGGTCGGTCCTTATCTAGAACAGATCTAGATCTGGAACATTGTGCAATAAAATTGAAAAAACACAGAAAACCAATCTCCCCTATTCCACAGTTGCCCCAATTGAATGACCACATCATTGTTGAAACAGGATACAATAATCCACATGACTCTATTTAAGGGAGTCTGGTGTAACATAACTTGCATTGTGCTTATTAATATATCACAATCAGATGGTAGAAATGTGAAACAAATGAAATTTAAGGAGGTGGCAATAATGGTTTCAGTAACAGTTTATAAAAGAAATTCAAAGATACACCAGTTTCTGTAGCAATAGACCGTATGAACACATGGAAATTTTTTTCATTATTAGGAATATGTCTGAATTGTCAATATGAATTAGTCAGATTAAATTAAATTACTAGAATAATATTTTACCAAGCAACAACAAACTTGTTTAATTTATTAATATTTATTATTTTTTTATTAATGTTAATCAAGTGTAAATCGCAACGTCAAATAAAACTAACTTTAAAGTAAAATTGTGGTTTATTCTCAACAAAAATAGTAAAATTTTATTTTAAAAATCATTTATAATTCAGTCGTCAGAAATTTGACCTCTAAATATCATATGAACAAACTGAATTTTGCTAAGAAAGTCAATTTTGGGACTCCAAAAAAGATTTTAACCACTGGCTTTTTCCTAAAACGCCCCCTTTTATGGTGGGGGTAATGAGGGACGGAAAAAATCGATCATTAGTATTTATCTGGTTAAAAACCTACATATAGTTAAATTAATTTTAAGTTACATTGTTGCCCATAATAGTTTAATATGTGCTGATAATAGTTTAATATGTTTAAGTTATAGACGGAATTTACTTCATGGCAACGTAGGATTCAAACATTCTGGTTTCAAACTCTTAGACACAGTGTCTATGAGGACTTGGTTGATTAAGATTTCATAAGAAAATAGCTTCAGAACAATATAATGGGAAGTAATGGCCACATATGCTAATACGTTCATTTCATTTTGTTCTACTTCATTTCTTGTTTGAAATTTGAAAATCGACCTATCTTCTTCTAATTCAAAGCAAATCTTCTTCTTTCTGGAAAGCACTCTGCGTACAAAGATTGATCACCTCGAGATTTTTTCCATTCACCATAAATTAGTATTAAGTCAATGTAAAATAAACACAAATGAAATTTTAACTTGGGAAACAGGATTTATATTGTTGTCACATTTAATATCTTTCAAAGTAAAGTTATAAAGCTAGAAATATCAAGTTCATAATTCAGAATAAAATCAAATATATATTTAAGTCAAGACCAAGACGAAATAATAGAAACTTCTTCCAACCACAGCTTCCTCTCCACAGCTTTCAAGAGGTAACATAATTCACGTACTTAGGATCTCTTGTAATCGATAGTAATGATGGAAGTGCTGACATAAAGAACAGAAATAAGTGCATACCAGGGCAGAATTCGAAGAAACTATTTTACAAAACACTAATAAGACCCATTGTGACCTATGGTTGTGAAACATGGATGCTGCTAAAGAAAGACGAAGATGACAAAAGAGAAGTTTAAAAAAAGGGCTCAGAAAGATTTTTGGGCCTGTCCGGGAGCAGAATGGTGGACACAGAATCCGGATGAAGTTTGAGCTCGATGACTTATCGATATATCAGCGATTAAAAACGCTGATATAGTACAGTTTGTTAAATCTCATAGAAATCGTTGGCTTGGTCACTTGCTCCGAATGGGAATGAAAGAAATACAAAAAAAATATATCACCAAATGGAGGCCGACGGAAAATAGACCTCGAGGCTGCCTTAGAAAGAATGATCTAAGGATTGTGGGAGTTCTGAATTGGAGATAAGTCGCCCATGACAGGGAATGGAATACAATTGTTGAAGTGGCCAAAACCCACAGAGGGTTGTAGCGTTAGAGGAAAACCATTGAATTGAAATTCAAGAAACCACTTTACTATTTCAAGTTTTTTTAATGTAATGATGCCATAAAGTTATTGATTACACCACTAATTATGTGCTGGAGATCTAATTAACATTTCAGAATTTTAGTTTAAGAATAATAGTTTTTGGGACACATGCTGTAAAAAACTGTGAGACATCCTGTATCTGACTACGAGTCACCTAACTGAAGAGTCATAATCGTGTCATACTTTGGTTTTTACTATATAGCTTCATTAACTCAACGACAAATTTTTTATTATTACTAACAACACATCTGCGTTGATATTAAGTATATTATAAGCTTGTTTATACATTTAATACGATTTGTTAATTACGAATAGTTGAGTTAAAGAATTTCCAGTCTTGTAATAAGCGTCTATAAAAGTGAATAATACTAAAACCGAACATCAATCGTATAATGACCCGTATGTTGTTCAGGATGTAACAATAAAAGCTAATTATGAAATATATTTAACATTCCGAATAAGAACTATCTTTCAACGATCCACTCAACATTTTAATCAAAACTATTTTTAATGTTCAAGGTAAAATCGCCTCTTTATCAACTACATAATCCAAATTATTAAGGTAATCTTTTCATTCTCCCCAACAAATATTAAAGAAAAACATATCGTCGGTGACCAGGCAATTTCTCCTATCTGCATTTTTTATGAAAATGAGTTATCGATGAATTCGGAATCTGCTTACACCAAAGATTCGTCCGTACAAGTCCTAGGAACGAGAAAAATGTCTAAATATATAAAAACGCTATTTGTAATTTCTCCTATATAAATTCACGCGGTAAACTATATGCAAAATGTCCTATCTTGTCAGTTTGTATGGTGTAGTCATAGGGTATTGTAGACGAAAATCTAGCTTTTATAATTGTTTTCAGATAGGAGAATTTGCAAGTAGGCAACAAACAGTGATTAACTAATAGGAGAATTTGTTTGTCTCAATAATTGTATAGTAATCATGTCGAAGAGAACTTTGCGTATACTTGCAATGGCTAACGAAAACTTGATTGTAAATAAAAGCGACCAAATAGAAACTCTACTAGTAAACCAACTGACAAAATCTGACGAAATCGACGCATGGTAAAACCTAAATATAGAAAATACGCCTCAGTTATGGTATTAGACGAACCTCTGTCTGAAGACAGTCATACTAGTACTACGCTTACAGCAATGCTAAATTGTATGGAGCTGGAAAACTTTGCTGCTGGAAGCTGGAAGACTTAACAGATTGCTTAAAAGACTTTAACGAAGTAGACTGTTAATGTGTTAATGTGTAGCGGATAATAATAATTGTGTTATACCAAGTGTATCTAAAGAAATGCATTTTTTTAATAACAGCAATTGTGATACCAATAATTCTATAAACCTCGTGTTAGATAATTTAACAAGTAAACAAATACTATCGCCAATTGAACAAAATACAAGGATCGTATCTCTTGTGCCATAGGAATGTTTTATTGACGAAGACGAGACTAATGAAATTACAAATATGAGTAATGTTCAAGAAAATCTGATGAAAACAACAAGTGATAATGAAGTTACCATCAAGAAAAAAGAAAGCTTGGTCACAATAAAAATCAATGGAGAAGATACAGAAACAAAAAACTTCGAATGGAAGGTATAGTATACATGGGGTTCAGTAAAAAATTCGGAAAGATTAAGCAAGATATACAAAGAAAAGCGAAACCTTTAAAAGAGACGTGTACGTCAGTAAAATGTCGAAATTCCAAATTAAGATATTACAAGGAATTTGCAGAACAGTGCAGAAGTCATATACTTAACAACTTTTAAGGTATGACTTGGGATCAACGTTAGGTCTTTGTATCATCTCATGTATTTAAAACTAAAACATTTAAATCAAACAAGGAAAATTCAAGAAGACAAGGTACGTACACTTGCTACTTACATGACGGGAATGAAAACTTATAAGTATGTCGTAGTATGTTCACAATTACATTAGATATAGGTTATAAAACCATTCATTATTGGGTGGATAATAGTTTTTGATGTATGACTGACGACGCATCACGTGTTTCTACCAAGAAAATGGTAAAGACTAGGTATACAGAAAGTCATAAATACTTGGAACAATTTTTTGAGAGTTTACCTAAGCTTCCTTCACACTATTGTCGTAGCGAAAGACAAAAATTGTATTTAGAATATTCTTTTAACAGTATGTCTGATTTGTATGATGTTTATGTAAACAGTTTTTACCAAGAATCGAATATAACTCCTTTACGTCGCAATGTATTCTGAAAAAGATTTAAGGAGAATAATTTCGCTTTATATACACATAAAAAGACCAATGCAATATTTTAATATAAGAATACGACTGATGAAGTATACAGAGCTCATATAAAGAGAAAGGAAGGTGTCAGAGAAGCTAAAACTTTGGATAAAGCCATAAGTGAAAAAGCTGAAATAATAGCACTAACAATGGACCTCCAAGCCGTAAAATTGTGCTCATATACTACCGAACAAAATGTAATTTAAAACCAAATTGTCCTGCCATAACTTCACAGTTTACAACCTAAAAAACTCGCGATGTGCATTGGTTTTCAGAAAACGGAAATAACCAGCTCAAAGCATCCACATTTGTTTCCTGTATCATACATTATTTAGAGGAGAACTCTGTTATCGATTCCAAAACACCAGTAGTTATTTATTCTGATGGATGCGGTTATCAGAATCGTAATTATAGATATCCTGTCCAAAGTTTTACTAAACTTTGCTAGTCCCTACAAGACTGAGACCTAAAAACGGAGAAATGGCAACATTTACAAGATCTAAAATTAAACCTACCGAAAGATTCGCATTTCTTTTATGATGGTCTTTTACACGGATAGATCCTTTTATTTTGTTCATTTAGACATATACTTACTTATGAAATAATTTTTGTTCGTTGTTTTAATATTGTGTTTTATGATAATAAGTGTTTTATATTGTCATGAATAAAACTGTTTACTTTAATTAATGTTTAATTTCAAAGAATTATTCATATTATTTGGATAAAGGGGCATTTATGCTTAATTTTAATAAACAACAACTCCTAAGTTCACATTAAATTAAAATCAGTATCTCCTATGAGTAACATTACTTAAAGCAATACCTCCTATGTAGCTTAACAGAACTAAATTCAATTAAATATTAACTTTTTTTATAAGAAGTAACAATGTCGCTTTCACACAGATCATAAAACACAATCAAACAATTGAAATAATATGTTAAAATTTTATAATTATAAAGTTTTTTGACTCTCCTGAAAAGTATAGGTGAAGTCACATAGGAGATATTGCCAGGTCACCGACGATATATAGATATGATCTATAATCCCTGTAAATGTCATTTAATAAGGAAAAAATATTCTTAAATTCTTATACATGCTGATATTCTGTTCATGATTTTTATTTTTCATCATGAGTTCACTGCTTGTTCCATTACTGCCAATGATCTATTTTTTAACTGTCTTTAAATGACATATTCCCACTCTTCATGTTAAAATGATCAATGCCAGAAATGCAATATAGTAAATGACACAACTAATAGAAAAAAGCATCGAGTTAGAATAAAAAAGTAAATGAAAATATGTATATAGTAAGTTATAAAAAAAAATCCACAAGGAAAAATTCCTGTAGCTGGCTGTATACCACGTATAACAAAAAGAGGTTAATCTTTGTAAATGGGTATATTTATTTTATGGGTATATTTATTTATAAAATAAATATACCCATTTACAAAGATTAACCTTTTTTTTTTTTTTTTTTTTTTTTTTTTTTTTTTTTTTTTTTTTTTTTTTTTTTTTTTTTTTTCTAGACTAGATCCTATATCTAGTCATCCAGCTAAATATTTCCATTTTGGTAACATACATGGGTTGTTCTTCTTTCTGTCATACATCAACAATCTACATACTATTTTATTGATCATGCCATACGTCTTCTGTACGCATCTTCATTTATATTCCAATAGGAAATAAATTCTTTGGTTTTAAATTTGCTGTTTTCTGCAGGTATCTTCTAATCGAACTAAATTTCGAAAGTCAAGATATATTAACAAGATTTACATATTAACAAATAATTAGGAATTACTACATGATGCTTGTCCAGTAGAGATATATTTAATAACAAAAATGCAGGCCGTACAAAAAAAAAATAAACAACAAATACAACCAGATCTACTTCATTTAAAACAAACCCAACAATGAACACGAAAGAGTAAAGAGTTCGTGAATGCGAAAACTTTTATTTGAGTGAATTTGACAGATCTCAGATATCAAAAATCCATGGCATAATGAACTAAGGTGGAACGGTAGATCCTGAAAGATACGGATCAAGAAAAAGACAAAATCAAAGAAGTCACTCTCGTTTTAGTAAATGAAGCTTTCTTAGTAAATTCTTCATTAGAATGTAATAGAATTTGGTTACCGATATTAAAAGAAGACCTCAGTAAAAAGACAATAAGAATATAAGTAAGTAATAACATCTTATGGTACACCATTTATAAATTAAAGGGATAGTATCATGAGTTTTCCCTGTATATTCCTTATGATTTGCACTGAAATTACCAACAACAAAATTTTCTGCTATGAGAGTGTAATGGTCTTTTTAAAGACCAATCACATATCATTATTTTACTGTCATGTGTTTTGATTCAAGTTAAAATTGATTTCATCTGATCAAATAAACTTCGTCTTCATTATCATAGTGCGAGAGCCCTTAAAGGGCCTTGACCTTCGTAAGTTGTCTGCGCTATTTTGCTCTGGCAACTCCTCAGCCACCTGTGCACCCTCCAACCACCTCAGCTTTGGTCAACTCCGTCTTCTCCTTCCCACCGCTGGAATATTAAAATCTTCTTCATTCATCATGTTACTTTCCAGGCCCGAGCTACATATCCTGTCTACTGCAAACGGTTTCGCTTGATTATAGTGGTAATATCTTTTCTGCCAGATTTAGATATTCTTCAGTTCAAAATTATATCTACGCCTCCATATTCCGTTGTCACAGACCGCTCCGAATATCTCGCGTAGTACTTTTTCTTTAAAAAATCGATAGAGAGGATTCATCTGGTTGGGGGATGGGGAGGGGGACTATCAGTGGTCTATACAGTCTTATGCGAGTTTTTTGAAACAAGTGTGTTAGTCTAGTACTTTGATAGACCATGATAACACGTTTTATTTCCGGTTTTAAGTACTTTTATTTTGCTTGTTTCTGATAGTCTTAGTTAGGTTCGTACCAGCTTTTGATCTTTACTTCCGTTGATAAAATCGGATGTCTCCAAATAGTCTCCTATGCTTGTTGTTTTATCTCTGTATTTTTTGGTCGCTAGATAATTTAATTCCTAGATACACTGGTTTTTACCTTCAATTGCCAATTTATAAGTGATAAAGTCTTTTGAAATTAAAATCGTTTAGATATTTCTATGGAAACTATAAAGTTATACCATAAAGCAGCAGTGGAAAATTGGTGCAGCGTTCTCTGAAAGTTGTTCTCATTTTCTGCAATGATTATTGTATCCTACGCATAGAAAATTATTTTCAGTTTCTTTGATATATTCCCTTTAGGTTTAAACTTTATAATTTCGTCCATAATTTCGCTCTGTGACTTTGCAATTTTCTGTTATATAATAAATACATCTGGTATTTGAACTCGGTTAAATCCTCTTCTTCTACTATTTTTATAGATTTGACTCTGCGTGTTTTTCAATGTGCCTCACAGTAAGTTGTCGTTCCATCATTTTCATGGTATTCATACTGATCATCCTAGTAGTGGGAAACAGTATTTTGCCGACTGTACTACTCTATTTGTTGGCTTATATGATCGTCCCATTCTAATCTTCTATTTTTTATCCAGTCCTTGATGTTCTCCACCTTGCATCTTTGTCGTATATATGTGCTTCTAGTTCTGACCCATAGTGTCTTACGATAAATTTTTCTAAGAGTTTCCATCTATGATGTTTCTAACATTCTTATTGTCCTCTTTGTGTAAGGTAGTGTTTCTGTCGCGTATGTCATGATTGGTCTGATGACCAATGTTTTGTAAATTCTGCCTTTCATTTTTTTCCCGATATTTTTATTTCTTTATATTGTTTAATTCAGTCAACCTAGCTACAGTTTAATCCATATGGCACAAAAATGTCTGCTTATTATTCTTTTTTTCGAGGATTTTTCTTTTATATCTACGAATATACGAACTATCCGTTATGAACCCTTACTACTCTTCTTCTAATGTTCTTTAATTTCTTTTGTTAGTACTCTTATTAGTAGCTTTAGAGTGGTGTTAATAGGTTTCTTCTAGGGTATAATATCCCTCCTTTTCTTTAATTTCTTAAAATTCTTTAATTTAAAAAAGAGTATAAAATAGTAACTTATTTGGTTGTTAATCATGTAGTATATTTCGATTTGCAATTTATTCGTTTATCAATGGATCATGAATATAACGTTTTTCGAGCAATTAAACTGTAAATTTTAATAAATAGTTCAAAATTTTATATACGTATCTAATGATTAAAAAAAATTCCGATTTTTTTTCGTTTTTTTTTTCATTTTCTGAGAAAATTCGCCATAGATTTGAAGGAACAAAAACTTTTCTTTATTTAATTTTTTTCGATCGGAAATCGTGATACGTTTTACCATTAAAAACTCCACCCCTTCCATTTCCCGACTACAGATCCCCCGTAAATTATTTTTCCTTTAATTGTTGTTATATTTTCTTCCTTTTTCAATGGGTTCCATCTTGATGCTGTTTTTTCACTTTTTACCATTTTCGAAGACTTTGGTCCTGGTCTATAACTCCATTAAGAAGTTTAAATTAATTAATAAACTATAATAAACTAGTTTTTGTCTACGAATTATTATAATTTTGATTTGTAATAAGTATTAAAATGCAGAAAACCGTGAATGAATACCTGTAATGTTTTACTATATTAATTTGCAAAATGTTCGGTTACTTTAAAATTCAGTCACAAGGAAATAAACCACGCGATCAGTTTACTTAAGAAAAGAGCATAATAGACAACTACCGGTCATCCACCCTGTAAAAGTATTCCTTTTTCTTCTCTCCTGATGTTTTTTTTTTCGTACGAGTACCTACGGACGATATATATAAATATATGTGTGTGTGCCTTGTGGATGGATTGTGGAAGCAGCTGCGAGGTGGGCCAAGCCGAAACGCACATTCATCAGGGCCAGAAAATAAGGCTACGACGCGGCGTCTCTTTAGACACACGCCAAGAGTCACCTGCCGCCCGGGCACGGGTACGTAAGGCTCCTCTTCCAACAACGAAGCGACCGGCCCCGCAACACGTCAAATAAAACAACCCCATTAAAACCAAAAAGTAATCATCTCACTCTTATTCATTCAAATTGGAGCTACTTTTCTTATCGGTCATTCTATTATATCTAAGGTAGCGATTCGTTCATACAGGCTCGGATTTAATGTCAAAGTAGTTCGTCAAAACATCTTAAGGAATAAATGTCATTACTGACTGCACATAAGTAATTATTATGAAAATAAAATATTAATAAAATCAATTTTAACTAAACATCCAAACTACATTAAAACGAACAAACCTGTTTTTTTAAATCGTTAATTGATTTGGGTAATTTTAAATATTTTGTATAATACCAGAGAACTACGAACGAGTTCTCTGATAATACTCTGTCATTGTAATTGAGATTTCGATATAACCATTGGTAAATATCGACGAGCTAAGAAGATGGGAGGCAATTAAAAGTTTTATAGTCTTAAACTGATTTCTTCACCACTCCTAACTATACAGTAGGGTGCCTTTAAATAAGCATTTAAGTAAAACATAAGGCGTGTGAGATATTATCGAATTTTTTTATTCGTTTGAAAGGTCTGTCAATGTCATTATGTATGAAATATAACTTCATTCAAAGTCTCCCCGTTAAGATAGCAAAATGGCCTCACTCCCAAAATTCTTTTTTTTTCATTTTTTACGTTATATGTGATTAAAAAATAATACTAAGCGCAATTATAACCTGCTTTCCCCTCCTCCTAGCAAAAAACATCAATTTTTAGTTTTTGTTTAAGTAGGATGTAATCATTTTAAAAAAGTCAAAAAATTCACCCGCATAGTTGAGGCTTTTACAAAACTTGTCCATTTTTTACAGACCTGTAGTTTGAGTGTACATAAAAGAAAAATAATTTTTTTTTCGAAAACATTTTTAAATTTCTTTGTATTTAATCAAAACCTATATCCCTGATTTTTTTCAGATTTTTCCGTATGATGCACCATATTTATAAATCTAAAAAAAAACTGTTTTTTAGGGGCTTGGGGGATTTTCTTAATTTTATAAACTTTTAATTATATCAAATCAAGGTTTTTTATAAGCTATATAGTCTGAATTAAATGAGGCCTTTAAAATATTAAAAAAATTTGTGAAATACCATGTAATCCCCAAAAAACCATGTTTTTTACGGTTTTAAATTGTTTTGGCGGGGTTAATCACATTTTTGACATCGACACAACCTGAATCAATTGTCATATTTTTACTTTGTATGTGATTTAAAATAAGACAGTGCAATTTGTCTATTTTTATCTTTTTGTCTATTGTCTATAAAACTCCAAAAAAACACTTTTTCGGATTTTTGAAGATGGCACCAAACGAAAAAATCTGTTTAAAATCAGAGATACCGTTTTTGATCAAACACATAAAATAAAAAAAAAATGACCTGCAGCCATCTTCAAAAAGAAGTTATACACTTTTTTCGAAAAGGTATTTTTAGGAAAAAATAGACATGATTTTTAAAAGTCTCAACTATATGTGTGAATTTTTTGAAACTTTTAATTGATTGCATCCCAAATAAAAAAAAGTAAGTTGACGTTTTTGGTCAATCAGGTGGCGGGTTAAAATTGCGCTGAACCTTATTTTTCATTCACATAGAACGTAAAATAATTTAAAAAATTGAATTCTGGGAGTGATTATTTTGCCTATCTTAACACTTCATAATTTTTCAACCATCTGGCGAATATATCAGGCAGAATTTGATCGATGGCATGTGGCATGTTGTGTTTGAGGGAGGCTGTGGTTTGTACCGTTTTCGCGTTGATCTGCGACTTGGGAAAACCACACAAGAAAGAGTCTAATGGAGCCAAATCGCACGATCTCTGTGGGCAGTTCACATCACTTCCACGTGAGATGTCCATATCCTGAAGTCGCTCGTCAAATGTCCATATCATCCAATTCAGACCAAAAGAAGTTGGTAGTCATCGACCTATAGCACTCGCCGTTGATAGAGATCGACACTCGCACGTCGCTCTCAAAGAAATATCGACCAATGACAGCGCCAGATCAATATCTACACCAAATAGTAACTTTTGGGAATGCGTTGGGCGTTCTTGGATATCATCTGGAGTGGTATCGTCCGAAATTCGACAATTCTATTTGTTTGTACATACGAGTATTCATAAAAAATATACCTCAATGCTGAAGATGATTTTTCGATGAAAATTAGGGTCGTTTTCCAACTGCTCCAGAGACAATTCAGCAAGCAAATGTCTTTGTCTATGAACATTTACCTTCAGCTTCTGTGTCAGCTGAATTTTCTACTTGTGCAGGCCCAAGTCACGACGCAAAATTTGCTAAGTTGTGGTCTGTGAAAGGCAAGTTCTTGTAGGCGACGTGAAATCAACTCCCTCGGATTCTTCAGTGTACTCTTACGAACAGCGGTGATGTTTTCGGCAGATCTTGCATTTCGTCGACGTACGGGTGTTGGTTGATTATTTACTTAACCACTGGACTCAAAAATCACCACTTTGGGAATACTGCTTTCGGTAGGACGATTATGGGGATCGTAAAATGGGCGAGGCGCGTGGAACGTTGCCCAAAAAGAACAAACATTCCAAATCCGACTAAACAAATGACAGCCAATTAGATATGTAGCTTGAACAATATGGTCGCTACCAATTGTCGAAGTTCGGAAGTTATACCAATTCCTGAAGTTTCTTTAACCAGGAACTCTTTCGAATAATCTATATTTTTCCTTGAATGTGTCCCTAGAATATGCGACTCAGTATTTTATATTTTGATCTTATATGATGATCGTAATATTTGATTTCTGTTCCATCTCTACATATTATGTATATTTGGAATATACACGACCATTTTTTTTTGAAAGTTGCAAATTTTCATTGCCGAGCCTCAAATGTACAACGATACAATAAATACGAGAAAGCAACAGACAATGAACAATGTCGTTTTAAATCCCTTTTAAGCTGATTTTTTGTTTCTTAATAAAGATTCAAGTTTTTTTATGTATGTTCCATGCTTTTTATTTTTAAATTGTTTTTTTATTCAGAAAATGCAGATATACTTTGTTTTATTCCATTGGTATAGAGGATGTGACTGGTATAGAGGATACTTTGAACACGAATTCTCGTATAAGTTTTGTGATATATTTTATTGCTGATTACCAAAATAAACGTGTTGACGATATATACTAAACACGTGTTGACGATATATTGTAAACACGTTGAATGTGTTTTTTTTTTTTTGAAAGTGGAAACTAGGACATATGAACCAGTTGAAGAACCTGCTCTGGTCGCAAAAACCACCCCTTATGCCAAACGCAAATCCGAACCTGTCGGATGTAGCGTGGGTCAGTAATCCCTATAATTCAAGCCCCGAGTTTTTTGGTTGGTAGGCCTGATAATGGTAGCCACCGGACTCGATGTGATGCATTTTGTATATAGGTGGACGGATCTATACAATCTTCTGTCTTTTAATACCTACTTGAATTGACAAAGCGATCCTGATCCTCCTATTATATAAGGGATGCTTTTTACTTCTACATCTTACACTTCGACGTGAGGGGTGATTTGTGGGCACTGTTATCTTTTATGAATCGTAAAGACATCGCGTGCAATTTTAACAAAGTTTATTTTCAAGCTTTGATTTTGTTTAAAGGGATTAATTTTTTCACGGATCTCTTCTTCGGTGACAACTAATCAAATGTTACAATACGTTTTTATTAAAGCGTAAATTCAAACTCTTCCTTGAGGATTTTCAATTTATTCCATATGTTTTCAGTTGTTTTTTGCTACATTTTACCTCTTTTTTACTCATACTAGTGTCAGGGCTGGGTGATTTATAATTAAAAAGTAATTATCAATTACAATTACTCTTCTTTGGTGTAATTGTATTTAAGTAGTTTTTTGCAGTAATTGTAATAATTATAACTGCAGTAAAATTATGCAGGAATTTTACTTTCTAATTATGTATATTATTTAAATTATCGAATTACCGAAAGTGCATTTACAATATGCATGTGGCGCATTTAGTCATCGCATGTAGATGCGGAAAAAACATATCGGCAAAACAGCGTGGAAATTGGTTAATCACTTGAATCATGTCAATACTATACAGCTAAATAGAGACATACATGACAGTGAATAGTATACAGAACAGTAGTATACAGTAAATACTGCTAAATAGACTACACCACCACAGTTATAATTGGTTAAACGGGTACTTTTATAATACAAAACACCCACTTCCCCTTTTTGGGCCAGTAGAGGAATTATTCTTATTTGTCACTACAAATAATGCTCTAACAAATAAGTATTGTTTTATTACTTGTTTCATTATTCTTAATTGGCATTTTTATGACATTTTTAACTGTTTGTCTCTATAGTCCGAGATGGACGCGTGAGTAGTCTTTAATTCCTGCTCACGCCCGCTCACGGTTACTTATTTCACTCACGTCCGTGAATTCAGTCCACGAACATATGATTTACATGTAAGTCGCGAGTTTCTTTCACGAACATGTTATTAAAAAAATCACATGTTCGTGATTTTTTCAATCACATGTTCGTGAAACAGTCGGAGCGTTTTTCTTTGTCAATGCATTTTTTGTTTGTATTTTCAATTCGTTAAGTAAATCTGAATCTTCAGGTCTTCTACTTTTTAAGCTTGCTTGTCATGAAACGTATCTGAGGTGGAATGTAAGTATGAATTTAAATTTTCAGAACATTTTCTAAACAGATCTTTAAAATCAGAAAGATTTCAGCGTGGCAAGATTTAAGCCACCTAGTCTGCTGATTTTGTCCCTTTAAATTAGTATATACTGAATTTCTGCCTATATATTTTTAAACCTTGTATATATTAAATTCCAATTCGCCGTTACATGCTGTTTTAAAGATATGAAGAGTTTTCTATTTAACTTTGAGCTTTTAAAAAATCCAGAGATTTCAAGAAGGGATTGTAAGAAATTTTACGAAATCCTTAGCTAAAAAGTTACGTACATTGAAAGTAATATATAAAAAAGTAATATATAAAAAATATAAAAAACACTTCCTTTCTTGAAGCTGAAAGGGGTTTAACTGCAAATTTTTTCAAGAAAGGTTTACTATCGATTTACTGTTTGTTTTGATGATACCGCGAAGAGATGGAGATAACATTTATTAGAATCTTTAATACACCGTACAAAATTTTAAATGACTCCTTCAAACTCTATTAATTCAAAATTCACCCATACCATCTTTTGCATTTTTATGTTTAAGAAATGTAGGCCTATCTTTCGTCAAAAAGACTTTTCCGAAATCTCTTTCAATTTCCTCTTTCGATTTCATTTTGACAAGCGGCAACAAAGGACAACGTGCAGTCTAGATTCAAACCTTAATTTGCGTAATACTGCGGCCACGCGCTCGATGAGAAAGAGTAGTCTCAACGAAAGGTGAGCCACATTTCGAAAGCTTCAATTATAATTAGGTATCTTGCTTTCTTAGTCGTACTAAAGTATGGTCTCTTTCTATTGCTGTTTTTATAATGCCAAACAATCATGGTGATTACTCACAAAAGCGGATTTTGGGAATATTAAGAACAGTATCTTTCAGTGTATAATGATGACATGATTTCATGACATGGTCCAGAAACTGCAATTTCCGTATTTTAATTGTATTCAAATTCTTCTTTTTCATTATTTTTAAAACGTCGTTGTTCGTAACCTTATCCCCTACCATTTTTGATGATCCTCTTGAAGTCCATATCTCAAAGTCTTCTATTATGTTGTTAATGTCCTGCTTTAGGGATCATATTTCCATTCCATACAATAACACCGAGGACACATAACACCTCGTATTCGTACCTTGAGTTGCAGGCTCAAATCATTGCTGCAGAGTACTTTCTCATATAATTGATATTGATCGGGATCGGGCTTTTCCCATTCTTGCTTTGATTTCTTGCTTATAATTGTTGTGTTCGATTAAAACTGTTCCCAAGTATGTATATCTGTCCACCTTTTGAAAGAGTTCACCCTTAAGCCATAACCTCTTGTTGCTTTGTAACGGTCTTGTATCCATTGTATCCATCAAAACCTGCAATTCTTCAACCGACTCTGCGATTATTAACATATCATATGCGTACCTGATATTATCGATAGGTTCTCCATTGACTTTAGGTCGAATTTATGTTTCTATTGGTGTTTCCTGAGCTATCTCCTCTGAGTAAAGGTTAAAGTGTAGAGGAAAAAGTAAGCTGCGCTGCCTTACCCGTCGTTGTATCTCTATTTCATTTGACAGTTCGTTACCAACCTTTACTGAAGCAACTTAATTAAAATACAGACTCGATATTTTGCTAATGTCTTTCATATCCAAATTCTTATTTCGAAGTAGTTGTAAGGGGCGGACTTTATCAAATTCCTTGTTGTAATCAAGGAAACAAACATATAGAAGCTGGTTAACATCCACACATCTTTTGTATCTCTTGTATTATTGCTTAAGTTTTCTGAAAATCCTTTGATGTATGATTTTCAAGAATACCTTTAAATTGTGGCTCATTAAGTTTATTGTACCATGGTCACCCGAAAGGTTTTAAGTTATACAAATATCATCCAGATATTTTAGCTACTGCTTTTTATATTGCAATTCCCTGTCAATTAGTAATTTGAAAATAGTAAGTCTTCATATAAATTAATACTAAAACCAATATTAAACTATAGAAAATGTTTTGTTTGCAGAACAGTAAGTAGTTTAACAGTTTTAAAAGTTTAAAAGAAGTACAAATATTTTGTTTATTCGCAACTTTAGATTGTTATAGCGAGATTTAGTGTAATATTAATTAGTAACATTACAATAATTGTTTTTTAATGAATATGTAATACATAAATAATATTTTGGTATTTTTAATATAGCATTTATCCTCGTTTCAAATTAATAAGCTTGTTAGCATCGATGTACACGCTTTTTAGGGCACACACACACTTAACGTACTATGTTACCTGATACCGGAAGTGAAGAAGCTCTCCGAAAACACTTAAAAACTCTTTAATCGATCCTTGCTATCTCTCTCAACAGGTAGTTTTAATACGATCGTTCAAAACACCCAAACAAGGTCAGTATTACGGGCAAATTAAAAATAATAAAAAAATCATCAACGAAGTAAAAAAAATATCGATTCCAACAAGTCCGGCATTCTTATTTCATCAATGAGGCCTTCTTATATTTGGCTTCCTTCTAACCAACCCGGCTTCTAGGGTATAACACGTGTCACATTACAATATTACATTCTGTGCGACTGAACCACAGTGTACAATGTTGCCAACTTTAAAGAATATAATATGGTAATAACTCGTTTTGGTAAATACTTTAAAGAATATAATATAGTAATAACTATAAAATAAAAATTATTTACCTCAAAACACAATGTTGTGAATTTTATAACTAAATAATTTATAATACACTTTATATTATATACAGATAACGACATTGTTTTGTTGACCATAGGAATTAGATTTATTGCAATCCCATCTCTAGAGTATATTTATTATAATGCTCTAAAACTAATTTTTTGGTTATTTTTTTAGCCTTAATAGCAATACAAATAAATAAGTAAGTAAACAAGTAATATGCTTTATTGTCACTGATAATTGTACACATTTTATGGACAAAGCTTATAACAATAAGACAAGAAAGAAGAAAAAAAATCAGAATAAGAATCGTTCGTACTTTTAAATAAAAAAAAACAATAAACTTCTTCCAAACTTAAATATAAAAAATACTATTTATTAAGAACCTACAAACTTCGTGAAACGTACCTAACAAAAAATAAAAATTAGGAACGCAGATTAATGAATTAAGGGCTTCAATATTCCACCTCCTTGTGCTAAACACTAACCAAATCTGTCATACAGATTTCTCCTCATATTTTGGAGTAGGGCTGGTGTAATGTTTGCAGAGAAATGAAGTATTTTTGCCTTTAATTCGACTAGGTTTGTGACCCTTTCAAACTGATACCTATAAATGTTTTCTTTGAGAAAACAACAAAAAAAGAAATCGTTAGGCGCTAAATCACAGGATCTAGCGGGCCATTTAATTGTACCACGTGTACTTATCAGTCGATCAGGAAACGTTTGATTGAGGAAGTCAATAGTTGCTCTTGACTTGTCATCCGAACACCCATCCTGCTGGAAATAAACCTCCTGAAAATTAACGGGGAAAGAGTCGAACTGCCGGAATGATCTCATTCTATAAAAGCTGTAAATAATAGATTGTGAATGGGAGTATTGAAACAGTTCTTGTGTTGGTTGTATCTTAAAACAGATATGCCCATTCCTTTTGAGAACTCGCTGGACAGTTCGAGCATTCACGTTAACTTCCCTAGCAATTTGTACACTATTTCAGGGTTCACTAGCTTCCACAAAAGATAAGAAAAAAGATATCAAATCTGACTCAAAATAACAACTTTTGTAACATTAAAAACGTCAAATGTTTCGTTATTCTTCTTTAAATAATTATTTTATTTAATTTTCTTTTGATTTTAATAATCTATTAAATTTATCTTTCATTTTACTATTTTTATTCTAAAAACAGATGGCGCTGAACTGTTCATTCAACTTTTTATTCACTAAATATTCTGTCATAATCTAAATTCCAATTTTCATTTTCACCTAACATTCTAATTCCTTTATTCAGACCCCATTATGTTCTATGCCGTAAAATATAAAATTTCTATGCCACACTTCAGTCGACAAAGTATATCTATCAGTTGGCAACTCTGCTCTGCCATGTCATTCAATTTTGAAGAAAGGGAAGTAGTCCTTTATCTATAATGCATGCCTGGATTGAAAATTCATATATTTATTTTTTTATGTATAATAAATAGGATTAGTCAATATCTGTGTTGAATTGTCCCAGTCGAACTGATTTTTTATCTTTACTTCTAAGATAAGACGTTCTCACACCTGAGATACTAAGCTAAACGACGCCTAACCATTAGCTCTCAAAGAAAATTGTGGGTTTTATTGTTCTACATTGGCTCCCAACCCTTGGAGGTAGTTATATTTTTACCCATTGACACCCACCGTTTCTGATGATTCGTTAGATGGCTACAGTTTATTGAAGCGAAGCTTCTAAACTGGTGTTTCTACTTACTTATTCTTATTACTTTTTCTCTATGGTAAAATGCAGAGGTGAGCGTCACGAAACGTGTAGTAATATCTGGGGGCTCGGGAGACTGAGATCTCGGAAGCACTGAAGAAGACATCAAAGGGGATGTCGAAAGCTCGGCGCAATGATAATCGACGTGGTTGAACCCGGAAGACTTTTGAGTTTTATAATAATTCTTATTATTATAAAATTCGTAATATTATTAATCTTAGCTCTAGGTTAAGTGATATATTATTCTGGCTTTTTTTAATGTCCTATATCAAGGTCCTATATTCTAATAAACCTAGAAAATCCACCAACTAACATATTTTTCTTTGATGTTGAATGATTTTAACTTACCAGACAAATTTATCTAGCAATATTTAGTAAAAGGAACATTTTGTTAAAAATCCAAATCATCAAGATTTATTTATTTATTACATGAAAAAGCGCCCCATAATTAACAGGTACTTAATAGGCTGTTCTTTAACATTTGGCAACACCGAAAAGGCACAGTCAACATTACGAAAATGACAGCAGCGGGCTAAGGGTAACAGCTCGAAGGGGGACTGAAGAGAAAAAGCGGTGAACGAATTTCGACATAGGAAAGAAGAGCCTTTTGTAATGCTCTTTCGTATGCTATCCGATTGTAAAGATATTTTGTTTTGCGAATTTACATATTCTAAAGTCGAGCGGCGTTACCTTCGAAGGTATTCGCTTTCGCGATTCCCTTGTATTTTATTTGAATTTTAAATATGGTGGTTTAAGACGTAAAAATGAAATATGTTACTTTATAAAAAAACAGTGTAATATATGTATGTATAAACTGTATAAATAAACGTAGTGTGGGTATTTTGATGAATGACTATTTAATGTTCTCATTAATGCAAGAAATTCTTTGTAATTAGAAATAACTAGTGCAAATATCTTACGAATTCATCTATTCTATAATGCCTTTTATTAAACCTCCTCCTCTATATTGTCTCCTTTGTAAGGATGTAGTAGCGTCATGTAATTTTTTTGACTATTTCTGTCCAATTATCTCTCTCCTGTGTTTGTTGTTTTACTTCGGAAAATGATTAACCAGTCATGTTCTTTATTTAGTCCGACCATCGTACTGGAGATCTTCCTCGGGATCTTTTACCCCTACGTTACCTTTAACTATCATTCGGTCCATGCCTTCGCTTTTTCTAGTTACAGGTTAAAAATATCTCAATATAGTTTGGTTGATAGTTGTGATGAGTCTAGTTTTTATGTTAAGTTCCGCTAGAATTGAGTTTTTTGTGCAATGGTCGGACCATGGCTTGCACAACATTCTACGGTAGACCCACATTTCAAATGCCATTATACGGTTTGAATCACCTTTTTTATTGTGCAAGTTTCTGAAGCATAGGTGGCGATATAATAGCTCGAACAAGGCGTAATTTTGTGTTTTTTGTGATGTCGTGTTCTTCCAAATTTTTGTGAGTTTGACTGTTGCCCATCTGGCCATTGTGATGGGTCGACGGATCTCGTCTACCCATCCTCCACTGTTAGTAATAACGGAACCTAAGTAATTAAATAGCCTCACCTCTTCGTAACCTGCCTCTTTCTTATCTCTGCTTGGTTGTTTCTGATTATATCGATGATCATCACTTTGGTTTTCTGCATATTTATTTTCAAGGCATGTTTCGTACTCACCGTGCCTAGCTCATTCATAATTTGTTCCAAGTTATTCTGGTGATGACGCCAATATGCGTCTGGTGTTATCAGGATAACGTAGGTTTCTGATTTTTCTTCCTCCTATCGTTGCTCCACCTTGCCAGTCCTCGAAAATTTGACGCATAATACGTTGGCTATATATATTAAACATAAGAGGGGATATTATGCATCCCTGTCGAGCTCCAGATTTTAATTTTGAATTTTTCGAAGTCACATTATTAAGTCCTACATTAGCAGTATTATTTACATATAGTTTTTGTAATAAATAGATAAGATGTTCTAGCGTGCCCATTTCTCTAAGTATATGCCACATTTTATCCCATTTTACGGTATCGAAGGTCTTGTAATAGTCATCAAAGCATATGTTTCTATGTTAATCTCTCGAGATTGTTCGATAATTTGACGAATATTAAGAATATGTTCTCTTGTTCCTCTACCTGGCACGAATCCGCATTGTTCTTTGGGAATTTGTGGTATGAGAACTGATTTTAGTCTTTCTTTGATGATGGTTAGAAGTACTTTGCACGCATGTAATATCAATGCTACTGTACGGTAATTACTGCAATCTGTTGGTTAACCTTTTTTATATATGGGGATAAACATGATAAACGCCAGTCATTTGGCCACTTTTCGGTATCTCAGATCTAATTGCAAATTCTCGCCTCAATTTCTAATTTCAATATTTGAGGTTTTTTTCATAACTTCTATTTTCCGTATGGGCCGCCTGGGTCGTTTTGTTTCCACACTTCTGCGATACCGTCTGGGTTTATTATGGTATTTCCACTATTATCGTTGATAATATGTGTCTGCAGTTTGAATTCTCTAGCTAGATACTTGATTTTTAAGAAAAGTTCTCTAGATTCTTGGCGGTCAGCATGTTCCTCTAGTTGTAAGTGTTTTATAGTTGTATTTATGGTGCATATCTCTATTTCTTTTTGTTTTGAATTTGACGTGCCGTTTCTAAGTTTTCGTCTTTCTTCTACAATATCTCTGTTCAGTCAACCAATGTTTTTTCATAGTTGTTTGTGTCTTTGGGATTAGTGTTGTTGATGGCTTCAGTGATCCATTTCTTTGTGTGTTCCCAAGTTTTGTCAGGGTCTCCGGTAGTCACTGGTAGGTCAGCTTCTGCTAATGCTTTTCTAAACTTTTCCGGGTGTTTTGGAATCCATTTTTGTCTTTTATTTGTGATTGTTTTACTGTGTAACTTAATGCGAAATTCTGCTTGTAACATTTTGCGGTCGAAACCACAGTCTGCAGCTGGTTTTGTCTTCACGTTGATTATTGAGCTCCTGCATCGATTAGTTTTATTAAGCAGTTGTAGGTAATGCCACGATCAATTGTACCCTTGTCTGAAAGTGTACATTTTTATAAAAAGTGCGGTTAACGACGAATATAGCTAAAACAATAAGGAGTTACAGCAAAACCATAATTATACTGAAGTTTTGTCGCGCATATTTTATTAATCCATTTTAACGGCATTGGTTAAATACATCTAGGTAATGAAACAGTGACGGTTTTAGTCCTCCGGGTATTCTTTTTAGTCTCAAAAAGTGAGTAACCACGTTTAAAGAAAAAGATAAAGCTAGTTCTTCTTTAAATGGCACCACAGTCCAAATTCAGCCTGTAATTTCTAGCTCGAATATAAGACGTCCAGCGCCGCCCGCCTCCAAGTTCAGTTCAGCAAATTGTGAGCATCCCCTGCAACTTCGCTCTCTCATCTCCGTCATCTTCCATCCTCACCACACGACCAACCCATCGAAGTCTCTGGAGTTAAGCGAATTATAAGATATTCCTTGAATGTTTGAACAGTTTGCGTTCATGACGGTCTCTAAATCTGTATACCTTTATTTTCGCTGATGGATCCAAAGATCTTTCCACATAGTCCTTGCAATAGTCCATGTCTCACATACAAAACATATTATTGGTCTAGTAATGGTTTCAGAGACCTTAATCTTCGATTTGTGATGTTAAAAATTATAATTTTAAAAATTCTTAAACCCTTTTTACGGTCAAATTCATTATGTTTTATTTACAACCAATACGTTGTGAAACTTACACCTCTTTTTAAAGTTTTCTTACATTATAGCAAACAAACACTTCTTTGCAAAAATATAGTAAACAAACAACACAATTATACGGAAGTAAGAATAAATTAACAAAAATAAATATAATTTCATGTCTATATATCTACAATAATATATGCATTAAAGCCATTAAAAAGTAAAATAAATTTCTGGTAGCAGAGGCAATCGATGATCTCGTAATGGGTCCATGCCCGAAAGAAACAAAACAAAATATATCGACATCGACCACTTCAGTTATCGAATCCACATTCTTTTATCAGAGCCAAAGTCAAAGTTCGTATAACAACATTTACGATGAAATATGAATCACGATTATTTCTCATGAATGACTTCGATATGCCCAAGAGATTTGTTCGAGATGACAAGAGGAGAGAAGTCTTCGAAATATGTTACAGGGCGTTGCTGTGTTTATATTGTCTTTTCGTTATATTAGTCTACGAAGATATTAAGTAATGATGGAAGAATAATTTTATCACCTACTTAGTAAAAACGGTGATTTTAACAATTAAAACTTGATTTTATTCTTAAAAAGATCAGTAGTTTTTAAGACACGAATTCTGTCATACAACTGACAGACTTGAGGAAACAAAAGCAGTGGGGCATGTCGTATTTGTTCTGTAATATATTATTTTAGGTCTACTAACAATATTTCATTTTTTTTACAACAAAAAAATTGAACTACCAACAAGGGTAAATGTAAAGCCAAACAGTAAACTGTATGCCAAAGACCTAGTATTAATATCAAATAAGAAAATTAAGCTACAAAATATAATTATTAACTGAAAGGAAACGCTAGAAAATCAGAAAAAAAGTAGAACTACCACAATAGAAGTATTACAGCAGAAAATATTAAATAAAATGTAATTTACTTTCCAGCACTTTCTTCAATTAAAAGAAAATAATTAAAAAAAAGATAGTAAGTATGAATTGGTCGTTTTCCCATAACATATATATTCAACAGAATCAGAGGAAATACGAATAATAAGTACCACTTGTCTTGACTGCATTCTCGTAATCAAAATTAGTGTTTAGAAGCCTTTACATACAACAAGAATCAAAAGTATTCAGATAATGTGTGCTCCCCACTATGCTTCTAAAACATGGTCTCTATCAAAATCCAACAGAGAAACTAAAAGTAACTGAAAGAAAAATGGAACGGGATATGCTTGGAGTAAGACTGAGATACAGGAAATGAAAATGTGGATTTGCAGTAAAACAAGATTATAACTTACTCCATAGATCAGAATTTTCAATACTAGCATACACGTACATATTAGTACATATTTTTAGGTAAAGTTAATTTTCATTGGCATAGCCATATTAAAATGTATACACAACCAAACTTATATGGAATTAGCTGATATTTCTTATTATTTCAAGCGAATTAAAAGAAAACAACATACCAAGTCAAACAATATTTATTTTAAAACAATTTAATCATCAATACATATATTATGTACATTAAAGAAAACAATAAATACTTGAAATAACAAATTGAAAAATATTTTAAAGTCAATTGCATACAAATTTCAATGTAAACTGTTTAAATTGTTTTTATTTATTTATATTTTTAGTAGTCTGTGTTACCACCCCTGGCCCTTATGTAAGCTTCAGTTCGTGTGACCAGTCTCCTAAACAAATTGTCAAAGAAGTTTGTTCTAGCTGTGCGGTGTTTTGTGGATTATCCCAGCGAGCTCTAATTATTCTTTTAAGCATATCCCACAGATGATCTGTAGGGTTAAGGTCCGGTCAGCAAGCAAGCCACTCCAGAACAATTTTCTGCTTCAAGGAAAACTGTTATCACTTTGGTATGTGGGGGTGAATTTACATAAATAAAAATTAAATCTCCCATTGCACCTCTCCAGAGCCTAACTAAAGGTTCTAGAACTAAATCAGCATCCCTGCGAGCCGTTAAAGTTGGTTGGATGGAAAGAAAGAGCTTTTCACCGATCATAATGGCCCCCCAGAACATGACACTTTCTCCTTTATATCTGTGAATAGATCTGGCAGTTTCCTTTGTTGTTTGTCTTCCTTGCCCTGCTACTTGAGCAATGAAATGATCGTGGCTAGTCGTTGTTACTTTTTGGCCCTGTGTTACGCCTGCCCTTCAGCTATTTCCTTCTGAAACATTCCTTGCTCCACAAGACCAATAATATTTCTCCTTTGCACATTCGTTAACCACACATAAGGCATATTTTCGTTTTTGAACTTAAAAGTTAGTGTAAGTATTTAATCTATAATGTACCGAGCTGTGTTATCTGATTATTTTATCGGTTTGTTTATGTTTAAGAAAAACCTGGTTTTCACAAAAAAAAATTGGTTTTAAATACATGGTGATTCCATATAAGTTTGATTGTGTGTATATGGGGCAGAACACTCAGTCAGAGGACAGAACGAAAAATGGCAAATTTATGAGTATATCAAGACCTATAACGAGCAAAAGAATCAGAGTAAAAACAAAAGCATATGGACAGAACACTTAGTCAAAAGAGAGAACGAAAAATGAGCCAAATGGATGAGTATCTGGAGACCTACAACGAGCAAAACAAACAGAATACCAAAAGTATACGGATAGATAAATGCCATAATAAAAGCTAGCTGAATACATTGAATGAAGAAAACTTAGAGCGCGACAAAGAGAAAGATCTAGGGATCTATCAAAAAATGTTGGGAAATGATGATGATCGTTAAACAGATAGAATAAACCGAGTCCGTTATTGACTTAATACGGCAAAAAAATAGGAGGAAAAAATGAGTGACTGGTTGAATGGTAAAAATAGTGTGAGAAATAGAAGTGTGTAAAAAACGAAAAAAAGGTTGGAAAAAAACAATGTTTACCGATGTTAGAAGATGGAGATAATCATCAGCACGCCCTTCTACGTTAGTCGTTACAACTACATTGGAGTTTGGAGATTCCAATCCTTATTCTCATATGCTGTGGGTATATAGTCTTATGGTAATAAAATGGACCAAATTATTAAAAATAAAAAAGCGAGTGTTTTAAGAAGGACCCAAAAACTAAAAAATATTTCCAAAATGGATACTCCAGACTAAAGAAGAGCTATTAGTACCAAGAACATTAGCGACAGAAATCCACAGGATTTAGAGGACGATTTGAGTGTTACTACAGAAAATATCGATATCTTTAAGGTATTACTATCCAAAGCTTAAAAAGGAAGCTTAAAAACACGAAAGAACAGAATGATGACATAAGTAAGGCCATCGAAACCTCTAACTACTCTCAAGAGTTGGTGGTGAAAATCGGATAATAAAATAAGGCCCATAAAAGATGCCTTAATAAAATTTATCGACCAAGATCCATGTGCTCCAAAAAAATTTCAAAATCCATCAACGAATGATGACAATATTTATTATGGCAAAGGACTTTAATGAAAAAGATATTCGAACGGGCTCTCAAAATGGGGATATGACGGCGACATTAGCCCGTATTGGTAAACAAAATAAAGAACTTGATGAAAATCGGATCAACTCTGGACTATATGCCAGCCGTCAATTGATTCACACTATATGTGAGTATCTGGATCGACAAAGAGTCCGAGAACAGATTGAACAGGCTGCATTGGAAACCTTATTTTTAACTGCATCGTGCTGCAAGAGACCGGAGAAGGAAAATCGATTCAGGTAGAAGAAACGTGACAGAGGCAATAAGTTGCACATTCAAACCTTAAGGGATTGAAGCTAATTATGGACCTACCAGACAGATACTGTTTATCACAACATGCTGCCAGATGGGCAATAACAGGTGAACTGAGAGAATTATCGAGTGAGGACACAACGAAAATGTCTTTAAAAATATAGGGCGTTTTCCAACAAGATGCACCGTCGATTTGCAATGAATACGCACGAACTGGATATAAAGTACACAATATAGACATCTATGGAATCATTCAATAGACAATTAACTACGTCCAGAATATACAACTATATAAGCTAACTGACAGATGTAATTGATCTAATAAAGACTATATGGTTTGTTTTTAAATTTTACATTATTTATCTTTAAGATGTTTTCTTAAAACATTCTTAAAAATGACTTCATTTCAAAATTTCTAATTAGTTTTACTATAGCTGATATGAAGACGAAAAAAAAAGGAAGACCCAAAACGCGATTGTTGGATAAGTTGGAAAATGAGCTGAAAACTACGAATATAATGCAATTAAGGAGGACACACGAGAGGTTTGAATGAAAGGAAATGGTCATTCAGGTAAAGACCCATCCAGGGTTATGATGTCAAAAGCAGAAGAATTAATTTTACGATGGATTAAGTGTTTTTCAAGTGTACGATTACCTTGTAACCACTTGTCTCACTACTATTTTGTCCTATTTTCTTGTTAGTTTTATCAGACTGATACATTATTTGGATGGCACGTGAAACGTTCATACCAGATCCTATCCTTCCATTAAACTCCACGAAGAAGGCCTCTTAATAAATGTCAGTTCATTGTGGGTAAGGATCTCTCCTGGCTCAATGCCTGTTTTGCTAGTGTATATCCACCTCGTACATGCGTATTGTCGGTAATTCTTTTTAATGACTAATCCGAAGAGATCCTGAAAAAAGTTCTTGGGCGTTAAATAGCTGAAATAAAGGTAAATGGAGTTCCCATTAACAACGTTAAATATGTGGGCGACACTGTGGTCTTAGCCGAAAATATTGAAGATCTTCAGAGACTGGTGACCAGAATAGCGGAGTATGGATAAGAGTACGGTCTAACAATGAAGGTCAAGAAGACGAAATTTATGAGAATATCGAAAACTCAAAGAACTAACGAGAATCTTCTAATAAACGGAACCAACGAACGTCGAACAAGTGGATAAATATGCATATCTGGGAACAATGATTAACTCCACAAATGATTACATTCCGGAGATCAAAATCAGAATAGAAAAGGCTAGAGCAAATGTACAAGGGATTTAAAATTGGAACTAAGAGTTAGGTTGGCAAGGTGCTGTTTTTTCGACTTTGTTTTATGGAATGGAATCTTGGACCTTAAATGACACATCAATGAAATAACTGGAATCATTCGAGCTGTGGGTGTATAAAAGAATTTTGAAAATATCGAGAACACGTCACAAACAAGGAGGTTCTGAGGATGAATAAATAAATTGAAATTTTAAATACAATTAAAACAAGAATATTGGAATATCTCGGACATATTACACGTGGAGAGAAATACACCTTGCTCCAACTGATTATGCAGGGAAAGATCCAAGGAAAGAAATGCATAGGGAGGCGTAGAATGGCAAGGCTGCGCAACCTGAGAGAAGGGTACGGATGTACACCAAATGAACTTTTCAGAGCAGCCGTCTCAAAAGTTCGAATAGTTATGATGATTGCCGACCTCCGCAACGGAGATGACAATTGAAGAAGATATCCACCTCATGCCAAACGATATGTATAACAGTTTTTTCCTGTATTATATGTTATGCACCATTCGTTCATTTGGGTTACTAAGTTGTAGTGTTTCCTCAGTTGACAGTGTACAGTCATCATATCTGTGATCGTCTACAGCCCTCGTCTACTTAGATCTATTAGATTAGCTGAGTGTCTTTTGTTAATGTTAATCATAAAGATTAGCACCTGTTTGTAGAGCTCCTATCTTTTTTATTACCTTTATCCAGACCCTTTTGAATTTTATAACCTATATACCTTTTATAACCTATTGAACGCACATGTTCGTTCAATAATAATTACAAAGGTTGGTTGGTTATAAATTATATTTGTAAATGATGTTGATATCATAGCTAAACAGAAGACTTATCATAGAAGCATTGAATTTGATAGAAAAAGTGAAACAGTGAAAAACAGTGAATAGTGGGCTAACAATTATAAATCATGTTTTAAATTAATCAAAAAAATATATACTTTTTCTTCTATGCATCGATTTTTCTTACATGAATTTCTAAAATTCGTGTAGAATTTAACTGAATTATTTCGCGAATATCGACAACAGTGGATACTTTAATACTAAAATCGAACAAACAATGGCAAGGGGGTCCAAGACCCCGATGATCGCCGAATTTTTATATTTCACTTAATTGGGTACCATCTGTCCTAAAGAACATGACCAATAATATAGTCGTTTCCTTATCGTCGACAGTTAGTTAGCGAAAGAACGATATGTCCCACAAAATTCACCTTCCTCGGGGTGTTCGAGTAACATGAGCCATTTGGTTGAGGTAAATTTTTCGGGTACAGTTAAGCTGTCATAATTAGAGGTATGATTTTCGAATAATGACATTTTGATACGACAAAACACCACAAAAAAAACTGCAATCGGTTTAAATAATTGAGTTTAATTATATAAAAATGACCAGAAAGAGTAATGAAAACATCACTCTTCCGTTTTTATTTCGGTTAATACCTTTTTCCTCAACTCCTCAACGGAAATAAGCCATTCATAACAGCTTCTTTGTTGACGATGTCAATTATATTGTTACTTTAGGGTTTGCGTAAGTGAGCAACCCTACTATTAAAATGAATGTGAAGTAAAACTCTGAAATATAGAAAGATGAGATGAAAAATTCATTTATATTTTTAGAGGATAATAGAGGCTAAGTATCGCATAGTTTACCTAAGATATTAGGATTCAAAGACAAATTATTTGGGTACTTTCCTTAATAATATAACAATATATAAACTTTACAGTACTTTTCCACATTTTTATTTTTTATTTTCAGTTAACGTTTCCGATCTCCATCTTTCCCAAGTTTCCTTTTATCTGTTTCCTCCATTCTATCTTAGGTACAAATCATAATTTTTTGTTTATAAAAAAAATGAATTTTGTGGTTCTATGTATCACAGCGATCTGTAGACAGATAAAAAAGCATAAACAATGTGATGAAAATAACGTCAATATGGCGGTACCCAAATAGCAAGCTTAATCTAAACTTGAGTTCTTAGGTTCGCTTAATGGCACAAAAATATTCCAGCTTGGTCAATGGTTTCTTTAAACACCACTATATTTACAATATAAAACTTATATACGTATATGTATTCCCATGAGCTGGATGAACTCATCTTATTCTACGTTAATCTCATTTCTGGAGCTTGGTCATAAGACCTTTGTTCCATAGGATGAACTCATATTCATGGGCCTAAATAATTATGTTCGCACCAATTTTACATCTTATATATATATATATATATATATATATATATATATATATATATAATATATATATATATATATATATATTATATATATATATAATATATATATATATATATATAAAATTCCAAGATACAAATGACGTCAAGGATCGTCCCAGAAGTGGTAGAAGTCGATGTACAACAGCAGCCAGCACAAGACCGCCAAATAACATTGACAGTTCGTAGAAATCGTCTGGAATCTACAAGTGGTATATCCAAAGAAATTTCTAGGCATCAAGGACTGAATATTTCACGGCAAACAATAACACGCAGACTAAATGCGCTAAATTTGTATTGTAGAAGACCGCTACGTGTTCCTAAACTAACCTACCAACACAAAATAGTAAGGTTGCAATAGGCTAGAGAAATGGTACATCATGGTCCTTAGTGCAATAACGTGATGTTCTCTGATGATTCAAAAATTGACTTGGTATCTGATTCGCAAAGAACACTGGTTTGGAGGGCCCCATGACGACAAGCGCGACTAGAAACAGCCTAACCGCGTCTCCCATTTGAAGGTGGCAGTATTATGGTTTGGGGTGGTATTATGAGTGGTACACGGACGCCACTGCTGATTCTGGAGAGAAGAGTCACTGGTGCTGTGTACATCGAGGAAGTTTTAAATCCTGTCGTACGTCTATTCCAAGGGGAGTAGGTAATGAATGTGTGTAATGAATGTGACAACGCACCTCTTCATCGAACAGCAGCAGTACAAAATTTTTTGGAAGAAGAAGGAATATCTACATTACAATGGCCCTCGAATTCCCCCGACATAAACGTTATTGAACATGCTTGAGACATTCTCAAAACATGCATCAAGAAACGACACAATCCCCCTATTACACTTCGAGAACTAAAAGATGCTGCTCGTTAAGAACGGGAGAGAATTCCGCAAGCCCTGCTCGACCAGTTAATCAGCAGCATGCCAAATCGCCTACAGGCATACAGTCCAAGGGAGGAAATATTATTTATTAGTTTTATTAAAAATTATTTTTTTCTATACTAATTTATTTTTAAATGTCAGTTGTACATTGTAAGTTTTTCACTCAAAGAGAATAAATATTTTTTTTTGCATATCGTTTATCTGGTTTTGAGATATATTTAGTATTGTTGAGAATTGAAACAAAATGATGTTTAACTATTCAGAAGAGTTTATATATAAAACTCAATAAAAAGATGAAATATTCCAAACTTTTGGACATATGGGTATAAATATATATCCAGTAGCAGCTATTGTGAGTATGAATAGCCATGACCATCGCCAGTTTGGTAATGATATTAAAAATAAATTAAAACAAAAACGTTAAATATTTTAAGTATGCAATTACAATAAAATTTTCACAGGTTATAATGATATTCTACTGCTTTTGATCAAAAAGTACAAATATAATCTACCACGAAGTATGTAATACCTTTGAAAACCGGTACTTTAATTGCATTTAAAGATATATCGAAATGAATTTTAATATCATTGACCGACCACACCCCTGGTTTGCCAGATTTAGTCCCTTTATAGCAAACAATATAAGTATATATTCTATATATGCATGGTATTTTTATATCGGTATATATTTAGAAAATATTTGGGTAAGCCGGTTATGCGGTAGAAATGAAAAAAGGTTTTTGTATATGAATAAATTATTATGTACTGATAAAAGGGTGTAACTAATTTAAGGGATTATTGAATAAAAATTTATATTAAAAGTGAAAACGTAGTAATACAGAAGTACAACCAATGTCATCGTTTAAAGAGAAATCTCATTAAGTCTCCTGTCATATTTCATTTAATGATTCTTACCTTGGTTCTGGTTCTTCAGCTTCGAAGACTTGATCGTGATCGTCATCAGCTTCTTGAAACTTCTCCATATCGACCGAGTAGTACTACAATATATTCCTTCAGAAAAACTCTACCGGAAAACCACAACAATAGCACAACACTTAAAATTAGTCAGTCTTAGGAATACGATCTTTTACCCCGCATTTACCAAAAACCAAAAAAAAAGTAAAGCAAAAAGTTGCTAATATATAATTACTAAAAAAACGATTTTAATTTCGCGAGTAACTCAATATATTTAAAAATAATAAAATGCTAAAATCAAAATTTAAAAAAATACGTTTAAAGACAAATAAATGAAATGTTTGCCGAAAAGGTGTTCGAAAATCGCCGAAAAGGGTCACTTTTGAAAGCGAAACCAAAATGTGTTTTTCTTTATAATGACGTAACACAACATATCACTCTAGATAGGAGCTAAATGCGTACTAAAGCCCGAAAAGACAGCGCCGTGCGACTGCATTTCGGTCTTTCGCGCACTCCACGCCACGCCCTCCCCCCGAAACGCGCGGCTTTTTCTCCCTACCCTTTCGCGCGGGGTAAATCGTACACCTCACCCCGCCGCCTAGTTATTGCTATAATTTCGATACATTGTGTATTTTTGCATGTCGGTATCTGTATGATTTTTATGACAATCAACGTTCGGCCAATTTGATTATTTCCTGTTGGTGTTAAAGTGATTAGAATCTTCTGAAAACGACGCTAGTGACGCTGACGCGTTCCTCTCCCGTCACTTCAGGTTTACGGGATCGGGATGTGCAGACGCAGACAGTAGACTAGTGTATACTGACTTTAATTAAGAATTCCCTTGCTGTATATTTGCATATTTCCTTTTCCAATATTATTTTTAGCACAAAAACGAAATTTTCATTTAAAATTCCTCATTAAAATGTCTTTTGCCTCTCAAAGGGGTGTCAGTCTACTTGTAAAATTCAATAAAAGCAGTTTTTTCTACCACAAAAAAATATCTTCAAAAATATATCATACTTCGATTGAAATACAGAATCACAAAAGAAAATCCTTAAAATGGTGTAAAGCATTGACAGAAATTGATAAGTAGAAAGTTATTTAAGATCAACGTTGTAATTACTAAGAGACGAAAAGAATCAACGACCTAGAAGAAATAATAAACATGAAATGGCACAAAATTGATCTTCCAGAAATCTACACTACAATCCAGCAACATCTTATATTACAAAAAAACAGAAAAAAACCTTGATGGTGAAGGATATTTAATATCTACACCATTAAAAATATCTTATTACGCTCCAACTATTGAACACCTTCACCAAGAGATGGATGAACTTTATAAGAAAATGGCGGAAACTTGTAAGAATTACCAGAACACATATAATATAATAATGGAAGATTTCAACGTTAAAAATGGACAAATTAAGAATTACACAGAATAATTCGGTTATGGCGTTAGAACTGAAAGAAGTAAAACACTGGAGAACTCACTGGAAAGCAAACAACAATGTTGCGACCCATTTTATGAGAAAAAACTGCAAAAAATAGACGTGACTATCTTCTGATATAAAAACCTAGAACGAAATATTATACGTACTGCGTAGCAAAACAGATATTATAGAGGATGTAATAGGATTAAATTAAGCATGGTTAGCGCCAAACTACTAGCCGATAATATCCAAGAACTAATTGATATGTTACAACAATTAAATGCAGTTTCAGGAGCGGTAGGCTTAAACATGAACTACAGTAAAACAAAAATACTGAGCCGAGACCAGACAAATTGAACAATACAAAATCATACCATAGAAAATGTTGAACATTATGTATATTTAGGTGATGTCATCAAACTAGGAAAACCAAATCAAGATGCTGAAATTAAAAGAAGAACACAACTGACATGGGACGCTTTCGGCAAACTAGCATATATCTTGAAAAACACCACTATTCCTGTAAACTTAAAGAAAAATGTGTATAACACATGCATACTACCAGTTTGTACCTAAAGCTTGGAAACAGTAGCCCTTACCAAAAATCTTCTAAAAAATTAGAAACCCAAAGCGCAATGGAACGAATCATGCTTGAAATATTACTGAGAGACAAGATTAGAAACACCGAGATAAGACGTAGAACGAAGATTAGGAATATTGTGGAAGAAATTATAAAAATGAAATGGCGCTGGGCAGGTCACGTAGCCCGATATAATGACAACAGGTGGACGCAGTGGCAGGCAAACAGTGGATTAGATTGACGCAAGATAGAGAAAGATGAAAGCAATTGGGAGAGACCTACATTCAGGAGTGGATGGAAAATGGTTGATAAAGAGAGAGCCAAACTAAGGATCAATCACAAAAAAATTGAAGTAAATTTAAGAAAGCTTGTACTATAGATGTATACCTATAAACCAATATAAAAAAGCTTAAACGTTAAATTTGGAATAACTTAAATACATTTAATGAAGTCATAACCAAAAATCTAGTAAACGCCAGCACACCTTAATAGAAAAAAATATCCAAAATTAGAGAATATTCACAGAACATGATAACCCATTGGAAATGGTGACAGAATA
Organism: Diabrotica balteata; assembly: GCA_918026665.1. Lineage (NCBI taxonomy): Eukaryota > Metazoa > Arthropoda > Insecta > Coleoptera > Chrysomelidae > Diabrotica > Diabrotica balteata. The sequence goes on from OU898277.1 coordinate 39,886,597, forward strand.
AAAGAAAAACCACATAATTTAAAGTGAGAAAAACTTAAATACACCCTGAAACTGGTCTAAAATACACCAAAGCGAAATTAGGAAAGACAAACATTGTAAGAATGAAAAATCAACGATCTTCACCGTTCCAGAAACGATCCCCTTGCTTCTTCAAAACGAAATTGCATATAGAAATGTGAATTCAGAAGTTATTCCTGAAATATATATAAAAAAAAGATTCAAAATGTCAATCAAAGAAATGAGAAAGAATCAAATACCTCAAAATGTTGAAAGAAGGGGTAAAAAAAACATCAAATTACAAAATAAAACATCATCTAAAAATACTTCTGAAAATGCTTATTTGAAAGAAAAACACCTAAACAGTAGAATATTTCCAACACGATTATTATACACAAAAAGGGAGATACTGCAAACCTAATTACTTACCAATTTAGTTTCTTTCACAACTTTATAAATGATAATTTATAAAAATTATACCAGTTAACAAAAGTTAACGAATACAATTTTCCACCCTGTCTACGTTTTATAGACTATAAATTCGCAGCACTGAACAGTCAAAAGCCGATGCATAGAGCCTTCTACAACATAACTCAATAGGTCTACATAATAAGTTATTCTTACACAGGCAGAACCAATGAGGAAACAACTCATACGCAAGAGCTAAATAAAGAGAATTGTGAGAAGCGTATATTAGGCCAAACGAACAAAGGCTAAAAAAGTTACTTTAAGAAAATATTTTTCTTGAAAAAATAAATTTATTCGACAATTCCGTCAACATTAACCTTTCTATTTTTTTATTCAAAAGTTCTAAAGACAAAGTTCTAAAGAAAACAAAACTGACGCAGCAGAATCCTTATGCATTTCTAACGATCGAAGAGCACCAATTCCAGGAAAACCAACATGTAAAGATCCTAGTCGATTTTCAATGTGTTGTACACATCTGGTTTATCCGAATAATAGAACAAATTTATTTTGTTTTTGTTTGTTTTGCTTTTCAACAACTAAATTTTATGATTATTTTGGGTGATAATAGTGTAAATCAATGATCTAACATCTGCCTGTACAATTTTTAAAACACAAACCTGCAGCAACTATTCACACGTGTTTTTATCCGCAGTAAACAAAGTATTAGATATGTCAGAATACAGAAGAGATGAAGTTTAGAATAACACAAGAATAACAGGTACATGTGAGAATAGAGTAAAGTAAGATTATACAAGAATTGTTTGTGTTAGACCCTTTTTGAACATAAGGCATACAAAGGACAGAGGGTGCTAAGAAATATAGACAGAAGAACGATCTTAAAGGTACAACCACGTGGAGAAATGGAGGAAACAGAAACTGAGAATGGCGCTATAGTAAAAACCAGTTGGAAATCACACACACCACATGGTTGCCGAAGAAATGGGATAATACTTAGCCATCGAACTGCTAAGAAATATTATCGCGATGAATCCGCAACGAAAGATCTTAAGAAGTAACCAAATTTGAAATTTATCGACTTGGTTCACTTTTTCTTCTTCTGGTTCCTATCCGTTTCGGATGTTGGAAATCATATTGGCAATCATAACCTTGCTCGCTGCGGCTCGAAACAGCTCCGTTGAGGTTTTCTTAAACCATGTTCTTAAATTCCGCAGCCATGATATTCTCCTTCTACCGGGTCCCGGTTCTACCTTGGTTCACTAGTAGATGTTAATGTCAAATACTATTGGCTGTTAACAGTTTGATTATCTCTACAGTTAATACTTAGATCCTCCTCATATATTTTACCAAGTCTGAACCTTATGAAACCTCGTTTAGTTGGTGCGCCTATTCGCTTCCCCTTTTTTTGTGAGCTTGGTGTAGGAAAGAGCAATGTCAGTTTGGAAGGTTTGTGTAGCTATTAAGTAGCAAGGAAGGTACCTTGTGTGTTACCAGCTATACTTTGTGAACGGCTCTTGTATCAGCATCCTTGGCTTGCAGCTCGTTATTATCTGCGATCTTAGTAGGATTGTTTCTAGGACGTTGTGGACTAAGTTGACAAACTTGGCTGGAAGGAATGGAACTTCTTAGGGCGCCTGCTAAGTATGTAGCCTAGACGATGGCAGGCAATTGTAATTATCTCTTTTGATCTGACGTTGGAGCTATCTATCGTGCGTTGTATATATTTTTTGTTAAGAAAACGGATTTTGTCCTCTATTGTGGGGATGTTGGCGAGTAGGTGAATTAATGCCGACGAATACTCTCCATGTTTCCCCATGATTATCCTTCGCATTTTTCTTTCGGTTATCATGGTCGTATTAATGTGGCGTTTGTTTAGATATGCATAATAATCGGCCTTATGTAAGAGTATTGTAAGTGAGCAGGAGATTTTTTTGAATGTGTACTTCCGAATTTGCCAGACAGTGCTCTCAGGAGATTAGCTCTGTTTTTTTACCCAATTTGGGGTATTATTAATGTCAGTGTCCCATTTCTGATTCGTATAAAATTGAGGACAATTACAAATTGAGAACAAGTAGGACACCGAGTGTCTGAAATAGAGTCTTTCTCCATGTTGCAATATCTGGTTACCTTCCTCTTCACATCGAGGAAGTGTCAGGATATCTAAAAAGGATGGCCTGAGTTTTGCACGGGTCAAGTATGACTCTCCACTTATTACACCACCTTACAATTTTGTCCAGTTGATCTTGGGCTTGATTGAAAACAGATGGCATCCTCAACGTCCTATCAACAATACCTGAGAAAAGTAGTGCAGTATCGTCAGCATATAGTAGCATATTCATATGTATTTGTTGGGTGGGGAGCGATTTGTAGGGGAGCTATGGGGACTCTAGATAGTGGAGTGAACGGTGAGAAATATTAGATAGTGACTCCACTGATTGGAGGGATAGTGTATGGTTTTTGAAAGGAGTTGGCAGTCCAACAAGGTGGAGTTTATCAGTTAAGCCTGCACACCAGACTTAATCCAATGCCTTCTTCTGAACGTCTAGAAATATGCCTATGACAATTTTGCTTTGTTCATTACCTGATTGTGAGTTGCTGCTTCACTCAATGCATTATGAGTGGAGTGTCCAGCTCTGAATCCAAATGGGAAGTTAGGCATTATGTGGTGTTCTTCTAGCAATTTTTCAGTGTCTCCTTAAGGATCCTCTCGAAAACTTGGATCCTCTCGGATCCTCTCGAAAACTTTACCTAGTGTGTTTAATAGAAATATAACTATAGGAATATGTGCTGGTTAGGGGATTCCCTAGTTTGGGAATCATGATTGTACTGGATACTTTCCAGGAGGTACGAAAGTAACTTAGAAAGCAAGATGCATCATATTTAAACTCATGAAGCCAACAGCTAACAGTAGATAATGATGGTAATTTAAGATCAAAAGTGACGATCTACTTTGTATGCCATTGAACTTATGCAAGGTCTTGTTTACAGTCAGAAAATGTTATTGCACAACGTCTCGTTTAACAGATTCGTGGCATGTTAGAGAAAAGGGAAATATCAATATACTGATATTAATTTTCAGTTAATAATTCATATGTACACGTAGTATATACACCGATTAACGACAGTCGCACATTAGATGTATCCGTTAAAAACTTCCGATTGGTTCCAGGTGAATAAAATGAGGTAAAGTTATAGAAAATCAATACTCGAAATGGAAAATGCCAACCACTTCATATATAACTTGGAAATAAATAAAAATTCTTTATTTGTAAAGCCCTTATCACAATATTGTAATAGTTTGTTGACTTTATTTTCGTTCTCCTGGCAATGCAAAATGTATTACAAAAAAAAATCAAAACAACCCTCGTATGCATGCAAGGCCTCGAACACGAAAATATGCAATTTCTATACCGCTTCTCATCCATATATGTCCTATTTGAATTCGAGCTTAAAATAGGGCCCAAAAACCTTTCAGCAAATCGAATGTAAAAGAATAAAATGGCATTCTGAAAGGTCGAACATATACCTGATCCATAACTGTTTTTACATCTCAGGTAGATTTTACAGCAACATGCATCAAACCAAACGTCGAAGGGATGGATTGTAAGTGCCACTCGTTTCATAAGAGTACTGCTTCCAATTTTTATTGAGCTGGGGAAAGAGCAGTATGTTTGTGTTGAATACAAGTACAATATATAAGGAACAACGAATCATTTTTATTGTTTGCGCAAAATAGAGAAAAATCATAGTAAAAGTAATTTTCATACACAATATATAATAGCTCTATTAAAAGATGTCTTAGTTAAGTTGACCCTTTATTTCTGATGGTAAATTTATTAGGCAATTAGATCTCAAAAGTATAGCCATTAAGTTTGAAGCAGATCCTATTACACGCAACAATAGCAGTTAAACGAGAAATTTAACTATTTTAAAACTGTTTATGGAATTATTGGGTGGTTATTTACTGAAAATTCATATTTAATAGTATAACATAAAACACTTTTTAATTTTTCTTCATTGTTCTTAATACGAAAAAGTGCCTGTTCAATCTTTGGAATCTTCTGGAGTCACACCAACGTTTTCACTCTTTTCCCTATCATATTAACCTTTGCTGATAATTCCTATTAGAATTTTACTTATGTTTCCATTATTAGTTTTGTTCTACTTGAGTCCTGGTCCTTGTTTGTGCAGTGTACGCCATAATTGGACGTATTGTTGTTCTATACTTTAGTTTTTATATCTAAAATAGTTATTTTTAAGACGTTTTTATATCTAAGGAATTTTTGTAATGTCCCACCCAGAGAAACTAAATTCATTAGTTCCTTAATCATCGTCACAATATCTCATATATGTTTTTTAAGTATATACTAATGTGATATAGAAATCAGAACACTCATTCTAAATTATTATACTTTGAAAATATTTTGTACAACGATCAAATTTCAATAGAAACAACTTACAGGGGTAAATCAATTAATAATGTTTTTACGCACAGCAGTGGGCAACACATTCTTAGATGCGCCTGGGCTCACTTCTGATAATGGACAATACCTTTTGAAAACATTTTACTATTTTCTATTTTAAAGTGCTATATCTAAAATGTTCTTCTGGTTCCATGGGGTTTTTCGATCGTTAAATATCACGTTCGCTACCACATTCGCAATCGTGACTTTAGTGACAGCAGCTCTAAATAATGATCTAGTCGATTTTCCTTACCATTGTCTCAGATTTTTCAGCCATGATGTTCATCTTCTACCAGGACCACGTTTATCTTAAATCTTTCCATGAATCAGAGCAAAACTTCATATTTTTCATTGTGTCTCATAATGTGAGCGAAAGTTGATTATGACTTAAGATATTTTTAATTATTTATTTAATTTTTTAATTAGGAAATTAATTGTTTATAATGGTTTCCGTTTTCTCCTGATAGAAACCCCACAGAGCATGATTGGGATGATCTTTCCAGAGATCATTCTGGAAAATCAATTCCTGCTCGAAAAAATCATTCCAGCGCTAAGCTTGTTATTACTGATAGAGAAAAATGGTAACGCATTCCACAATAACTACGGATAAAAAACTTGTGCACCGAATGCGGCAAGGTATTCAAGCTTGCAATTATGTGAAAAGTACACTACTAATACTGAAAATATTACATACTTCTTTATTAATTTATTTGTTTTGGTTAAAAAGTGTAAAATATTAATCAAATTATTTTGTTTTAACCTTTAGCCCTTTAATATATTTAACCATAGTTAAAAAAAACTATGATTTTTATATTTTTTGATAGATTATCTTTAAAACTGTGTAGTCATGGGTTTTCATCAAGTAAAAGTCTCTTAAATTTTATATTTAAACTTGTACTTGTACTTTTGTACTTAGTGATAATATTAATTTGTATTAATGCAATTAATTTTTATTTAAAGCTAAATTCTCAACACTAATACGATTATGCAAAATTTTAAATACGTCATTCACGTGTGAACTGTTTAGAAGTTCTACGCTTGTGTTGAACAGAAGTAGGTCGAGCAGCATCTTGTAATATTAATCCTAATATAGATGACATCGATTTGTCTTAAAATACAAATAATCTGAACGAAGAGGCATTTGTGACGATTTCAGAATTCGATTTCATGGTTACACTTCGTTTTTAAAAAGGTAATCTCTAAGTAAGTAATATCGGACGTATAATTTGAATTTAAATTCAGAAAAACCGTATATGATATTATTAAAGCCTACGATTCAGTACGAAAATACCCAATTTTAAAATCCCTTAGCGAATGGAACATTAGAGTTAATATACTTAAATAATACAGTTCAAATCTGACAGTTTCAAGTCAGAGTAGAGGGCGTATACTCCTCAAGAAAAAATCAAGAAAATTATATACTACAGGGCTCGAAACTTAGCACAACTCTGTTTCTTATAGCTATGAACTCTATTACCTCAAAAATTGAACATCCTGTTAAAGCTAGGCTATATGCTGATGATTTGGCTATAGTCTAGAGGGAAGAATTTAACAAGCATCCATAAACATGTTCAAAAAGTCATTGATCATATTGAAGAATGGTGGACTTCAGTTTAATATCTTCAAAACCAAAGCAATGTGTTTTACGAAAAGTCACGAAATATAACCGAAGAACTATTATCTAAGTGGACGACAGCTTTAAGACGAAATTTGATTCCTCGGTATGATCTTTGACCAAAAACTAACTTGGAAGATACATTTAGAATATTTAAAAAAGACATGTCAGCCTGGAATAAACTTGTTACGATCCCTCGCAAACAAAAAATTAGGTGCTACTCTTCTACATTATTTCATATCTACAAGGTCCTAGTACGCTGAAAACTTGACTACAGCTCAATAGTTTATAACTCCTACTCCTCCAAATCTTTGAATTTCCTTAGTAGCACACCACACAAGTCCAATACAAACACTCTACTAAGAGCACTCACGTTTAGAAGACAATATATCAGTCTTTCTTATGCCGCTGTAGTATTACTTAATCAATATAATCCAGTTATACGAAACATATATACTGACCGTTTTAAAAGTTATTTTCAGACTTCAAATCGAACTGATCACCCTTTGTATTACTGCCTACAAACTTACTTGTTAAAAATAGGTATCCATTTTCTAGAAACCTTTAAACCATATCCCTCCTTCTTGAGCAATTCGCCTTCTCTCTAGTAATACTGGTTTATTGCGCCTAAACAAATCACAAACGCCAACAAGTCAAATTAATCAAGATTTTTTCTTAAAATATTAAGCAAATCTGTTACCAAGTTTACACCGATGCCTCCAAAAACGAAGACGAAACTGAGGCAGCAATCTCCTGATCCAGATTACACAGCAGCTTACACATTACCTTCGCATACAACAACGTTCCTGCTGAGTTGTTTGCCATACTAACAGCACTAGTTCTGATAATCAACAAAAATAAAAACAGAAATATTATTACAGATTCTCTTAGCTACATAATAGCATTAATAGACATCTCCACACTCCGACCTGAAAGGATTATTTAAAGAAACTACTACTATAATATGTCAGGTAACATGGAAGAACTCCCCAACCAAGCAATACCAAGTTGATATTATCATGAAATTTAAAAATTTAAAAATAGAAGAGAACAAGTAACCTTCACCCGCCTACGGGTTGGTCATACTCGGTTAACACATGACTACCTACTAAAACATGCTGACAAAGTATGATGAACAACGCAAAATGTAGAACATATCACCAACATTAAATAATAGTGCTCTTGGAAAAGGTACTGATACAAAAAAATACATTCCTCGAAGATTGCAAGCTTTTATATATTTCGCCTTCTTCCATTCTTTCCATTTTTCGACATGTCCCATCCAACGTAGTGGTTCTATTTTAATGGATGTTACAACTCGAAGAACTCTGTACATATAGAAGATTACTTATCTACTTAATCTTAAGTAAAAAGACATAGGACTAGTTCAAACGGAGCCGCTACAATATTGAGGAATAAAAATATATAAAAAGAAGAAAAAGCAGAATTTACAAAACAGTTGTTAACACAGAGATACAAGGAAGATGGGAATATAAAATAGATATCATTCATGAATGGGCGAAAAAGAAGACTGTAGAAGAACGACCATGTAGACCGAATGGATATAATTCAAAGCAAGAAATATTTCTCCGAGGCCAGGTGCTTAGGGGGACTACCACGAAAACGTTGGAATGGTAATATACAGGAGGCGGACTAAATACCTACAAAAAAAGGAAAAAATGGAAACTTTTTAAAAATGATTTGTCAACATTAAATGGGGAATTCAGATAATATAAAATAAAGTATAAATTTGTCAATTTATTATTTTATTTAGTTCCGAAATGTTTTGGTGTAAATAGAAAGAATTAAGCTCTAAAGAAAGTGCCCTTCGCACTTCTTAATGAATTTAATAATGCATGAAACATAACGCACGAAAAGAGGACCACGACTTAAAGTTATGTGAATTCTGCCGATCAGGTTTTTTCTTCTGCAGATGTCGATTTCTGCTACATTTATTATATTTTCAAATTATTGAAAAGTGTGCGTTCGAATTTAGTAAGAAGTATCTCTGTAGAATAAATAAGTTATATAGTAACATAAATTACATAGATAAATTTTGTAGTTACAATTAATTGTTGACTTAATATCGAAACAAAACGGAAGTTTTAAATTTTATCCTCTACTTTATCGAACGTAAATAGTTATTTAAGTATTTAGATAGAAGTTAATCACAAAATCGAAATCTCATCAAATTTGTCGTTAGTTTTTGTTGATATTAATTAATGAGTTACGACGATGTTTGACGCACGTGACACGACTAAAATTAATGAACTCAATTTGGGTATTAGAGGTGCAAGAGGCAAAAAAGGGAGAGTTGACAAGGATGGCGGCGACGGTGGGTCCACTTGTTGAAATAGTCTTCGGACTCGACCATGCAGCAGAGATACACATACACAACGAACGGATGGCACTGTGTGCCTCATCCCACAGGACTATTATTCCAGTTGATAAATAGCCCTTATATGGCATAATTATCATGAAGAAAAAAAGAGAACTCGTGCTCTATACGAGAGAGTATCACCTGTAAAACTCCAAATACCTTGCCGTTTTATGAGAGCAGGATGGATTGACAAAAGAACCCGATTGAACGAGGGGTTAGTTTCGGTCCACTCGATATACACATACAATTTGAGGCGTTTATAAGGGAGGTCAACGGCCATTAATAACCGTACAAAAAATATTCCATGTCAAGAGGATAATGGACGATAAAAAATGGCGAATAGATTGCCTATAAGAAAAATTAAAAAAAAACTGAAGACTTCATTGTTGAAGTCTCTAATGCATCTGATTAGCTTTCACTACCGTTAACAGCATTACTTAACATCACTTGGTTTAAAGTAATTGAAAAAGAAATATTAAAAACAATAATGCGGATAAATACGGCGTTTTATATAGGTAACAAATCAATCTACAGGAATATAAATTTAGAACAAACATAACAGGAAAGATAGGTACTCCCACTTCAGAGGAGATTCTTTGACAATTTCTGATAAAAATATTCTCTATAATAATGTTAAAATTAAAACCACTTCCTAGTTAACGGTCGAACTGTGAAATAAAGTCTTTCTTTCTAACTCTGCAATTGCCGTTGATTCCCAAAAAACCTTATTTAAAAAGTTAAATGGCACAACAAATTAACTGGAAACGAAACTAAAGAACCTTCCAAGTAACAGAATTCTTCTTCTTCAAGTGCCATCTCCGCGGCGGAGGTCGGCAATCATCATAGCTATTAGGACTTTTGAGACGGCTGCTCTGAAAAGTTCATTTGATGTACATCCGTACCACTCTCTCACGTTGCGCAGCCATGACATTCTACGCTTTCCTAGGCTTCTCTTTCCTTGGATCTTTCCCTGTATAATCAGTTGGAGCAAGGTGTATTTCTCTCCACGTAGAATATGTCCGAGATATTCTAATTTTCTTGTTTTTATTGTATTTAAAATTTCCATTTCTAGTAACAGAATGAGAACAAGAAAAACATAGGATGTTATCAAAGATGTGTATTACATCTCGCATTCGCACCCAAAGTGGCATCCGAGAATTGCATTTAAATTAGTATGTCAGGAATTTGTCAGGACCAAAAATTAGTGGAAGAAAAGCAAAACATATGCATATGAATAGAAAGTTAGAATATTTCGAAGTTTGTGGAAACAAAAGCTTAAGAAACTCTTATCTTAGCAAGAACATAAGAACGACTAAATCGTTAGTGTTTGTACAAAGAGTTATAAGTTACGAAATTAAAGTTTTGAGAAAAATGGAGATTAAGGTAGCGATACTTTTCAATCTTGAATTTAAGAAATTATGTTAATTGCCGAAATTTTAAATTCTGGGGATTGATTGTTATTTATAGAACACCTCCAATTGCCAACTTTATTTATTTGATGTAACAATGATTTTCCAAAATAAATACACTTATATCCATTGACACAACAAAATAAATCTACTTATCCCTTTATCCACCAAAATAGAAATTACCGTAAACCTGAGTTTTACTCTATTGTTACAAAAGTAAAAACCAATTTTATTTATATAAAACTAATTTCATTAACCTACACTACCACAAAAACATATATCCTAGCTATATAATACTAGTTCGCAAAAAAAGATATAAAAGTTCTAAATTACAAAGTACTAATCTGCATCAAATTCATCTTCATCTTCGACAGAATCGGGATATACGTCACATATATCACTTTCACAAGGCAAACTTTTGTAGAAGTCATGAAAAATTTCAGAGATATAAGGTAGTAATTCTATTAGGTTTTGTTTTTTCTTATCAGAAATAGCTACCGGGTCTTCATGACAAAGGTTTGGAGTCAAAGACACTGTATTGCGGCCTCTTCGCTGAAAGTTGATTTTCTTAAAAGGTTCCAAAGGATTTAATGAAGAGTTATAATAAAGAATTCCACACTGCACTTTGTTGTATCGTAACCAATTTACATTCCTCCAAACAAATTTTTCGCCTTCTTCGTTCACTTTCTTTTGCTATAGAGAAGTTTTAGACAGCGAAGCATAGTCATTAAAGTCTTCCCTTTTCATTTCATTCACGACAAATGGTTTCCCCTTTCCTGTTTGTCTCAGTAGTTGCATCCAGTCATAAGAATGATTGATTGAGGTTCCATATCTCTTTCTAGTTCTCTCTATGATGGAATGGTCAGTGTCACATTCCATATGTGTATGTCCTGCGACAAGGAACTTATGGTCAATGGTTTTCAAATGTCGGCTGTTTTGTAGTAACGTAAAAACATTGTCATAACGTGGGTATTCTTATTTTGAACACCACACGTATCTTAGTACAATATAACGTGGGTAACATCCGTAGGAAGGTCAACAAGATGCTTATATAGAATGAATCAATTTGATTTGCACCTCTTCCAGAAATTACTTCGTGCCACATATGATTAAAATATTGTCCGGTAATACAGCCATAGACAGTGAGATTAAATGTCCACAGTTGTCTTTTATAAAACGCACCGGATGTAACTAGATTAGGTGCATATAAAAGGTATACACTTTTGTAGAGGTGTGGTTCTTATTGTTTATTTTGTTATTTGCTTTCGAATTGTATGCGTAGTCTGCTTCGGCTTGATGAATAGCTAGTTGTTTACATAATTCGTCTTTGTTTTAAGCATTTGCTTTAATTTTTATATGCAGTTGGTCACATGTTTGACATGTATTCTTTTTTGGTGCCTTTATAGCTATTTTCATGCTGTAAAAAATGTTCTCGTAAACCTTTCTGCTTACAGGTTGGTATTTGGACAATTGTTTAAGATATTCTTCATAAATATTTACAACTGTATAGGGCGCTGGAAGATACTTTTTGCTTGTTTGGTTTCTGCAATAGTGACTTTCGTACGCAAGCAAAGACAAAATGTGATGTTTAACAGCTTTAGTAACTTCAACTTAATGAAAGCTTTGTAAATGTCAGTTTGCAAATACAAATGCAAATTTGTCAGTTTAATAATAATATATAATAATAATAATATTGTTTTTTAAAAATCATAAAATAAAAAAAGCAGGAGGATGTAGTTCTAGGGAACGATGGGGTCACCTAATAAGTTCCAATCCACCGATTATGAAAGTAAATTAATAAAAAAAATCCTATCGGGCTAAATCACATAAATCACATGGAATGTTTTCGAAATAACTATTACATCATTAGTGCTATCTAGATGTACATTTTTAAAGCCACTAAATATGTGGGTAAAAACCTTTTAAATATAGTTTGATTAACTTTGAATTACATCTTTGATACTTAAATATGTCAACGTAGGACTCCACTGGGGTTGCTAGTACTTAGACGAAGTGTATTCATCTCAACCAAATATTTCTTATCAAAAATGTCATTTAAATTCGTTGCTATTCTTAAGATATCTATACAAATATCTGGTAGCAGTCAAATACATGGTAAATAGACTATTAAGAAATTAGAAAAAGTTTCCTTTTGTAAACTCCCTGATATCAAGTATAAAAAAGTAATCCTCAAATCTCCTATAAGAATTCAATTTTATAAAGATGCTTCTAAATATTTCACTTAAACCAGAACCCGTTCTAGCACAATGGGGAACATGGTTGGAAGACGATTTTTTTTCAGACTATTTCGTAGTTTTAAGAAATATAATTTACGCTTCAACCGATGAAAGTTTCTAATCTCTGCTAGATCTAAATAAATTTTTAAAAATGAGAAAAGGCAGCAAATATTTGATTTCACGCAAACAAATCTTATGTATCTCTTGATACGTATTTCGACCTAATAGGTCTCGTCAGAAGAGCTATTCATAAGGTTTCTCAACGTGAAAAATCAATATTTTCTGCCTTTTAAGAAGCAACAATAACATGGCTTCGATACGGACGCAGTAGCGACATCTAATTAAACAATCGTAAAATAGTTTTCGAAACACAATTCAGATTTCTGCTTTATAATCTGAGCCTTCTAAGAATTGCAAGGCAAACAGACGTTGATAAAAGATGTTAAAAGAGACATGGGGAATCTAAAATTTGCATTCCACGACATGTCTTTTACAACTAAGCAGAAATCCTTAGCGAATTGTATTTCTTGTACTCCCACAGAGTAAATCCGAACAAAATGAGAAAAGGCAGCAAATATTTGATTTCACGCAAACAAATCTTATGTATCTCTTGATACGTATTTCGACCTAATAGGTCTCGTCAGAAGAGCTATTCATAAGGTTTCTCAACGTGAAAAATCAATATTTTCTGCCTTTTAAGAAGCAACAATAACATGGCTTCGATACGGACGCAGTAGCGACATCTAATTAAACAATCGTAAAATAGTTTTCGAAACACAATTCAGATTTCTGCTTTATAATCTGAGCCTTCTAAGAATTGCAAGGCAAACAGACGTTGGTAAAAGACATGTCGTGGAATGCAAATTTTAGATTCCCCATGTCTCTTTTAACATCTTTTATCAACGTCTGTTTGCCTTGCAATTCTTAGAAGGCTCAGATTATAAAGCAGAAATCTGAATTGTGTTTCGAAAACTATTTTACGATTGTTTAATTAGATGTCGCTACTGCGTCCGTATCGAAGCCATGTTATTGTTGCTTCTTAAAAGGCAGAAAATATTGATTTTTCACGTTGAGAAACCTTATGAATAGCTCTTCTGACGAGACCTATTAGGTCGAAATACGTATCAAGAGATACATAAGATTTGTTTGCGTGAAATCAAATATTTGCTGCCTTTTCTCATTTTGTTCGGATTTACTCTGTGGGAGTACAAGAAATACAATTCGCTAAGGATTTCTGCTTAGTTGTAAAAGACATGTCGTGGAATGCAAATTTTAGATTCCCCATGTCTCTTTTAACATCTTTTATCAACGTCTGTTTGCCTTGCAATTCTTAGAAGGCTCAGATTATAAAGCAGAAATCTGAATTGTGTTTCGAAAACTATTTTACGATTGTTTAATTAGATGCCGCTACTGCGTCCGTATCGAAGCCATGTTATTGTTGCTTCTTAAAAGGCAGAAAATATTGATTTTTCACGTTGAGAAACCTTATGAATAGCTCTTCTGACGAGACCTATTAGGTCGAAATACGTATCAAGAGATACATAAGATTTGTTTGCGTGAAATCAAATATTTGCTGCCTTTTCTCATTTTGTTCGGATTTACTCTGTGGGAGTACAAGAAATACAATTCGCTAAGGATTTCTGCTTAGTTGTAAAAGACATGTCGTGGAATGCAAATTTTAGATTCCCCATGTCTCTTTTAACATCTTTTATCAACGTCTGTTTGCCTTGCAATTCTTAGAAGGCTCAGATTATAAAGCAGAAATCTGAATTGTGTTTCGAAAACTATTTTACGATTGTTTAATTAGATGTCGCTACTGCGTCCGTATCGAAGCCATGTTATTGTTGCTTCTTAAAAGGCAGAAAATATTGATTTTTCACGTTGAGAAACCTTATGAATAGCTCTTCTGACGAGACCTATTAGGTCGAAATACGTATCAAGAGATACATAAGATTTGTTTGCGTGAAATCAAATATTTGCTGCCTTTTCTCATTTTGTTCGGATTTACTCTGTGGGAGTACAAGAAACACAATTCGCTAAGGATTTCTGCTTAGTTGTAAAAGACATGTCGTGGAATGCAAATTTTAGATTCCCCATGTCTCTTTTAACATCTTTTATCAACGTCTGTTTGCCTTGCAATTCTTAGAAGGCTCAGATTATAAAGCAGAAATCTGAATTGTGTTTCGAAAACTATTTTACGATTGTTTAATTAGATGTCGCTACTGCGTCCGTATCGAAGCCATGTTATTGTTGCTTCTTAAAAGGCAGAAAATATTGATTTTTCACGTTGAGAAACCTTATGAATAGCTCTTCTGACGAGACCTATTAGGTCGAAATACGTATCAAGAGATACATAAGATTTGTTTGCGTGAAATCAAATATTTGCTGCCTTTTCTCATTTTGTTCGGATTTACTCTGTGGGAGTACAAGAAATACAATTCGCTAAGGATTTCTGCTTAGTTGTAAAAGACATGTCGTGGAATGCAAATTTTAGATTCCCCATGTCTCTTTTAACATCTTTTATCAACGTCTGTTTGCCTTGCAATTCTTAGAAGGCTCAGATTATAAAGCAGAAATCTGAATTGTGTTTCGAAAACTATTTTACGATTGTTTAATTAGATGTCGCTACTGCGTCCGTATCGAAGCCATGCTATTGTTGCTTCTTAAAAGGCAGAAAATATTGATTTTTCACGTTGAGAAACCTTATGAATAGCTCTTCTGACGAGACCTATTAGGTCGAAATACGTATCAAGAGATACATAAGATTTGTTTGCGTGAAATCAAATATTTGCTGCCTTTTCTCATTTTGTTCGGATTTACTCTGTGGGAGTACAAGAAATACAATTCGCTAAGGATTTCTGCTTAGTTGTAAAAGACATGTCGTGGAATGCAAATTTTAGATTCCCCATGTCTCTTTTAACATCTTTTATCAACGTCTGTTTGCCTTGCAATTCTTAGAAGGCTCAGATTATAAAGCAGAAATCTGAATTGTGTTTCGAAAACTATTTTACGAAAATTTTTAAAAGTTTTTCAGTAACAACTTCGTTAAATCAAATTTTAGTTTTCTTCAAAAAACTATTACCCACTGAATCATCAAAGTTGTCCTTGGTAGAAGGCATAAACTTATATAAAATAAAAAAAATTAAATCAGCATGCCAAAATGTAAAAGGTGATACTGAAAAAGATTTTTCAAAAATTTTAAACAATAATTAAAAAAAAACAATGGTTTTCAGAAATTTACCTTAGCTGACGTTCTTGTTAGTGATTTTTGCGAAAAAATATTATTAGATTAAGAACCAAATATTTTTGTGAATTGAAAATATGCTCCCATTATATTGGTTGATGTGAAAAGAAGTTTTTCAATTTACAAATATATGTACACAGATAGAAGTCATAAGTTTTTATTGGAAAATTTTATTTGGTCATTTATTAGCCCAGTGTGGTTATGCAAAAACCATCGATTTCACGGCAAAATTTTCGCAGATATCTGAAGCTTTTAAAGATAATGAAAATTTTTGCGTGTTTCAATTTGAAGTTCAGTACTTTCAGTACCTTCTTTTCGAAGGGCTGTAAGTTTCGAAAAATTGGATGAATTTTATAGCTAGTAACTTTTATAGCTTATAAGCTTCAATATAAAGTTTAGAATTTCATTCAAAATTTGTGCAAATTTTACTTCTTAATGTTTATAAACTATATGATTTTTTAAAAAATAGTCCCTAACTTTTTTCCTACTGGTCATGTGGTCATAGGTCCTTTTTTTTAGTGTGAGTTTTTTTACCAGATATTCAATGGTTGTACGTATAAGTCTGTAGCTTGAAGAATATAGAAGTAATTACAATTGTTTATAAGTAAAAACATACACCCGTTTTTCAAACGTTTATCTTATAAATAATTTCGATAAAAACGCAATATATAATATATTTATTTTTACTTCTGAGATAGTTTAAATCTTAGAGAATCCTGTGAAATTTGCTAAATGTGTCTAGCATCATTAATAGAGCAAGTTCAATAGTTTAAATATTTAGCCCCAGGAATAAATAAATTTAAAAACTTTTAAACTATTTGACCGATCGGGGGGAAATTTCGAACAAATTGAAAAGACGATAATTCCTCGATATTCAAAATGTATTAATAACATTTATTTTGTTAATAAAAAATTAATAAAATTTATAAATTAATGCAAAAAACAGCTTTTTTCTCCGTAAACTATTTATGAATTTTAATTAAAAAAAAAAACGGGAAAATAAAGATATAAAAAAATAATATGAATATTGTTTATGTAAAATATAAGGGATAAAACTTGACAAAAAATCAAATTGTGACTATAAATTATTGTTAAAAAAAAACGCAAGGTAAAACTACGAGTACTTTTTCATCTATTCGTCGAAATAGTAGTCTAGTAACCCCCACCTATGACTTAAAAGCTTCAGATATCTGCGAAAACTTTTTCGACCTTTTTTTTAGCCAGACTGGACTATATTGTTTCCACAATTCTAAGGAATAGGATTTTACTTTTTTACTACGTTCATTACAATTACTTAGTACATTACAATTACCTACTTGGGTTTTAAATTTATATTGTTTTCTAATTATTAAAATAAACAATAATTAATATACCATTATTTAATTTAATATTTCTGCGCATATTGTTCACTTTTATTTGCCCAAGTCTAATGATAAACTAATTATTTATTATGCTTGACAAAATAATAAACGTTATAACCGAATCTTCCTTGCCCTCTGATCACCTGAATTAAGTGAGGGAGTATCCCCAATACAGTTCTTTATGACGGTTAAATAGCCTTTCACTGGATATGCCAGCTACATGGCAAAATATTAAGTACATTTAAATAAAAATTTGGATTTTCTTATATATTATTCTGCAAATTCTACTCCTCTCAAATAATCGTTTGAGTATAATTGTTGTCGGACAGATGTCCGAAAAGGCCTAAAGGACCGCGACAGTTTTCTTATTTAAAAGTGGTTTCAGTTGAACTGGTTGAAACTTTGCAGAGAGGTAGCCTTGGTCATGTTGATGCTACATTGCCCCAGGACTTAGAAATCAATACTTTGAGTTGCAGAGGTTCAAAGTGTCGGTTTTAGTCCATTTAAATAATACGTATTTGTATAATATACAAGGCGTTAGTAAATAAGTGCAACAAACTTCTGGGAGTGATTCTGGATGAAAAAATAATGACAGTTTACTACATATGTCCGCAAATGTTTCGTTTTCTGAGAAACGGGGTGTTGAATTTTTTCTTACACACTGACGATTTATTAATTGTTCTGAAACTGGTTGAGCTATTCACATAAAATTTAATAAGTTTTAAGAAGTAGTTATTGCGCATAGAAGGCTTCCTTCTATCATTCTAAGAGAGACTTGAGTTGTAGATTCCTTAGCAGGAAACATAAACCAGTCAACCATATCTTGCATGACTGCAAGGTATTAGATCTCAGGCGACAAACATTTTTGGAGACAACCAATCGACTCAAAAAACATATGGTACCCATCTACTAGACCTACACAAGCTGGTACAGGGTTCAATAATCCTGAAATTGGTATTATACATAAATAAAAGATATACAAGTCAATTGGCTGCAAACTTCCGAAAAAATAACTATACATCATATCTATTTTGCTAACGGTCTAATTCCATAGTTTTTTCTTGATGCTCAAAGAATCTGCTACCTATCTCTATTTAATGTCGCAAATGGGTCTTTGCTATATTATTACTTTTGATAAAATTACCTATGAAGGATGATCTCAAAAATTTTAGTTTCACTTTCATTAAGCTACCAATGTTTAATAAGATAAAATAAGATCAGCTTTCAGATACTGTTGATTGAAAATGGATTCATTTTTTGAAGTATGCCGATGAAACTTGCTTAGAAAATGTATAGAAAATAATAGGTAGTGATGCTATTGTAAAACTTATGATATCATAAATCAATATTACTGGAGTAAAGAACACTTTATGGTCAAACTAAGATAAATATTGATGATTATCTTTCCTTTATTCAACAAGGAAAACTCGGAGAAATAATATTGATTTTAACACTATTGTCAAGTGCTGTTTGTGTAGTGATGCGCAATATAAGGTGTTGCTTCCTGATAACAACACTAGCCACTCCTACTCAATTCCTACCCTCACCTCCAAGAAGTGTGACTTAACCACACGGGTGGACCCTGGCAAACCTGAGCAATCCTACCGGAGATTGGGTAACCAACCCCAGTGTAAAGTAGAATCAACGCCGATGAGGAAGGGAGAAATGGTCCTCCGAAAAGTGGGTTAGGCATAGGGTTAACAACCCTATCCTAGAAAACACGCATGTTACAAATGTTCAAGGAAAGAAAACCGGACTGATCAAACGACGACGACTGCGCGAGGAAAAGGTATATGATTTAAGAATCGCGACATGGAACATCCGATCCATATACATATCGGAAGTCCTCCAAAATCTGCTCGGTGAATTGAATAGAACAGCTCTGCAGGAAATAAGATGGACCGGGTGTGGCACCATTGACAAAAGACACTACATTATATTCTATAGTTGCGACGCTATACCACGCACTAGGTACTGGCTTTATTGTAAATAAAAAGGTTAAACACCTCGTAAGAGACTTTCGTGGTATGAACTCTAGAATACGCATCCTGAGACTAAGGGGAACATTTTTTAATTATAGCATCTTAAATGTGCATGCCCTCTACAGAGGAAAAGGAAGACGATGTCAAAGAAAAATTCTATGAAGAACTCGAAACTGCATATCATTCATGCCCAAAGAATGACATCAAAATTATTTATGGTGATCTCAAAGCAAAAATAGGAAAAGAGCAACAATACCTACCACCAATAGGTAAGCACAGCCTTCATAAGGTATCCAATGACAATGGCATCAGACTAATAAATCTAGCAACTTCCCTTAACATGGTCATTGCCAGCACATGCTTCAAGCGAAACAATATTCATAAGGGAATGTGGAGATCTCCAGATGGGGTCACAGTAAACATGATCGATCATGTTATTATTGACTCTAGACATCACTCAGACGTAATAAACGTATGCAGCAGAAGAGGGACAAATGCAGACTCGGATCACTACTTAGTGGAAAGTAGAATAAGAGCCAGAATCTCAAACATTAAAAAAGAAAAGGGATCCAAAATTGAAAAATATGAAATAAAAAACTTAGCAGACAACAGCAAAAAGGAAAAATACAAAGAATATATACAAGGAAGGCGAGAAAACAGACAAAAGTACGAAGATATAAACAGAGAATGAAAAGCGTGTAAAAACATCATACAAGACGCGGCCAAAGAGACCATGGGTCTACAAAAAAAGCCCAAATCAACTGAAGGACAGTGGTTCGATGAAGAGTGTCGTAACATAACAGAGAGGAAAAATAATGCATATCAACGACTACAACAACGACATAGAACACGAAAGGCAGAGGAGGAATATATAAAGATAAGGAGGGAAGAGAAAAAAATACATCGCAGAAAGAAAAGAGAACACATAGAAAAAGAACTCCAAGAAATGGAAAAACTAAATAAATCATCAGAAACCAGAAAATTCTACCAAAATCTTAACAAAAGTAGATAAGAATTTAAACCAAGAACAATGATGTGTAAAGACAAAGAATGAGATATAGTAACTCAACAGAGTGAAATACTACAAAGATGGACAGAATTCTTCAAAGAAAAGTTTGAAAAAAACGAAGATCCACCATATGATGGAATTATACTGGATCAAACGGATACCAGAGAAATACCCCCCCCCCCTTCAGTAGCTGAAATGCAAGAAGCAGTTACCAGACTGAAAAACAACAAGTCAACTGGATTAGACAACATTGGCGCAGAATTAATAAAAGAAGGTGGAGACTCCCTATTGAATGCAATACACGAACTAATAGTGAACATATGGAATAATAAACAACTGCCACAAGACTGGAATACCGGAGTAATTATCCCACTACATATAAAAAGGGAGATCAGCTTCAATGTAAAAACTACCGGGCAATAACGCTACTGACTGGCATGTAAAATACTCCCAAATATTGTGTATGACCGATTGAGACCATATGCGGAACACATAGTTGGGGGATATCAATGTGGTTTCCTGTATTCTATTCAACATCACATTAGAGAAAATAATTAGGGAGTCAAAAGTCAAGACCAGAGGAACAATAATAACAAAAAGTGTACAAATATTGGCATTTGCAGATGATGTTGATATCCCAACTAGAAGCGAAAGAGAGATTATAGAAGCATTTAATGCGATTAACAAGAGTGGCGCAGAACAGTGGCCTAAACATTAACGAAATAAAAACAAAATACATGAAGGCCAGTAAATCGACAGGCCACAAAGAAACCTACAAAATCTGACAATAGGAGACTAGTTACCGCAGATAACAATGTCAGTGAAGAAGTTAAGAGAAGAATACATATTGCTAATAAAACTTATAATGTACTGATTAAACATCTAAGATCTAACAACATCACAAGAAAAATCAAATGCAAAATATACAAGACCCTGATAAAACCGGTCCTTTTATATGGATCAGAGATCAAAGATAATGACATATGGCGCAGAAGATATAACTTTGAACTATACAGAGCATACAATGAACCCGAGATCATACCATCCATAAAGATTGGACGTCTGCGCTGGATGGGCCATGCTGAACGGATGTTAAACGGATGTTAGAGACTGAAACGCCAAAACATATAATAAGGCAAACACCAGTAGGAAGAAGGTCAAAGGGAAGACCCAAACTTAGATACATGGAACAAGTGGAACAAGATCTGAAAACACTTACGATTACCAACTGGAAAAACAAAGCAAGAAACAGAACAGAATGGCGGAAAGTCCTAGAACTAGCCAGGACCTAGAAAGGGTTGTCAAGCTACTGATGATGATGGCTATTGTCAAGTGTGCTAGCCTATCCATTATTGAGATGAAGAATTGCAGAAATAAGTATGAAAGATTACGGTTTTTCGTCTCCACAATGCTGTATAGATTGGTGTTGTACCATTAGGTCATGCTTAACTGTTATGTAACTGTTATGTAAAGAATTTATTTTGAAATTGTGGTTTCTTAAGAAGACATTATTTTTTTTATAATCTTTATGTGTATTAAATTTTAAAAAATACCTAGTTCTATTTTAAAAATAGAGATCGTTAACCCAGAAAATATGGCAACTAAAATACGAAGAAATTAATAATAAGAAATAATATATTTAATAAAATACCAGTGAATAAATCAAATTTATATAAATCTAAATCAAATATATGCTGTAGGTCAAGTAAAACGTTTAAATATTTCAAGAATGTCAGGATTTCTTGCTTCGAATGACAAGCAATCTTGTTATATATAAACACTCCTGTAATGTACCTACCTACTCACATGTAAGATAATTAAAGTATCTATGTATTTCTATATAGTTTTTAGTCACCTGGTATATGTTATTTACAATTATGAAAAGTTCTCATGTATAATCACTAATAATTATTTGCTGTTAGAAATCAGAATCAATACTCTTCATAAATATTTTCCTATTTAGAATAAATAAGTTTCGCTAGTTTATTCGCCTAATACTTCGTATCTATGGAATAATAATAATTTATTTCTCTTATTTCTTTGTTCGATAAGCTATCCGTATTTGCTATTTTAATATTAATATTTGAGTCCAATCTCTTGTACTCAAATCCATCCAGAAACATCGTTAAATAATTGTAGATAACAGAACTTATAAATTCATAGTTTTAAGAAATAACAAGCAGAGTGTAATTTTCATCCTCTAATATAATAAATTTATACATGTCAATATATTCTGTTTAATTCCAAAACAAAGAGTTAGTCCGGAGAAGAAATAAACGCATAGTATTCCATAACAAAATTTGGTGTCAGAAGTGGGATATTAGTAGCAGAGTTCCTCTGATTGCTGATAGAAGGAGAGCTGAGGAATTTTTGAATTGACTTGTTTCCTTCGAGGAATCATTCAAAAAAAACTGTCAGTGTGGAAAAATCGCCACTACAACTAATTACATTGGGGTCCAGTACATCCAGTTCGAAATCCAGTTCCAGTCATAACCCAATTGTAGTTCCATCGGAAGTAGAGGTGAACCCGTGGAATAATAGACTATGCGACCAACAACAATATTCTACTTGTAAGTACATTCTATCTTAAATTCTGTCTCATATTTTAAAAATCTTGTAAACGTATGTCTACTTTATATCCTGATATAAGTAACTTATTTGACGAACAAATACCTTCTCCCGACTCAAATTCTCTTTCAAATTCTTCTACTTCTAATTCAAATAAAATGTCAGTATCAATTGAAATAGCTGAAAAACTTCTCATTAGATTTGATGGTACAAAATCAAAATTATACGAATTCATAGACAATTGTGATAAAGCATACAATTTAGTAAATCCGCAATCCAAACCCATCTTATTAGCCATTATAGAAACTAAATTAACCGATAAAGCTAGGGCCATAACTAGAAACAGAACATTTGACGAATGGAAAGATTTAAAAGACTTCTTATTAGATGCTTATTCTGAACGCCGAACTGAAGGTCAGTGGCAATTGGAATTACATTCCTTACGTCAGATGCCCAGTGAAAATGTAATGTCATTTGCAAATAAAGTTGAAAATTGCTATATAAAATTAATAAATACACTTGATCCAGACTTATCTCCAGATGCAAGAAATGCATGTACTAAACTCTTAAAAACTCAAGCACTAAATGTCTTTATTAGAGGATTAAACAAAGACCTCTCTATTTTAATCAAAGCCCGAAATCCAGATTCCTTAGAAAGAGCTGTTGCTACAGCAATTGCCGAAGAACAAGAACAGTTATCAAGACAAGAAATTTTCAGACCATTCTGTAATATTTGCAAACGAAATAACCATTCCTCAAATAACTGTCGATATAAAAACAATTCAGATAGAAATGTTAGACATCTTCAAAATTCTAGTTTTCAAAACCCAAAATATCCTAATTCAAATCTTCAAAGGTCAAATTCTCAAAATCAAAATTATAAACCTTCAAATTCAAATTCCAATTCTGATTTTCCTCCAAACTTAAGAAAAGAAAATACCAACACTTCCCAACGTTTTTGCAGATACTGCAAAAAACCAGGTCACGTTATAGAAGAATGTAGAAAACGCGAATTTAACAATAAAAACAAAAATCCAACAAATTCTTTAAACTTCCAGAATCCTCGACAACCAACGGTCGATTCTCGAGGAGTTCGTTCAGTTCAGGCCGTATCACAACCATCAACTTCTCAGTCACTTCCTATGTAGATTTACCCTTAGTAAATAATTCTAATCCATCCTCTTGCAAGTTTCTAATCGATACAGGCGCAGATATTTCTTTAATTAAATATTCAAAAATACTAAACATTCCAAAAATTTATTCTAAGTCTATTACTCTACGAGGCATTGATAAAAATGTCTTAAATCCAAATAAAACTATATGTAGTTGTAACGTAAATTTCAAGATAAAAGATTTTGTCCAAACTCATGTTTTCTATGTCGTAGAAGACGATTTTCCTCTTCATTTCGACGGTATATTAGGTAGCGATTTTTTTGAAATAAATAAATGCCAAATTGATTATAAAGAAAATAAATTAAACTTTAAAAATTGTTCTATTCCAATTGAATATATAAAATCTCCATTAAACAATGACAATGACGAATTTCTGAGAGATCAAAATATCGAGACAAGTTCTAATATCGATGAAATATTTCCTTATGATGCTAAATCCATAGAGGATCATTCTTATTTAGAAACCAATGATATCCAAATAACCTTAAGTAGTGAAGAACTACTATCCAATCCAATTCAATCTAAATCTAACTCTAAATCCAAAGAAAATTCAAGTCCAAAATGTGTAAAATCCACTGAGATATGCACAAATAAAACTTGTAACTCTTCACGAAATCATAAATCAAAATCCTGTTCAGAAGAAAAATCCTGTTCAGACGATCTTATACTAAATCAAAACTCTAATTCTAACTCAAGAAGTAATAAAACTATTCTATCCGCAAGAACTGAAACAATTGTTCAAATTAAAGTAATAAATAATGAATTAAGCGAAGGATTATGTCCCGAACGCGAAATCTTTAAAGGTGTATTTTTATGTCCTAGTGTTGTTAAAGTAAAAAATGATTTCTTTTTAACCTCAATCGTAAACACTACTGAAACGGATGTTGAATTAAACGATATTCAAGTAGCAATAGAAAAAATTCCAAATTTACAAAACAATGCAAATATACGAAAAATGTCTTCTTATAAAGATAATACGAATTCTAACAGAATTGCTAAATTAAAAAATGCCTTGAGAACAGATCATTTAAATAGTGAAGAAAAATCATCTTTAATTTCTATTTGCAAGGAGTACAATCATATCTTTTATCTGGAAGGAGATCAACTTACCAGTACAAATGCCATAACTTGCAAAATTCCTTTAAATTCTAATGTACCTATTAGCACTAAATCATACAGGTATCCTGAAGTACACAAACATGAAGTCGAAACTCAAATAAAAGGTATGCTAGATCAAGGTATTATCGAAGAATCAACTTCGCCATGGAATTCGCCCCTTTGGGTTGTGCCAAAAAAGGCCGATGCTTCAGCAAAGAAGAAATGGCGAATTGTTATAGACTATCGACGACTAAATGATATTACTATAGGAGATTCATTTCCACTTCCGAATATAGTCGATATATTAGACCAATTGGGTCATTCAAAATATTTTTCAACAATAGATTTAACATCAGGATTTCACCAGATCAAAATGGATCCTGAGGATTCTCCAAAGACTGCTTTCTCAACTCCGTCTGGACATTATCAATATTCACGAATGCCATTTGGATTAAAAAATGCTCCCAGTATTTTTCAAAGGCTAATGAATACTGTCCTCTCAGGAATACAAAATTACAGATGTTTTGTCTATCTCGACGATATAGTCATTCATGCCGATACATTAGAAAATCATAATAAAAGATTAAAAGAAGTATTCGAAAAATTGTCTACATTCAACTTAAAAATACAACCAGATAAGTGCGAATTTTTTCGTCGCGAAGTAATGTATTTAGGACATTTAATAACTGAATTTGGTGTCAAACCGGACGAAAAAAAGGTATGTGCTGTTACAGATTTTCCTATACCCAGAACACAAAAAGATATTAAGAGCTTTTTGGGTCTCACTGGTTATTATAGACGCTTTATAAAAAATTTCAGTGCTTTAACACAACCTTTAACAAAACTGCTGAGGAAAAATGTTGAATTTAATTGGACAAGCATTCAACAACAGTCATTTGAGAACCTGAAATCAATACTTTGTTCAGAACCAATACTTCAGTATCCAGATTTTACCAAACCCTTTGTCTTAACAACGGATGCTAGTAATTATGCAATAGGGTCCATACTTTCTCAAGGTAAAGTACCAGATGATTTACCTATTGCTTATGCTAGTCGTACCTTGAACAAAGCGGAATCAAACTATAGCACAACAGAAAAAGAATTACTTGCAATTGTATGGAGTGTTAAACACTTTAGACCATATTTGTACGGAAATAAATTTTTCATTTATACGGATCATAAACCACTCACATGGCTATTTAATGTAAAAGATCCCGGATCAAGACTCGTTAGGTGGAGATTAGCATTAGAAGAATATAGCTATGAAATTATTTATAAACCAGGTAAATTAAATCAAAATGCTGATTGTTTAAGTCGTCCTCCTTTAATCATATCTGAAACAAATATTTGCGAAGAAAACAAAAACCCGGCAACAACCACCTTACAAATAAACAAAATGAGTAAAGAAAATAATGACACTTATTCACAGTTCTTATCTAAATCCGAAACTATATTAATAACAAATGATAATATAAAAGAAACAAATGAAAAGATTACATCATTTTCACAAAATTTAGCATTGTTTGTTTCCGTAGATTTAAATTTTAATGAGATCGTTCAGAAACAAATAAATAAACAATTCAGTCATATAGAAAAATTGAAAGCCAAAAATCCAAGACTAAATGACATTATATATATTTCTGATCAAAATAAAAACTTTTATTACATATTTATAAAAAATAATTATTGGGACAATACCTCTTATGAAGATATATTTAATTCCCTAATAAAATTAAGAGACTGGTTATTAAACGATAAAATATTAAAAATTTGCCTACCCAGAATAACTTTTAGCTACGATAAATTAAGTTGGGGAAAAATTAGATCTATGATTAGATTTATTTTTAGAAAAACTGATATATCTATTATCATTTATCATGATATACTAACAAATCCTGAACCTGAGGAAATAACTACAATATTACAAGAGAATCACACTAGTCCTACGGCTGGACACTCTGGTTTTCATCGGACATACAATCGTATAAAAAAACATTTCAAATGGAATAATATGAAAAATGATATTAAAAACTTTATAAAAACCTGTGAATCTTGTCAGAAAAATAAACTCGTTAGAAAAAAATTCGTAAAGCCCATGGAGATAACAACAACAAGCTCAAATCCATTAGAAAAAATATTTTTAGATATAGTAGGTCCTTTACCTTTAACCGAGTCAGGTAATAAGTTCATATTAACATTACAAGATGACTTAACAAAATTTTCTCAAGCTTATGCAATTCCGAATCATGAAACCAAGACTATCGCTGAAAATCTGGTTCGTGGATTTATTTGCAAGTTTGGAAAACCCGATATAATAGTTACTGATCAAGGCCGAGATTTTACTTCCAAATTATTTTCTCAAATCGCCAAGCTTTTTAAAATCAGACATATAAATTGTACTGCTTATCATCCAGAATCAAATGCTGCATTAGAAAGGAGTCACGCTACTTTAGCAGACTACCTTAAACATTATATTAAAGCTGATCAATCCGATTGGGACGAATGGCTAGATTTTGCTATGTTTTCATATAATACAACTAATCATACTTCAACCAAATTCACACCATATGAACTAATATTTGGATATACACCTAATCTACCTAGCAGTATAATACGACCAGTAGAACTCAAATATACATATGAAGATTATTTAGATAATTTAACACTTAAACTTAGAAAATCTCATGAGTTAGCAAAAACGAATCTATTAGAATCTAAAGTAGTCAGTAAAAAATATTATGACCAAAAGATTAATGACACCGTTTTCTTAGAAGGACAATTAGTATATCTCCAAAATGAGCAAACAAAGAAGGGTCAAACCAAAAAACTTACACAAAATTATAATGGACCTTATAAAATTCTAGAGATAAATTCTCCTGTCAATTGCACAATTTTAGTAAATAAAAAACCAATAAAAGTTCACATGAATAGATTGAAACATGCTTTTGTTTCAGGTATGCAATAATATGGCTGACAAATAGTGAACAAATTCACAAGAAATATACCAATACTCCTATCAACAAATCACCTGGAATCTATTACGAACACATAAAAAATGTTCAATTTATTGAAACTCATTGGAACATATTAAGTCATATTCCTTTACAACCTTTTACAGACAAATTAAATTTTGTAGATCTCACCTATCAAAAAACATTAAGACTGTGTCAAAACAAACCAGTTCTTATTGAATTACGATTATGTGATACTTCACTAAAACTCTTAGGACAAATCATACCTAGACTCTTTCAAGATGAACAAACTTTAAAAAACATAATTCTGCATGAACATTTTAGACCAAAACGCGCTCTATTTAATGCAATTGGATCTGTTTTCAGGACCTTATTCGGTACCTTAGACAGTGATGATGCCGAAAATTTCAATAATGCTATTAACAAAGCTGAAAGTAACGAAAATCATCTTCTTGATTTACTAAAACAACAAATTCATGTAGTAAAAGCCACGATTGCAAATTTTAATAACTCTATTACAAATCTAGACCGAAACAAAGTGATTTTTGATAAAAATTTTGAATCAATTACCAATTACACAGATAAAATGAATAATAAATATTTTAATTTAGATTTAAAACAAAAAATTGAAGAACATTTTACTTTACTAACTTTCTTTATAACAGAATTACAACAAGAATATTCTACTTTAATAAACGTTATTCTATTTGCAAGAAATAATAACCTTCATCCTTCTGTTATAACACCTGAGCAACTAATTCAAGAATTATCTA
Source organism: Diabrotica balteata (assembly GCA_918026665.1). Lineage (NCBI taxonomy): Eukaryota > Metazoa > Arthropoda > Insecta > Coleoptera > Chrysomelidae > Diabrotica > Diabrotica balteata. The sequence continues at coordinate 39,915,304 of OU898277.1, forward strand.
AAACGGTAACGCATTTACCTAGTACATCGACTTATCCATTTCCATTGACTATCGATTATGCTCATAAATATTTCGATATCATTTTACTTAAATATATATATTTTGATAACAAGATTTTAATTACGGTTAGTATACCTTTGGTTAGTAATACTCCTTATTCTCTTTTTAAACTAATATCTCTTCCTATAATTCATCCAACATTAAAGAGACTTACCTTTATTCTTCCATCTGTCAAATATCTTGTTCTTTCAGAAAATAGAAACATTTATGTTACTATTGATACATTAGAAGACTGTTATTCATTAGATGAAGAAAAAATTATTTGCAAAAATCCTGATACTTTCCGATTTACACACACTAATCCAATTTGTGAAACTGAATTGTTAACTTCAATAACAAACATACCATCTAGTTGCGATACTCGTATAATTCAAACAGAATATGAAATTTGGCATAAATTAAACAAACCAAATTCTTGGATATATGTTTTACCCAAACCAACAGATTTAACTTTAAGCTGTCAGACTAGTACGCCAATATCTATTGTTCTTTCAAACACAGGTATTTTTTCTACTTCGAATAATTGCAAAACTTACACCGGATCAACTATTTTGATATCTGTCTCAAATCCAAAAGAAAGTAATTTTCAGTCTATCATTCCAGATTTATCCCTTCCAGAAGTCTGTTGTGATGATATTAAGATAAATAATGAATCCAAATTACACCTTGTTCCCTTACAATTAAATAATCTCGATCGAGATGCATTAAATTTAGCAAGCCATAAACTAGATAATTTAGAGAAAATGACCTCAGAAACAAATATTAATTTTTCAGACACAATAAAAAATAGTTCTTATTTCACTTATGCAATCTTATTTTTGATAAAATGTATGTTACTTTATATTTTATACAGGATAATTAAATATTTTTACCGACGATTTCGTAGAAATCCGTCACATAGTTGTCAACAAATTACAAATTGTTTAACACTAAATATATGTCAAAGTAAACGAAAACATGTACATGAGACAGATTTAAGTATAGATTGTAAACATAATAAAGACAATAATTATAGTGAATCCAAAAAGTGTGAAGAGACTAGTTTCACAGAGACTACACCGATAAGACGAAGTGAAAGACTATCGAGACTAAAAGAAACTATTTAAATGTGTTAAAATAAAATAATAATGTATACAAATGTTTTATACCATTTAAATGAAAATTCATTTTACAATTATTTTCATTCTTACAAAAGGAGGTGTAATGTACCTACCTACTCACATGTAAGATAATTAAAGTATCTATGTATTTCTATATAGTTTTTAGTCACCTGGTATATGTTATTTACAATTATGAAAAGTTCTCATGTATAATCACTAATAATTATTTGCTGTTAGAAATCAGAATCAATACTCTTCATAAATATTTTCCTATTTAGAATAAATAAGTTTCGCTAGTTTATTCGCCTAATACTTCGTATCTATGGAATAATAATAATTTATTTCTCTTATTTCTTTGTTCGATAAGCTATCCGTATTTGCTATTTTAATATTAATATTTGAGTCCAATCTCTTGTACTCAAATCCATCCAGAAACATCGTTAAATAATTGTAGATAACAGAACTTATAAATTCATAGTTTTAAGAAATAACAGGCAGAGTGTAATTTTCATCCTCTAATATAATAAATTTATACATGTCAATATATTCTGTTTAATTCCAAAACAAAGAGTTAGTCCGGAGAAGAAATAAACGCATAGTATTCCATAACACTCCCAACAATTTACTGATACTGGAAAGGAACTATAATAAAGCTTGTATTGTTTAAAACAAACACATATTCAAGATTTTTTATAAAAATAATAAAACTTTAATATGAATCATCACCCTTGTCTAAACACTACCACTATACACTATAAAGTCAATTATAAAATATAGGTTAGTGTTTTAGTCGACTGCTTTTACACAGAACTAACAAACTTTCTTAGAAGTTAGAAAAAAAATCGTTAGACACGCCACTGAAGCGGCACAACAGGAAGTAGTTTAGTTTAGGCATTTTAGACAAAACGCCGACCGGCCGATCCAAGCTAAGGTACGGCGTGCCATACTACATACATATTACTCTCGTATAATATGGCCAAAGAGCTCTCCTCCTCACCTTTCACCCTCTGCCCCACAAAACTCCTGGCCAACGAACGCCCCTTCTAATTCATCCGCTCAAGCGATTCGTAACGGATTTAGAAAATTGGTGAACGCAACAGCCAAACAAGCATTAGAAGGTACAGGCACGCACACATCCATCTGAGGATAAAGCAAAAACAAAAACTCAACGAAATTCGCACAGGACTCAAAGAGATGAATTCCGGACTCGAAAATGGTTAATGAACGGATAAACTGTGAGAAACTAAACATATTTATTTAGTATAAATATATATATATATATATATATATATATATATATATATATATATATATATATATATATATATATATATATACAAAGTTACTCAATACATTAAGAGACCATAAACTTCTTATAGAAATTTGCAGGAGATACTTCGAAAAGTCTTATACTTTGCTTTCTGCTGGTAGTACTAAAAATTTTTTATAGGATATTTAAAGGAAAAAAGAAAATGAAGAAAGATAGATTTAAAATTTGAAGATAAATTTGTAAATCCAATTAGTGTGGTTATGATTAAATCAACTACAGGAACATTTGGACTTTGATTTAAAGAAAGAGTCTATATTTATTTTATACATATATTAAATAAAAAGTTATTTTTATATTAAATATAATTTTATTCGTTTTACACTGATTAAAACACTTTCTAATTTTTGGCGAATGTTCTAGGTCGAGTTATTCGGATTCCGCTAGTAGATTCGATCATTTCTCTACTAGCAACTTCTTTTTGAAGTTGCATTCTGTAAAACGAAAAACTCGATTAACACAATAAAAGTAAAAGTAGAAGAAGAACTAATCGACCCTATTAAAGCTGGCAATGGGATAAAAATTGATGGTAAGACACTATGGGACAGAGCTAGAAGTACAGATATACGACATAGATGCATGGTGAACATCAAAAACTGGGTAAGAAATAGAAGAGTAGAATGGAAAGATCATATAAGCCGAATGACAAGAAATAGAGTAGTAAAGACGACAAGAGACGATTCCCCAATAGACAGAGTCTATATAAAAAGAAGAAGAAGAGAAGAAAAACTCGATTAACATTTTATAAACCTTGACAAAGATGAACACGAGCTTCGCAAGAGCCTGGGATGATCAAATAAATAAAACAATGTTCTAATAGGAAGGAAAAAAAAAAGGATTATTTTGTAATGTCCTACCAGAAAAATTGAATTCATTATGTCCTAAATCATCGTCATATAATCACATATATATTTTTGTTAAATATATTTCCCTTTATGTTTGATTATGCCTTGCATATAAGAGACCCGTTAATTTTAGTATACATTGGGCGTCTTTGCACTCCCCAGCACAATTATTATAAAATATAAAAAATATAAATAAAATAAAAAATGAATAAACTTTTGGGTAACTTAATGGACTACCTAAGTCTGACGACACAATGGACATGGCTTAGTAGACCTTTCCAAACATTTCTAATTTGTGTGTATTTGCCCCACAAGAAGTTGGAAATTTTGGTTTTTTAATCGTTTGAACAGTAAATAAGAACTTTTGGTTATGAATATTATATCTGTACGATTGCTACTATTTATTGTTCGTGAATTTGTGAGGTAAGAGTATCAAATTATCAAGATATTTACTCTTAATGTTCATGTTTTAAGGTTATGTTAATGTTTGATTAAAACTTTAATTATTTTTTACTGTATTTCAAGGTATTTTGTTGTTGTTTTTATCAGTGCTATTCCAAAATAAATCATTGAATTTATAAAAAATATTTGAATTAATGTTTTATTTCCGTTGTCAGGCATGTTATCCTGTAAAAGACTAAAAGATATTCATTTTCTTGTAGTTTTATTATTGAAAACAAGTACTGAAACTAGAGTATTAAAAAGAAAAAAAACATTAATTCAAATATTCTTTAACTTCGTAAATAAATTCAATGATTTATTGATTAATTTTGAAATATCCCCGGTAAAACAACAATAAAAAACCTTAAAATTCAGTAAAAAATTATGAAAGTTTTAATCAAACAATAAAATAATCTTATAATAGAATATGAACATTGATAGTAAATATCTTGATACATACTTTGATACTCTTACCTCACAAATTCACGAACAACAAATAATTCCAATAGCACAGAATGAATATTCATAATAAAAAGTCCTTATTTATTCTTCAAACAATTAAAAAAAACCAATATTTCCAACTTCTTATGGGACAAAGACACACGAATTAGAAATGTTTGGAGAGGTTTTCTAAGTCCCGCTCATTGTGACGTCAGAGCTTAGGTAGTCCATTAAGGCACCTGTCCATAAGTTGTATGACATTTTGAAGATACTTTTCAATGACATAAAATTGTTCAATCTTGTAGGTTTCGTTGAAAAATACTTGAAACCAATTTTCAAGTGTGGTACTTATGATCTCATTTCAAATTTTCTTACAAATTACTGCACGTCCATGAAGAACGTCTGCAACCACACCGAATATAATCGACAGCATGCATGATATGGTTTTTGGCAGACATGAGAATATCGGGAAAACATATTGGTCACCACTTGCAATATAAACTGAACATGGAAACAAAAACAATGTGGATTCAGGGTGTGCTCATTACGGAACAAAACGCAACCGTACACACACTTTCACGCCTTTAAAGAAAAATAAAACGAACTTTTGGTCAAAACGTGACAATGATTAAAACATGGTCACCCGAAACCAAACAACAGTTTTGGGATACGAAAGCAATTTAGTTTAATGATGATCTTGAAAACCCGCCTGGAACCGAAAAGGAGTAAGCCCAGCCCTACCATAAAGTATACTACTTCGGCCTCTTTGATAAGTAGGACCGTCCGTGCTATGTGAACTTCCGTGATATTTTGGTAGGTTCCAATGAAGTTTGCCGATGGTAAACAAAACCACCCGCATAGCTATTTGCGAATACGGCCATGGGCGTCTCAGCAACAGGGGTGAGGTGATTAAAAATTATTTATTATTGTAATTATAAAAAAAATGTTACATAATGAGTTCTCAACAAAGACGACATATTTCATGTCGTACGTTTGAAAGAAGGCATACTTATGGAGATAAAATAAGGCATTTAGTCTTTATAGCACATAATATGCCGGTCTCTATAACATCGAATTAAAAAAATATATTGCGGGTGCATTGCGTCGACCGATGCTAACTTACGGGACTGGGTGTCCCAGATTTCCATTATTCCCAAATTTCGAGATTTTGTCACCCATTTCTCTAGTGATATGTCCGGATAAACATCAAAATATGTAGGTTGATAAACAACAAACCTCTTTTAGACCTATGGTTATTTCAAATGAGCCGGTGAGTTCATTTCGAATTTCAATTGTTTTCATTTTCTTCCAGAGTTGTAAAGTTGTTCATTGTTATATGTTCTTCTAAGATCTATTAAGACTCTGTAGATTTCTTTACATAGTTGAAATCTTTTTCCAGGGCGACGTTGAATGCGAAATATTGTGAATGATCGGGTTTTGAGTCTTTCTAATGTGTTAAGGAGATGTAGAATTGTCTTCTCTCTTCTGCAATCACTTCTCCATTTAAACACCTTTCTAATAATCTACGTTAGCATTTTAAGCAGCTTCGGTGTTCCATATTTAAGCAATTGTAGATAGATTCTCACTGGAACTGAAGATTTTTTTTCGATTTCATATTTTTAACTGCTTCTTTTAATTGTTCTATAATGTCTATCCTCCCTGTTACTTCCATCCAATTACCATGATATGTGGAAGAACTTTGACAATGACAAAAATGGCTCTTCCCTTTTGACGTGGTCAGAAGAACGTGGCATCCACCTCCTATTACGCCAAAGATAGAGGCACTGCAAATTGGAAGAGGAAGTATAACCCCGATCTTTGTTTTTTTTTACCACTCACTACCCGGCTAGGCACAAAGGCTAATCTCTACCAGTATGAAAAAAGGTCATGTTCGATTTCCCTCAAAGCCAGCACCGCCCTATTCTGATCCAAATTCATCAGCATTCCAGCAGCATTCTGGCATCAGCATTCCAGGTATAATATCGTTCCCACAACCCAGATGGAACCTCAGTAAATCTAACTGGTCTGCTTGGTCCCACCATAAACCGTAAACTACGACATGTATAATAACCGTAGCAAAAACAACAAATACTTTGTAATGGAAAGAGCGAAAAACTGTATAAAAGGAAGGCGGAAAGCAGGAAATCGCAGACGAATTGCTCCTCCACAGAATTGATACCGCTAGGCGCGAGAAATAGATTGAGACAGTTAAAAATCTAGATTAGATTAGATGAAAACCCCTGTAGATAAGCCTGGTCACTGATACGAAAACTATGAGACAGTAACCCACCTAACCGCCCAACAAATCTACACCAAAAACACCAAACCAAATGACGTCCCAAATAGTGTCTACTACCTCAAGATTACTCCAAAATCTCTTACACACAACTAAAGTTAAAAAAATCTCAAGACTTAAAATCCGCTTGTCTACTCAAAACATATTATTCCAACTCTTTCACCTGTGAGGAAATAATAAAGGAAATTATTCAAGGATCTACCAAATAATCACCGCTCAATTGCACTTCTAAGTATAGTCAAAAAAATTTATTGAAAGATTTCTATATATTAAGACTAGGCAAACAATCCTCCAACATATACCGGTGGAACAAACAGAATTTCGACCAAATAGCAGCTGCACAGACCAAGTCCTAGCACTGACTAACTATTTAAATACGAGCTTTCAAAAACAACTAAAAATATCTACTGTTTTCATTGATTATCAGCAGTATACGATACTGTGCGTGGATAAGGGGTAGTGTATAAATGATATAATGTGGGAGACATAATGGGCGATAAGAGTAGTGCTCACATGAAACTCAACAATGGTCTTCAGTAACGGCTTCTACTCGTTACAATGCCGCCAATACGGAAGTATCATGCTTTCATTTAAACCACTGGCTGGCCAATAACCAATTAAAAATCCACTTTGAAAACAAACCCTCAATCACACCAAACACCCAAAATACCTACGTGTGATACTCCACAGAACCCTAAGCTTTAAAGAACATCTTATCAAAACGACTAAAAAACTCAAAACGTGAATTGGGACTTGTCTAATTCGTTGCGGAGAATTGTGCACTGATGTGTACAGTACTCGGAACACCAAACGTGTTGTCGTCCAGGATTTGCGTATTATAATATCCGGCAAAACCAAGGCCACGCCCACGTACTGGCTACCAGCACTGTGCCACATAGCCCCCTCATACTTCCTACAAGAACATTCTCTTGTTAGGGAGTATAGAAAAATTAACGCCAATCCCATTGGTATCACGGCACAGCAATAAGTAGGCTTCGCTCAAGAAACAACCCTCTTGACTTTGCAAGAATTCTAATGGAAAGAACTGCAGGATAACCAACTTTGGCGAGAAGAATGGGAGAACAATGCACCACCTGCCACACGGTTTCGACCAACAAAATAAGAACGGGATTCCCTACACCAAATTAGTATTACGGTGATGCAAGACATTCGGTTAAACGTGGAGGAATGTCCGATCAGATCCTACAGTGGCAACCAAAGAGTCAATTGAATGGATTTGTCAACTCAATGTTTCTTTATAAAGATTAAGTATTGTTATTTACTACTTTTATATTCTTCTTCGTTTATACATTAAACTTGACAGTTATGCCATACGCTAAATAAAAAAATAAATAAATTGGTTAATTTTCTCTTCTATATCTGGATGACACCAGTAAATCTTTTTTATTTTTAAATTGTGCTTCTTTCTCTGATATTAAAACAGATTCCGCTATTATGTTGAAGAAAATACTTCTTTGACAGCATAATTATCATTTTTAGTATCAGGTTCGCAAGTTTTCAAACCACCACGTATAACGCTTGAAACTATTTAGCTTGTGCCTTTTCTGAAGTGCATTATAATTTTAATGCTGTAATAAAACACAATGTATCGAATTCACTTCCGATTTTATGTATTCTTATACCCAATATATAATTAATTTGATGATTAATAGCACTCGCACATATTGATTACAAAATATCCACCACCTATTGATTTATGACTGTTTGGCTAGTGATGGTGGTGTCGTTTTCTAGCGTTTCAGCTCCTCAAATATAATGTAACTTCGATTACGACGTTTATTTATTGGGCCCTTAATCAGCTCTTAATGGCAGTCAACAACCTTATCAATGATTAAATGAAAAAAATAAAACTAAAAATATCGGCAATGGTATTTGATTACAAATAGACCAAATAAAGTGAGTATTTAAGTCCACTATTATTCTTAATCGCAATAAATAATATAACAAACCACATAAACCTTCCCGTAAAAGCTAATCTTTTTGCTGATGATCTAGTAATATATGTTAAAAGTAAAAATATAGAATTAGCTACGCAAATTTTACAGAGAACATTAAACAGCTTAGAAATGTGGTCTTTAGAGACTGGTTTAACTTTTTTCAACTGAGAAGACTAAAGTAATAATGTTTGACAAACGAAGAGCAGAATACAACTTAAACTTGTATCTAAATGGCCATCCTCTAAAACAAGTCCGCGAAATCAAATTTTTGGGTGTAATATTTGACTCACAACAAACTTACTAAGAGTTTTATCCAATCATAAATGGGGATCAGATACTAAAATTCTTCTTAATTTATATCAGACATTAATAAGAAGCAAACTCGACTACGGATGCATCTGTTATGAAACAGCAAATAAAAATCAACTAAAAAAACTGGACGTTATTCAAACCACATCTCTAAGACTAATCTTTGGGGCCTTTAGAACTACTCCAATAAGAAGCCTTCAAGTGCTAGCAGGAGAAATGCCACTATATCTCAGAAGACAATATCTATCACTATGCTACGCTTCAAGAATTCTAAGCGCAAAGGATCATACCTTTCTCGCAAGTTTAGTATCGGAAGAATCACTAGAACAATACACAAATTACACCACCAAGACAGTACCATTTTACGAACGAGTTAAAAGATTACCGTATTATATCAATAAAATTACCTTGGCACCCATAAAAATATACCAGACATCTCCCTGGACAGTTTCTTTACCAATAGTAGACCTCTCCTTACTTAATCATGATAAGCATTTGCACAATTCTGCAGAGATCAGGCTTCAGTATCATACAAATTTACTCAAATATTCCACTCACAAATTGTTCTTCACTGATGCCTCCAAAACTTGCAACGGAGTAGCAGCTGCTACTGTATCAGAAAACTTAATTTCTGCCACTAGATTAACTCACGGCTGTAGTATTTATACCGCAGAGCTCCAAGCAATACTTGACGCACTAAATCATTGTAAAACCATAAATGAAAAACAAATACTAATATTATCAGATTCATTAAGCTCTTTACAGGCCATTAAACATGTTTATCCCACACACATCAATCTATTCCTAATTAAGGACGCGTTGCAACAGCTCCAATTTTCTGGGAAAATTATATCATTTATGTGGGTCCCATCCCATGTCGGAATATCTGGTAATGAGCTAGCAGACAAAACAGCGTTTGAAGCAATAAACAATGTGAACATTCCGACTACAACAGATATACCAATATCAGATACTAAGACTTTATTAAAGACTCATATGAATAAAATATGGCAAGAAATATGGGATCAAACAAACACAAATCTTAAAAATATCAAACCAGACGTATCCTCAAAAAATCTTGGTATACCACCAAAACGAAAAGACCAGGTAATTATCAGCAGACTCCGACTTGGGCATACACGACTTACACACGGCTACATAATCTCCAAAGAACCACTACCAATGTGCCAAAGATGCCAAACACCTTTCACAGTCAACCATATATTAATAGAATGTCCAGAGTACACCTCAGCCAAGGCGATATTCAAGATACCCAACAGCCTGAAAGAAGCACTGGTTACAAAATTCAATGAAGTTCTGTCGTTTTTAAAACACTGTAAACTCTATAATAAATTGTGATTTAATTTTTGTTACATTTACATACATGTACATAATACCATATTGTTGTAAGTCATGACTTTTAAAATGTATCTTATTTTCTATATTTGTATCATAAACCTACCGCTAATAACCCTAGTGGTTGATGCGGATAAATAAAAATAAAAAAAAAAGTGAGTATTTATAATAACAAAATTATGTGCAATATATACTCATGCAGCAGCCTTTTGTACTAATAAGACTAATTTATATTGTTCTGAAGCTATTTTCTTGTGGCATTGTAAATTAATTACTATTTATAACTGGGAATAAGCCACATTAAAGATAAAAATACATTTATTGACGTTTCAATTTCCAATTCGGAAATCGTTCTCAAAATACAAATAGTAAATTAAACAAATTTTGTTTTTTGTTACATAGTGAAAAAATTCTTCTGATAATTTAATTTTATCTGACTCATTTATATTGACAATTCAGACATACATTATGCATTTTAAAGTAGACGACTTTAAAATGATATTGCCAATATTGTTGAGTTGCGCTCCTGGGACGACTTTACTTATAAGATAGTTCATTCGATTACATGAAATCAACTTTAACTTGAGAATATCCGTCAGAAAAAATCATAGCATGTAATTCGTCTTTAAAAAGACAAACACATGACATAATGACAGTAAAATTCTCCTGTTAGTGATTCCATAGTAAATTATGAGGGAAAAACCAGGAAAAAAACCTCATAATACTATCCCGACATTGTAAGTATTTGTTCGTGAATTTAGTTTACCTTCAACAAACATCAAAATTCTGATTTTATGATACGTTATTTAAAAAACATAAATGATATATCCTCTATATGTTACTGACTTACTAATACTGGTATTTTCTTATTAATAACTTCCTCTTTCAATATTGGTAACCAGATCCTACTACATTCTGCCGAGGAATTTGCGACACAATTGGCCTCATTTAACATAATTAGAGCCGCTTCTTTGATTTTTCTTTTTTTACCATCCGTTTCTTTTAGGACTATATTTGAATTATTCCATTGAACTCTATGTTCATTATCCCATGCGTGTTTACATATTTGAGATCTATCAAATTCTCTATTTTTAATATAATATGTGAACATCAATCTTATATTAAAAATAGAGAATTTGATAGATTGTAAAATAATAGGGAATGATTTACGAGAAGTGGAGAGGGATTAAGGACTTCTATGTATAGGGTCCTGTAAAGACTGTCACCAAATGTAAAAGACAATAGATCCTCAAGGGATGCTAACCCTGCGAGCGGCTGCAAGGAATACTGGTCACACTGGTCTGGAGGGCTGGCTCGTCTTCGTGGATTTACGAGAAGATAAGGGATTTCGGGATAGGGGTAAGAACTCCTCGGTCTCAGGTCCTGTAAAGAGTAGAGGTTATGGGCTTATCTTTGGAAGCCGGAGATATGTATACGCAGAATTCTCGTGTTCTCCTAGTCTCTAGTGAGTCGGACGAAGGAACATTAAAAAAAAACCATATTAGAGTCAACAATATATTGAATCTACCCTGAAGTTCCTAATACAATCGTTAACACGTTATTCTGCGCGTCGGGAGACGATGTAGCAAGATAGTGAAAAGTTGACAGAGGTACTAATATAATTACACAGGTTAGTATAAGAAATCTGTTACCTTATGTGTATATTAGGGCTTCAACCACGACACGTTCAGTCTTCTGGAACTCGGTCAGTTGAGGGTTGCGAACTTTCGAGCTGCCACAATAACCGGACTACACGCGAATTCAGACAGAAGATACCCGGCCCCGGAAAATCACCGACTGTCTCGCGTACTGGACGCTATCGCGTCCGCCGATCACTGCCCTGGGCGGGCAGTTACGGCGCCCCCGTTATCACTACTGATTGACTGACTACTGACTACCGACTGTCTGGCGTCCGTCGTTTTTTCTTGTTTTATTGTGGTCGTACTTTCAACGCCGGTTCTAGTACCAAGGTCGTAGGTTCGCTGAGTTGCAGTTTTGGCGTTATGTGCCTATTTGGGTCACGGCTGTTGTTGTTAATAGTTTCGTGCTTTTTATACGTTTAAACAATTATCAAACAATGCCATAACTAGGTCAATTGTTATACTTTGTATAATTTAAATGTATAAGTTAACTGTATTAATTATCCCTTATTTAATTTGGAAAATATATAATAATTATCTCGAATAATTATTATCTTTTCTATGCTACTTATTGTTCCATTATCCCTTTATTCCAACTTCTCACTCACTTGCTACGCTTACATTACATTACTCCCTACGCAAAAAGAAAAAGGGCGAGGGGCCTTTTCCTTTTCCAACAATAAATTTATCTATTTACATATTATATTACTTATTCTACTATATATATTTTTTTTATATAAGTCCCAATTTATATTTTATCATTTACTGTTTCTTATAGACTATTGTACCGTGGTCAGCGAATGTATCGTGCTGCCCCGTATTGAACCTATGTGTATGACAAGTTGAGTTAATCTTGTATTAATCTTATTGAAACTTAACAAGTGAAAGACTTTCCTAACTTATTACAATTGTTTGTGATTACATGTGTCCATTACGACAAGCGTATTCTAACTGTTCTATACGATTGTACTCGCGTTTTGCGTTCACTTTATCGCGTATCCCTGTGGGAATTATCCGCACTTCACTCGCGTCGTCTTGGCTGTTTTAATGTCCGTTTGCCAATTCCACGTGTCGAGTTAACTATATTGATGCGTTACTGCTGCTGTCTGCCTTCATTGGTCTGTCCTTGCTGGGTGGTCGTCTCAGGTTGATACTGATTTGCTTTGTCGCATTATACTTCTGCTACCTTGGTCTCTGGTATGTGTTTGCTGCATGTGTACCCTGGGCTGTTCTGCATGAGTTGACTGACAGCGTTAGGTAAGGATGGGGCCATTAGTAATCTGTTTTTTTTTTTTAAATTTCTCTCTTTGTTTGGCATCGTCGCAGTACTGTGTCTAAGTATAGATTTTCTATTTCTCTTTGGTAGGATTGTTCGGTGTAAAGGAATTTGCTATTGATGTAGGTCATTAGGTCTACGTTTTGAGGTAGGAGAGGCATACTAGGATTTATTTTGTTGTTTACTAGGAAATTTATTAGGATTCGGGGGTGTTCAGTTTGCCATACTTCTGTGTTACATATTATAGCCCTTTTGTGTAGCGTTAGAGCAAATATGTTTTTATCTTGTTCTACTATTACCAGTTCTTCTAGTGATTGTTTATTAGTGATCTTTTCAAACGTGCCTCTGTAAAGTTGTGACAATTGACTTTCACAACTGTTGTGTTTGTATTGTTCCCAGGTTATTTAGCCTATTGTAGAGTCGTATCGATCAGTAGCGGTGTATATTTCAGCATTCTTCTGCTCCCATCTTCTTGAGGTAATTGTCTAGTCCTCCATCGACAATGGACGTGTGGCTGTACATCAAACAGTGAAACATGAGTCTCTCCATCGTGATGAGTCTCTCCAGTGTCACAAATCGCACTGTTATTACTTTCCGAACGGTCGCACTCCCGTAAGCGGACTTTAGTTCGCATTAGTACTTTTTACGCGAAAATTCAAATGCACCTAACCTATAAATACATGTATAGCTGCTTATTGCAGACAATTTTAGCGATAGCTTTACATAAATCTGACTTATAAAATAACCTACATTGTTTTGCATATTATTGTGCCTAATGACTATAAACTGATAAATAAATTGATATCTAATCCAATATTAATATGTTAATAATTGGGACTTGTACTTTTTAAATATTTACAATATAATATATCATCTTTCTGTTATATATACACCCTGTATATTAGAGTCATATATTTTTAATTCTCAACTTGTCATCACTTATTGTTTATAGTTTCGTATGTGTAACGAATTTTCCTATTTGAAGAATATTTTAATTACTATATTTACTCTTAATAAAGTGTCAGAAATTATTGTAATATTTCTCACTCTTTCCCAAATCTTTTTAAAATAATTCAAAGGTGAAATTTATTTTGATTTCTCGTCAAACACAATGATCTGTTTTCAATGTTATGATATTTATGTTTCAAAGCTATTTAATTACTTTTGCTGAGAGCTGAATTTTATATACTCACATTGTTGATGAAATTTGATACTGACTGGTATTTTGAACTCTTGGTGTCTGTTATAAACTACAATATTTATTTTTATTTAATTAAAAAAACGTTTTCTACACTTGACCTGTATTAGTTGTTTATTTATCTGTGCTCTGACTCAATCTTTATACTACTTTTTTTAGTTGATAGGAATTCAAGTCTGTCAATCAGTTTTGACATAGCTATAAAGGATTGGCGTATGGTATCTTACCGATCCAGCTCTTACTAATCAACAGCAGCTTAGACCCCTATTAACTTTAAATTAATTTACTTATTTCTCTTTCTTAAAACTTGCTTTTAGTTATGATCTACTATTATGTTTCCAAAAAAATTATTTTCATTGAACTGTGCTAATATTTAACTATGAATGCTTATATTACCTGTGTTTTGTCTTTCGTTCCTTGTTAAAATTTTAGTATTATTCGAGCGGCCGTCTTGTAATACCAAGCTTTCAACTTTTCTTATAGTTGTTTGATATTTTTTTTTTTCCTATTCATCTATTGCGTCGAAAAAACATGTCTGTGTCCTCATCGCTCTGTGTTATTATTGTTGTCTCATTCTTGTTTATTATTCTGTTGTATGTGTTCCATCCTTTCTTTTTTCGTTATGTGGAATATGCCGCAACATTTTCTTTCGGCCATCTTGCCTAGTCTATTCTTTATTCGTTCTTATCTTTTTGGTTGGCTGGTGTCTCCATGACTTCCTTTTCTTCTTCTCTGCTGTTTGTTAATTGGGGTTCCTGGTCCCATAATGGCAGTGTTGCCACCTTAGACGGGTCAACTCTTTCTTCTTCCGTCTCTTCTTGTTCTGGTTCTCTATTTCTTCTTCTTCCTCCGTGGAATAATCAATTGTTTTATTCTCGTAATATTTCTTTAACCTATTGACGTACACTACCTGTCTATTTTTTCCCTTTTTTGTATCTACTGCATACGTCACTGGTCCAACTTTTTCTATAATTTGAAATGGTATGGATAGTACCATTTTTTCTGTAACTTGTTTGAAAGACCTGTCGTGCTACTTAAGTCTCTCAAATATACCTTGTCTCTATCTTCAAATTCTCTCAAGTTCAAATTTTATATATTTATATTCACCTGTGTTTTTCTATACACTATTTTCATTTTTCATCCATGTCCGCGTCCATGGGTTTCCTATTTCCATATTTTCCTATAACTTTTCTCATATTTGTTCTCATGCTCGTGCCCCTGGCAGTCGTCGCATCTCTTCACATTTCACATATTTCTCAACATTTCTTCCTAATTCGTTCCAGAAATATTATTCTCTTATATTTCTGTATTATATTGAATGCTCATGCCCCTGGCAGTCGTCGCATCTCTTCACATTTCACATATTCTCAATACTTCTTCATAATTCGTTCCAGAAATAATCTTCTCCTATATTTCTGTACTGTATTCCTATTTATTCTTCCATATCCTTCCTGTAACATGTGGAAGGTAATAATTATAACTCTTCTTTTCCTTTACTTTTCCGTTTACTTTATTAACGAAAATCACAATTCCAGATTCGTTTCGCGTTTTTATTACATCCTGTAGATACTGTATTGTCGTGCTGGAGCCGCAGGACTCTTAGCGGGTTGGGATTCTAGTACCACCCTAGCTTATCCCCTTAGCAGCCTCCTACTTGACGTAAGTTTCACCCCTTAAGGTCGAACCATATACAGCTTGCCTACATTCCTGTAAAAAAATATACTTCTGGCACTGTATTCATCTTCGCATGCTATGTGAGATATGCCTCTATTTCTGTGGCATCCCACCTGTGTCCACTGATTATTCTTTCTTCTTTATGGTTCTGCTTCTTTGTCTCAAGCAAAGAAACTGGCTTAAACTCTTCTACATTCAGAGTACGTTCCATAAATACATAAATAAAGTTCCATAATGTTACTTTAACGATAGTAACTAACTATGAATTTTCCGTCTCCAGCGAGTCCTTGCCTTAGCAACGATCCAGTGCTTCAGTGAAGGCCCTTAGGTCTTCCTGTCCAATTTGCACTTTTCCTGGTACATAAACTGTAGCAAGTTACTTTAAACGATAGTAACTATTATAACTTTTCCGTTTCCAGCGAGTCCTTGCCTTTGTAACACTTCGGCCGCTTCAGTGAAGGCCCTTAGGTCTTCCTGTCCAATTTGCACTTTTCCCTGGTACATAAACTGTAGCAAGCCTCCTAGTGTCTCGCAAGTTACGTTTGTCAAAATCACTATAGGACGTTGACAAAGATTCGACTCACATTTTCTTTAAATATGGGCCACAGCCCAAAGAACCACTTTAAGTGCTTCTATGCATTTTCCTTGCGATGCGTCCATTCCCGAACTTATATGTTCGTGGAAATCATTCCAAAATAGTGAAAAAGATTTTCTGACGCCACGGTCAATTATCTTCCAAAGCTCCATTAATTCTTTTCCCTTTTTTTTTATATGTCCATCTCAGTATGATGTGCCAATTTATGAAGTTAACCAACAATTGTATAAAGAATTAAATTTTTGTTAAAATAAAAGAACTTAGAAATATACGCTGCCGAAGTTAAAAAAAAATCTGTAGGAAATATCAAATAATCAAATCAAATAATAATCGATCAATCAATCAATAGTTAAATATCAAATAAGGTGTTAGTATTAATTTTTTTTTGAAAAATTAAACTCTATTAAATTCTTTTCCTTTTTACGAATTGAACGTTATTTATAAATCCAAATATCCCAATTTACTTTAGCAAAGTCATATCTAATTTTTCAGTGTATATTACTTGACCAAGCGCGTTTAATATTTTTCAAACACACGTCGAGCAATTAGTATCATATTTCACTTTCACTTGATACATTAAACAAAAGAATTTGATAATATTTATGTAAACCGTTAGTTAGTAAAACAATATTTAAAGAATTTATATTTTGCGCTTTTTGAAAGCAATAAACTCGTACACTCAAATGAAACTTGATCTTGACCTACTAACTTAAATTCTTTATATTCAACTAGTTAGTAAACAATATATTTATTATTTCTTCGAATAATTATATCCAATTCATATAATCGACTGATAATTACTAATCTCTGTTATGCCATATTGTATCATATGTTCTGTTAGACAGTATAGTTTATATTTTTAGTGCAATATTATGGTAATTAAAAAACAATTATATAGAGAACATCATATAATGTGTTAGTATGTATTTTTGAAAAAAATTTGTACTTGTCATCTCTTCACATATATCATAAAAGCAATTCACCTATCTTAATTTAGGATTCTAAGTCTCGGGAAGAATTGATATGAGGTTATTTTCCAGTGATACAAGACAAAAAAAAAAAAATCTACTATATACGAATAATTTGTGTAAAACCACTAACAAGTTTATATAACAAAGAGAGAAAAAGGATTTTCTTCCAGAAGAGGGAGTCCTGCACTCCACACAATATTTACTGGATACCTCACTGTTTCTTTAATCTGTTGTCGTCTTAGGAAAGAGAAGAAAAAAAAATTGGAATGTCACTGGCGAAATGAAACGATGAAGGCTTCTTATAGCTACAAAACTTGCAAAAGTTTACAAGGATACTGAAGAAGTGACTTAATTATCCTATTTACCGAAATTCCCCCAAACCGGGACCGCTGTCATCAATGTAAAAATCTGAGACAAGATTTACGAATACTCAAATATGTAAACACTCAAATATACTCAAATATATATGAATACTCAAATATGTAAATTACTCAAATATGTAAACACGCATGGGATAATGAACATAGAGTTCAATGGAATAATTCAAATATAGTCCTAAAAGAAACGGATGGTAAAAAAAGAAAAATCAAAGAAGCGGCTCTAATTATGTTAAATGAGGCCAATTGTGTCGCAAATTCCTCGGCAGAATGTAGTAGGATCTGGTTACCAATATTGAAAGAGGAAGTTATTAATAAGAAAATACCAGTATTAGTAAGTCAGTAACATATAGAGGATATATCATTTATGTTTTTTAAATAACGTAACATAAAATCAGAATTTTGATGTTTGTTGAAGGTAAACTAAATTCACGAACAAATACTTACAATGTCGGGATAGTATTATGAGGTTTTTTTCCTGGTTTTTCCCTCATAATTTACTATGGAATCACTAACAGGAGAATTTTACTGTCATTATGTCATGTGTTTGTCTTTTTAAAGACGAATTACATGCTATGATTTTTTCTGACGGATATTCTCAAGTTAAAGTTGATTTCATGTAATCGAATGAACTATCTTATAAGTAAAGTCGTCCAGGAGCGCAACTCAACAATATTGGCAATATCATTTTAAAGTCGTCTACTTTAAAATGCATAATGTATGTCTGAATTGTCAATATAAATGAGTCAGATAAAATTAAATTATCAGAAGATTTTTTCACTATGTAACAAAAAACAAAATTTGTTTAATTTACTATTTGTATTTTGAGAACGATTTCCGAATTGGAAATTGAAACGTCAATAAATGTATTTTTATCTTTAATGTGGCTTATTCCCAGTTATAAATAGTAATTAAGACTAATTTATTCTACAATATTTTAAGTAAGCATTATCAAAATGTTCATTCAAAAGCAGGTCATTCCAAAATACAATAAATTTAACATTTTACAAAAATGAGCAATGTTAGAAAATTTCAGTCTCCATAAAACAATCGATGTTATAATTAATTTTTTTTAATTATCGTATCTTTACAACTAAGAACAAGATATATAAGAACAGTATTATATTAACTAAATTCTGTTATACATCCATGTAGTCTCAAAGGAACCAATCGGGTCTCCAAAAGGCTTGGCGAATTCATAAGCTTCTCCATTCAAAAGTCGTTAGAGATGCGAATGTCTTGGTAATGTCGACATTTTATAAGAATATGTTTGAGAGTGAGAAGGACATATTTGCAGCGAAGAATCAAACTGTACAGCTGATTTTTTCTTTGCATAGTCTATATATCCTTTAATGTATTATTTTTAAAAATAACTTATATGGCCCTCTAATCTGATGGTTCTGCAGGATACAGATTTTTTTCTTTGGTGAATCAATAAGCGTCTTTGGGAATGTATTTGGTAAATATTTTTGTTAGGTGTTCAGTACCGTCGATGTTAAATCTTTTATGAGTTCAGCATATACATTGTCAGGTCCAGGAACTTTGCCATATTTTAGTTGTGATATTGCTTTTTCCACTTCATCTGATATGATTGGTAAGTGGTCAATACATATGTAGGATGGAGGTTGTTCGGTTAAAGATAAATAATAAGGCCTATTAATTCGAATTCTGTTAAATTGTAGTTTGGCGGTAACTAGATATCGCAGAAAGTTATTTTATTGGGACACCAAACAAGCTTTCCTGTCTCTAAAGAAAATTTTTGCGAGAAGAGATTATTAGATATAAATATTGAGGATCCACCGCTTGTTCTCAGATAACTATATGTTCCGTAGTGTTGTATTAAATCATTGTTAAATTCCCATTTGTGAGATTCCTTGAAATGTGTCCCTGTAGGTAAATTAAGAATTTAACTGTTAGATGCATTCGAGGCGAGGTTAGCGTAGAAACCATCATAGTTCAATTGTATCAATGTGGACGTAAGTATATTTAAAATGTTTGTGTTGTGATATGCTGTATGTTGTCCTGACGAACAGATTGATGCAATGCTTCTTGAGCAATTTAATTTTCAAGGCTATAAAATTATTAGGAAGAGAAAAATTATTTGGTAAGTTTTTGAATGCATTTTTTGAGTTATTAGATGTCCTGATCTGTTTTGAAGAAGTGTCTGTTTTTGATTTCCTTTTTAGGGGAATTATTTTGGATTAAAGGGGTGATTTTTTCATTAGTAGGAGCATTAGAGGTTGGGGGTGGGAGTAAAATTGGAAAATGTATGTCAAAAAGAGGTTCTTGGTCCTGAGTACAATTATTAAGTTTGTGTCTAGTTTAATTACATTTAAGACATGTAATTGTGTCGGTTGACAAAAACATACTTTGTTTGAACATTCCATTGTTGTCAGAGGGGAATGCCACACCAGAGGGTGTTGAGCTCATATTATACAAAAATTACTGCCCAAATAAATGTGTGTTAAATATTACAGAAATAGATGGTAGATGAAATTGAACTTATTATTGTGTTGCAAAATTTGAATGTTTTGATTAAAATAAGACTAATTTATCCTCGTGCTCTAATTACTGCACGCATCCTTCGTATCATGCTACTATATAATTAGTTTGAATACATTCTTGGGAACGGAATTCCATTCATGTTGTATATGCAATTGTTCTATCGACTACATAAATCTATTCGTTTTGAATCTTTGTTCAGTTTTCTTTAAAATACATTACAGACTTTTAGTTAACGGTGCAAATGTTTTTGATGTTCGGCTAATTTTTTATCTTCTTTTAGCATTTTCTCTACCCCATATCATAAAATATAATTTTCCCGCCGTCTCTGGTTGCATTTCAGATACCACCAATTAATAGTTTACTTCTAAAAATAGACATATATGGATACTCAACAGGAATTATTACTTTTTTTACTATCGTTTAAAAATAATTCAAACGGAAGTCGAAATACGGGGAAATTTTAAACCAATTCTGAGACAATTTCCTACAAATATTGCAATATGACATCAATTAACCAGCGAACACTTTAATTATTCAATTTTGCAGTTCCTTTTTATATGTGAAAATTAGACTTCTTGAAGTTTCAAAATTAACCTTATTAGTATCTTCTTTCACAGACTCGTTACCATCAAAATGATTTTCACCTTATTTGTAAGGTTTATTCACACACAGAACAAAGACATATAAAGAGTGATTTTTAGAGGTATAGCAATATAAGTTGGTAACACTTTTTTAACTGTTGGCCATTTTGACAGCTGTCAAAATGGCCAAATGGATTTATGTTAAGTTTGGTTTGGCATTTCAGCATGAATAGACTTGACGCCTGAACAACGCTTCCAAATTATACAAATTTATTTTGAACGTTAAGGTTCTGTTCGAAATATATATCGCGCACCATCCATCAGAGCAAGAAATTCGACTCACCAGGGAACGTCTGCACCACGTTGATTCTAAATGATAAATGCATACACAGACAGGTCTTACAGTGCGTACAGAAGAAGTTGTTACTGCTGTAGAGCGTAGCATAAGGAAGAGCCGAATCAGTCTATCTGCCATCGTGCACAGCAGTTGGATACGTGCCCTTCGACTTTATGAAAGATTTTGCAGAAATATCTTGCTTTGCGTGCTTAAAAAATCCAACTCATGCAAGAATTGAAGGGACATAATCACTTAGCAAGTCGTAGATTCGGTGAGTGGGTCCAAAGCGAGATTGCCGTTGTTTCCAATTTTCATAATGGCTATGCTAACATTATGTTAGCGTATCGAACGATTTCCAAAGTGGAAATTGAAACGTCAATAAACGTATTTTTATCTTTAATTGTGGCTTATTCCCAGTTAAATAGTAATTAATTTACACTTAAAACATTTTTGAAAATAATACATAGCAGAATTGTTCATTCATTATTGACAGTCATAATATGAAAATTATATCTAATCTATATTGGAATCAAACTGCCAAGGTAAGAGTTGATAACCAGAACACCCGAGATATCAAAATACAGTCCGCCAGCGTTACGTGCTGTCACCACTACTCTTCAATGTCTACAGTGAAGCGGTATTTAAAGAAGCGCTCTCAGATTCAATAAAAGGTATATCTATCAATGGAGAAGTTTTGAATAATTTGCATTTTGCAGACGATACAGTACCTAATAATAACGGATAATAACAATGATTTACAGAACGTAATGCAACGACTTAATGAATGCTGTCATGAATAATTACCAAGGATGAATTTGAAAAAAAAACTAAATGCATGATGATGACTAAATCAGCAGATGTTGAGGATACTGTAATTTAGAGTATGGATACCTACATATACTTAAGAACATCATCATCATCATCATCCAGCCCCATTTTCACATGCATTGTTGGATATACGCCTCCTCCAAACGTCTTCAGTTCTCTCTATCTCTAGCTGCTGCAATCAAGTTTGTTTCTATTCTCCTTAGGTCGTCGGTCTATCGGGTGGGTGGTCTGCCTCGACTTCGCTTGTCGGCTCTTGGTCTCCACTCCAATAATCTCTTCGTTCATCTTCCGTTTTCCATTCTAGCAACATGTGCAGCCCACCTCCACTTTTGTTTATTGATTCGCAGTATAATATCGTCTACGCTAGTTCGCCGGCGTATCTCCTCATTTCTCACGCGATCTTTCAAGGTCAGGCCCAGCACTGATCTCTCCATTCGCCTTTGTGTTACCCCCAGTTTTTCGGCAGTAGCTTTCGTTAAAGTTAGGGTCTCTTCTCCGTAGGTCAAGTCTGGTAAGATGCATTGGTTAAATGCCTTCCTTTTCAGGTGACTTGGGATATTTGTTTTTAAAAAATCTCTCTCATCCTTCCATATGCCGCTCATCCCAACGTGATTCGTCTATTTAGCTTGCAGGTTTGGCTGTCTCTGGTTATTCTAATTTCATGACCCAAGTATGTGTATTTATCGATTAATTCTACCTTGTCGTTATTGATCTGTATCTCTTCGCTAGGAACCATGTTGGTCATCATTTTGGTTTTCTCGAAATTTATCTCCAGCCCAATTTCTTGTAGTATGTCATTCAGTTCTTGGAGCATGTCTTTGATCTCTCCCAGATTATCTGACAGAAGCACGATATCGTCCGCAAAACGTAGATGGTTTAATCTTTCTCCATCGATGGATATTCCTTTCTGTTGCCATGTTAGTCTTTTAAATGCATACTCAAGAACGGTAATGAACAGCTTTGGTGACATGGTATCACCTTGCCTGACTCCCCTTTTTATCTTTATTTTATTAGTTGCAGAATGTAGACTTATGGTTGTTGTGGCATTTTCATATATATTTTTAACTATATTACAATATCTGTGGTCGACCCTGCAATCTTGTAGTGCTCTTAAGATGGATTGTAGTTCCACTGTATCAAACGCCTTTTTAAAGTCTACAAATATCAATGCTCAGGGACGGTTATATTTGTTAGTTTTTTCTATCAGGGTTTTTAGGCACTGCAGGTGATCGTTTGTGCCGTAATTAGGGCGGAAACCGGCTTGTTCCCGAGATTGGTAAAAATCCAGCTTTGTCTCTAGTCTGATCGTTATTATTCGGGTGTATAATTTATAAAGATGGTTAAGGAGACTGATTGGTCTGTATCTTTCCAGGTCTGCTATATCTCCCTTCTTGTGTAAGAGTACAGTTATTGAATTATTCCACTTTGTTGGAATATTTTGATTTCATAGGCACATATTAAAGAGCTTTTGAATTTTGGCAATCAGTACTGAGCCTCCTATCTTTATCGCTTCCGTGACGACACCGTCCTCCCCAGGAGCTTTGTTATTCTTCATCTTTTTTAGAGCATTGTAAATTTCGTCCAAGGAGATTTCTGGGATATCTTCGGAACCCTGATTTTGAACCTTCCTCTGCTGATATTCAGCTATATCTAGAGTCGATTGGTTGCTATATAATGTCTCATAGAATGATTCCACAATTTGTAACAAATGTTCTCTGTTTGATGTGATGTTGCCATTTCTATCCTTGAGTTTGACTATTTGTTTATTTCCATTTGTGAGTTTGCGTCTCATTATTTTCATACTCCTATTTTCCTCAATGCTTTTGATGATTTTCTCATCTTTGTATTTTCTTAGGTCTTTTCTGATTTCTCTTGATACTTCCTTGTTCATTATATTTATCTCGTCGTTACTAGAGTTTTCGTCGCTTCTCAGTATTCTTCTTTGTTCCATTTTTTTTCTGTGTTTCCAGACTAATTTTTTCTTCCTTCACGCTTTTTGGGCAGCATTTCTTTTGAGCTTCTGTTATTGCTTCTACTATTATGTCATTTAGGATGTTAATATCATTCGTTGATAATTTTTCTTGAAGGAATTTACCGATATGATCTTCAAAATTTTGTTCGTTGTTTAGATGTGTCCATACGTTTATTTGCTTCTTTTTTATCATATTGTGTAGTTCATAGTTGGTATTTAACACAATGGTGACTCTCACCATACGATGGTCGCTTGATTTCGCAAATTTATTTAGCACTGTCACTCTGTAAATATGTATCTTTATCAGTGATCTGCAGCATCAAAAATACGCATAGCTTTGATGATAGTCAAACTTCGGAACGAAGACGGCACTTGAAGAAGATCAGTGATAAAGTAATCGATCTCGTTTGTCGTCTTCTCATCTGGGCTTTCCACGTCCATCTGAGGTGAGGCTTCTTGTAGTAGTAACTGTTCATTAGGAATAGGTTTTTCTCTAGTAGGAAGTTTAAAAGAGTGTCGCCACGGTCGTTCCGTCCCTGACTTCCAAAATTTCCAAGAGCAGTTTCTGCTGGATCCAGTTTTGGTCCTATTTTGGCGTTAAAGTCTCCACATCTAACTATGAAATGTGTACGGTGTGTATGTAGGAACATGGATTGCATCAAATATAGACCAAACTAAAGAAATTAAGACACGTATTGAAATAGCGCGTGCATCATTCGTTAAACTTAAAAAGTTTCTTTGTTGTAGGGATATAAGGTTAGGATAAGAATGCTTCGTGTAGTATTTTAATTAAATTTGGTAGTCTTATCGCTACACATTGTGCAACGTTATAAACGTCACATTTTTATTGACTTATATTTAAATAATTATTTTATTTTAATTTATTTATTAATTTATTAATTCCTTTACCTTCAGTTTCTCTTTTTACTATTTGTTATTTAAAAAATAGTTGGCGCCCTCTGTCTTTCTTTACTCTCTCTTTCTGTTCCGTAGAATAAATATTCGCCCTCTCCCGGTAGACTAAATATTCTCTTCTACGTTGACAGAAGTGCTAATTTTATCATAGGCATACGTCCTATGTCATCTATGCTAACTTCATTGGAGTCCCTTTTTACTTTCTGTCAATCAGCTTTTCTGACATAGTGGGATATGTTTTTTGTCTATAATTAAAATTTATAAGAACTTATTGGCTGTATAGAAGACTATTGGAGATTTTATGAGAAATTTCAGAAAATAATATGGACCTAACTGCAGCTGTCAGGAGGGCCTAATTGCCTAACTGGGATGTTGGAAGTATCGCTTGGAAGTGTGGCTTGGAAGTATGGACACTAAAAGAAGTACATCTAAATAAGTTGGCCGCCTTTGAATTTTGGTGTTATAGAACAATCCTACGAGTATCACTGACTCAAAGAATGTCAAACGCAGAAGTTACTAGAAGAAAAGGAAATTAATGTAAAATATTGTTGAATATCAAAAGAAGAAAAATTTAGTACTTAGACCATGTGATGAGAGGGCCAAAATACTCATTATTGTAACGTAATATGCAAGGCAAAATTTGAGGAAAGTGAAATGTGGGAAGACGAAGAATATCGTGGCTTAAGAACTTGAGGGAATGGTTTGAATGCAGTAGTGCGATAACTATTTAGAGCGACAGTCAACAGGGTCCGCATAGCCATGATGATTTCCTACCTTCGATAGAAGAAGGAAGTTAAAGAATAAGCCAGAACAGACTAGTGAAATATGGGTGTCTTTTGAGTACCGGAACAAGACAGTCTTTAGATTCCATTCGGTGGTGTTTATCCATAACATTATCCACCCCAATCGAGTATGAAAAGCCCCTCCATCACGAGAAGGTCTCACTGCACTCGGAGTACTCTCTTAATAATATGAAAATAATATAGGTTTGCGAGAGGGGTTAGGCAAGGATGCGTCTTGTCTCCGACGCTTTTCAACGTGTACTCACAGGTCATATTCAGAAAAGCCTTATGGGAAAGAAAAGAGGGAATAAGAATTGGTGGAGAAATCATAAACACCATGAGATTTGCAGATGACACGGTAATTATGGCTGAGAGTATAGAAGATCTACAAACTTTACTAGATGCAATAAATAGTGAATGCATTCAAATGGGACTTGACATCAACACAGATAAGACCAAATTTATGATAGTATCAAGGAGTCCAATAAATAATGAACAACTAACTCTTGGTGGACAGCAAATAGAGAGAGTGACAAAATATAAATATCTGGGAGCTTACATCAACACAGAATTAGATCCAGACCAAGAGATCCAGATACGAATAGAAATGGCAAGGGCAGCATTCTTAAAATTCAAACAATTGTTCTGTGACAAAAATCTGAATATTGCGCTGAGACTGAGGTTTGTTGAATGTTACGTCTGGTCGCAATTATTGTACGGGGTTGAAACATGGACACTAAAAGCGCAAATAGTTAAAAAGATTGAAGCCTTTGAACTTTGGATATACCGGAGAATGTTGAGAATCCCATGGACTGCCAGGGTCACCAATGAGGAAGTGCTGAGAAGAATGGGTCGAGTCAAAAAATTGTTGAGAACGATAAAAGTACGCAAGACTGCATACCTTGGACACATACTAAGAAATAATAAATATAGTCTTCTGCAGGTCATCATGCAGGGTAGAGTCGATGGCAAAAAAGGGAATAGGTAGAAAAAGGAAGTCATGGCTGCGAAATATTCGAGACTGGACAAACATGACTGTAGACGAATTATTCCACGTTGCAAAAGACAGAGAAGCTTTTAAAAATGTGGTCGCCAACCTCCGTTAATGGGGACGGCATAGGAAGAAGAAGAATATAGGTTTTAAAGATTCTGGATGAAAGAATGTTAAGAAATTTACATTGAAATTCTTCACTTAAGAAAGGCCTATTCATATCAAAATTCCTGTCCCAAGTTTGTACTAAAATTTTATAAAAAATTTTGAGAATAACTCTTGTTTATTTGCTTTTTCCTTTGACTCACGCAATTCAATATAATTCCTTCTAGGTAGCTGTTGCGAGTTATTCGAAGATTGCAGCTACCTGTCATTACGTAATACATCTTGGTATGTTATAAAAATGGTTTTTTATTGTAAAAACAGTGCAGTTACGATGAACGGGTGGGAATATGTGGACGCTGCAGGCGAAAACGATTTCTTAAAGGTGTTGAACAGGAAGCACAGTAATCAGCTAAATTATAGCGGCGTTAATATACTATCAAAAAACCGTATTTTGTCGATTTTTATTGATTTCCCTTGGGCCATCTCGACCGCTTGGTACACAAGGATTTCAATAAAAAATCGTTTTATGCTTCACTTTTTAAAGAATCTGAAACATGGATGATAATTCCCCGAAAAGCTTGTCAGAACCCTATTTATTTGTGGATCTTGGTTGTTCAATATTTTTTTTATGAATGACTGTGTGCAAAGTTCAATTATAAAAATATATTAACAATTGCTCTATTTACCATAATTTCAAATAACTTGTCCGAATGAAAATAGTTCTTAATATAAAAAAGTTTTATTAAAATATGTTGGTAAATATCGTTTATCTTTTATGATTTATAAATAGAGAACTATACAAAATGCAGAATAAGAACAATACAAAAATGAATAAAGTGGTAGACCGAAATAATAATAAAGAAGCAGCTATCAAGGAAGAAATTCTAACAATAACAACACACTTGAAAAATAACAGGACACCTGGTAAAAACGGTATGTATCATTACTGAATTTCTATGTCTCTAGAAGATGTCCTATAATACACAAAACTGGACACGTTGCAGAATGTAAAAACTAGAGAGGAATATCACTACACGATACAATATACATATCACGACATTGTTTTATTGAAGATACAACAAAATGGCAATCGCTGCGACATGTGTTACAACAGTCAAAAATACCATTAAACATTTTCAACCTTCGGGATGTGTAAACAGTTGTAAAAAGTGTCATGAAGGTAATGAACCACGAGTTAGACCTGTCGATGAGGAGCGTCAAAACAGGGATATTGATATTTGTGCTTTTGTGCTAGTGAACCCTGCAATACTGTACAAATTGCTAGGGAAGTTAACGTGAATGCCCGAACTGTCCAGCGAGTTATCAAAAGGAATGAGTATCACTGTTTTAAGATACAACGAACACAAGAACTGTTTCCAAAAGATAACTTTAGGCGGGTGGAGTTTTGTGAATTTATATTAGATAAACAGAATTAAAATGTACACTTTTTAAAAATATTTTTTTTTTCTGACGAAACTTCATTTTCATTACATAAAAAACATAATCCATCCGTTGCAAGGTATTATTCTCGGAAAAATAAACGCCTCAGTGTTGCAGTACGAACGCAGCATCCGCAAAAGTTAAATGTTTGGACTGGGATGTTAGGCGACCATATTGTCGGTCCATTTGTTATCGATGGAAACCTAAACGGGCTCAAATATTTACAACTTTTATAGAATGAGATCATTCCGACAGTTCGGAGCTTTCCCGTTAATTTTCAGGTTTATTTCCAACAGGATGGGTGTTCGGCTCACAACGCAAGATCAACTATTGACTTCCTCAATCAAACGTTTCCTGATCGACTGATAAGTATACGGGGTACAAGTAAATGGCCCGCTAGATCCTGTTACTTAGCGCCTAACGATTTCTGATTTTGGGATTTCTCAAAGAAAATAGTTATAGGCATCAGTTTGAAAGGGCCACAAACCTAGTCGAATTAAGTGCAAAAATACTTCATTTCACTGAAAGCATTACACCACCCTACTCCAAAATATGAGGAGAAAATTTGAGATTTGGTTACTTTTTAGCACAAGGAGGTGAATATTTGAGCCCTTAATTCATTAATCTGCTTTCCTAATTTTTATTTTTTGTAGGTCCTAATTTTTATTTTACGAAGTTTGTAGGTTTTTAATTAGGTAGTATTTTTTATGTTTAAGTTTGGAAGAATTTTATTATTTTTTTTTATTTAAAAGTACAAACTATCCTTATTCTGATTTTTTCTTCTTTCTTGTCTTATTGTTATAAGCTTTGTCCATAAAATTTGTACAATTTTCAGTGACAATAAAGCATATTACTTTATTTACTTACTTATTTATTTGTATTACTATTAAGGCTAAAAATAACCAAAGAAATTAGTTTTAGAGCATTATAATAAATATACATTAGAGATGGGATTGCAATAAATCTTAATTCCTATGGTCAACAAAACAATGTCGTTATCTGTATAAAGTTTTGGCCGTATTTAGAAGAAACAAAATTAAAACCAAGTTCAAAATAATCTGTGCGAATATCAAGAAGGTTTAGAGCGAACAGATCCATACATCAAATTTTTAGAATGAAAAAATCTTATCTATCTCATACGAATTCAATATAGTATTAAATATGGTCTATTCATTTCCGACAGGTGTATGATACAATAAACTTTTTGAAGCTCTAGAATATTTTGAATTTCCATAAAACATAATAAGATTAAATAAATGCATACTCAGTCACACCTAAAGTAAAGTTATAATAGAAGGATATGACTCGGACAGTTTTAACATCAACAGACGCCTACGAAAAGGTGACCTTTATCAACTGTATTTTTCTATTTAATCTTAGAGAAAATTTTACCAGAAAGTAACATCCACACTAAAGGTTCAAAAGGGTGATACAGGGTGCGCCAAGCCTCTAGTTTTTTTATTACTGCTAAATTACAATTACAAAATATATGGTAATGAGGATTCTTTAAGGATTATAATTTCTTTATTTCTTAATTTACTCTGCTCCAAAATATAAATTCAATTGAAGAAATTAACAAAGCCAACTAAGCCTTGTAAGATATATCCCAACCCCCTGAAAAACCCTCAAACGTGCGAACACATATCACAGCAAATAAATAGTAAAATACACAGAATATCAAATATACCAAACGAAAACAGAACCATTAACGAATGCTGGTATGACATTCAAAACTCGATTTTAGAGAACGTACAAGAGTCTTTGAAAACACCTACCATGTTGGCAAAAAATGAGTGGATGACACAAGAAATTCTAGATCTGATGGAAGTTCGACGGCAACACAAAAATAGAAATATTATCGAATATCGTGAAATTAATAAACGCATAAAAAGAAAAATTAAGCAAGCCAAAGAATCCTGGCTTGAGAATTTATGTAAAGAAATAGAAGACCTCCAAAAAAAGCATGACAGCTTCAACCTGCATAAGAAACTTAAATATACTGGCGGAATTAGAAAACAGAAAAATGCTCACATACTTAAAAGCGCGGACGGAAAAATTTGTGATCACGAACAACAGTGCAAAGAATGGGAGAGATACATCACTGACCTTTTAGACGATGCTTCTAGAGAAAATGCCCAAAATACTGCCTGTGACAACCAGTTGGACAGAGGTCCCAATATACTGAATTCGGAAGTCGAAAAGGCAATACAGCAAGCCAAAAACAATAAAGCACCTGGACCAGATCAAATCCCTGCCGAACTACTTAAACTTTTGGATGAGGAAAGCATTGCCTGCTTAACCACTTTCTTCAACAAAATTTACAACGAAGGAAAAATACCAGATGATTGGTTAGAGTCACTGTTTATAACATTACCAAAGAAAAGCAGGCCCACCAAATGCAGCGATTTTAGACTAATCAGTTTGATGAGTCACACACTGAAGATACTCTTACGAATTATACAAAACCGAGTATTCCTTCTATGCGAAAGTAAGATGGGTGATAAGCAATTTGGATTTAGAAACGGTCTAGGAACTAGAGAGGCACTATTCTGTACGCGCGTTCTATTACAAAAAAGTTGTGAATTCCGAAAGAATGTTTATGTGTGTTTCATCGACTTCGAGAAGGCGTTCGACAGAGTCCAACACAATACACTTTTCGACTGACCACTGCTGAAGTACTTATATTACAATCAAGTAGCCTCTATCCAAATTGGAGACAGTCCCACTGAAAAAATACCCATCAAACGTGGAGTACGGCAGGGTTGTGTTTTGTCACCCACTCTTTTTAATCTGTACTCTGAAGAAATCTTTAGGGAGGCTTTGGATGACAGACAAGAGGGAGTAAGACTAGGTGGAGAAGTAATTAACAATATTAGATACGCTGACGATACAGCCATTCTTGCAGAAAGTTTACAAGATCTCCAACATTACTAAATCTAGTCAGTGAAGCAAGTTATCGGAGAGGCCTAAAAATCAACATTTCAAAGACAAAGTGGATGGCAGTTGGAAATATCCATATAGATCAAGGTCTGCTTTCTCTTAATGGAGAAGAGATAGAAAGGGTAAATCATTTCAAATACCTTGGCAGCTGGTTAAATGTAAATTGTGACTCTGATGAAGAGATAATATCCAGGATCGAAATATCACGTAAGGCTTTTATGACCTGGAAACCAGTTTTATGCAACAGAAACCTGTCAATGAATATTCGTAAGAAGGTCCTGAAATGTTATGTGTGGTCGATCCTATTGTATGGTTGTGAGACATGGACGTTAAAAACCACAGTGCTAAACAAGTTAGAAGCATTCGAATTGTGGTGCTATAGACGAATCCTAAAGATATCGTGGGTTTCGCACACTTCCAAGGAAGATGTTCTTCAAATGATCAATTCAGAACGTCTGCTCATAAACACCATAAAGAGGAGAAAAACAGAATACTTCGGCCATATAATTAGAGGACCTAAATACCATTTACTTCGCCTTATAATACAAGGAAAAGTGGAAGGAAAGAGATGGATTGGTCGAAAGAAACTTTCATGGCTTTCATGTAATATTAGACAATGGTGTGGTTTCACAGTAGAAAAATTATTTCGCGCAGCAGCCGACAGAGAAAGGTTTCAGGAAATTGTAAATATGACGGCCAACGTCTGAATACGGACACGGCACCCAAAGAAGAAGAAGATTTCTTAATTTAGAATAATCACTTGTAAGTAACACTAACAAATAGTAATGAAGAGAACCAAGAAATCATAAAACCACTAGCTAAAGGTAGTAAGAATACCGTGAGTCTAAGATCTTGTTTAACTAGATATTGAAAAGTGAATGCCATGGGCACGACCTTGAGGATCCATACGACATAAAACATCATTCTCCATTTTGTCTTGTTGGTAACAGTGTTTTTTAAGTTTTCATATAACTCATCAGTATGTCTTCGGCGAAATTTTTCATTTTCTTTGATTAGTCCCAAGTTAGGTTAAATTCAACATGAGTGAGCGCTATTGTGGCTCACCCAGAGGTTCAAGTTGTCCGTTCTGACCAGCCTTTTTAACAAAGTCTGTTACGGCCTTAGGTGATACTTATACGAAGTCGTAGAATTCGAGTTGATACGGCTCAAATGTATTCAGCCTTATCCTAACTAACCCTGGGCAATTGCACATAACTTATTCCGCCATTTTGTCATCAGCCTGACAGAATCTTCAATTCGTACTTTTTATCAGTCCGATTTAATATCCTAACTGAGATATTTTTAATCTTTCATGTATTACATGAAGTAGAACCTTGCTTGCATGGGATATTAGGGTTACCGTTCTGTAGTTGCTGCAATCTAGCGGAGTTCCTTTTTTGAATATAGGGATGAAACTAGATGTTGTCCAGTCGTTGGGCCACTCTCCGGTTTCCCAAATCTTTTTGCAGATCATATGCATAACTCTTTAACAAATAATTGATCAACTCTTAATAATATATAAATAAGTTTTATTTATTTTCTCTCATAAATTTCGAATTATTTGATATTTCAAGCACTTAATAATTCGTAATATTTTAAGAATCTCTCGAGTTTCGAATTAACGAAAGTCGACTGTAGTTGGTTTAACTAATATATTCTATTCTCTCTAGTAGTTAACACAGATCGATTGCGGACAATGACAATAATGATTGTGTCATCTGCATATCGTAAAATAAAGATTTTTCTTACGTCTATAGTGACACCATCATTCCATCCATCAGTGGCCTTCCCCACGATCCATTCACCATATATATGTCCTCAGATGGACTCAGTATGCAGCTGGGCTTACTGGCCCCCAATATTTTTACGGTGCTAAAGTATTGGTGGTTAGTTTGAACAAATAATGCACAATCATATCTATAAACAAAGAAAGACAATGATTTGTACAAAGTTCTCGAAAATCACGTAAAAAGCAGAAATAATGTTGATGATCCTTAAGAAGTTAAGCGCAAGGCTCTTACGAAGAAAAAAATCGATAGTTAAACTCCAGCTGCCTATCTAAACTAACCGACTGTCATATTAGAAAAACAATTATATAATTAAAATTTTTGTGTGTATTATTCTCATTGCGGTTTTTAAAAATCTTCAAACACCTTTTATTCCTTTTAACAAAACTTTTCAAGAACGTGTTCTCTTTTATCCTAAACAAAGAGTCCGAATGATATAATTCGCTATCTAAATTGAATAAACTAAGGGTTGAATGCCGTGGTACGTGATACGTGTCGGCATTTGAAAAAAATCCGTCACCCGCCTTCGCAAAGTCGAAGACTTTCAATCAGCACAAAAGAAAATACATAACTACGAAAAATGAGGTATCTACGTTTTCTATTACAGCCAGTATTTATCGGTGGCTCGTTGGTCACGATACCCGGAAACGATTTTGGTGTTTCAGTTGCGACACGACATAACATACGACTAATAAATAAGTCTGTGCACAGGGCCCTGTATTTAGGGAGTCCTTTCCTGGAAACGAAGTCGCTAATTACCGCTATTTCGGTTCTCTTCTACCTATTCTTTTTTTGTTATTCTATTGGCTCGTCGTGTGCTCCACGCTAGGGTGAAAAGAGTACCATATGGGACGGTGCACCTGACACTATTAGATTTTTTTTTATTTTCGTACAGGTTTCGGTTTTCGGGAAAATTGTGTGTCCGGGACCAGTTTGTGGTTGTCTATGCGTGTGCTCTCTTTTTCGTCCACCGCCTCTAATAAGGATAATTGATAAATGCGTTAAATGGAGGCAACTTAAAAGGTTCTAGTGTAGGTGATTTGTGTAATATCTTAGAATAAGAAAATTAACATCCAGAAAATTATTATTTTAACCGATTTTTTTTAATAAATAATTATTTCAGGCCAATGATAGTTTTTTTTATTTTGTATGAACAACTTAGATGCATTTCTTTATACAGACTTTTGGGGAGAAAACAGTCATTTATCAATTCTTGTGCATAATATATTGTATATAATTTATTGTATAAGAGCGAATTACTGTTTTAATTATGAGGTGTAACGTCGATAGAAAAAGATCTTATAGTGAAGTAGCCAAATTGTTCAACGATACTTTCCCAAAAATTGTAAAGAGCTTTGAGAAAACTTGACGAGTAAAAATGGCATTCTTTAGAATGACAAACTTTAGATTTGACAGCTGTACAAATACATGATCATTCTTTAGTCTCACGTGTGTTACATAAAAATTTATTTAAACCCTACAAACTTAAGTTGTAGCAGGAATTAAATAAAGATGGGTACAACCGTAGATATTCAGTTTAGTTTAGATAATGGATACAATACATAAAAATAAAAAAAAACTGCTGATTGATAAATTTAGGAAAAACTGGTCGATGGCAACGGGATTCGATGTATGTATGTTTGGCCTTTTAGGTCCATTGCTGGATTGATAATTTCCATCGTTTTCTGTTTTTTTTATTGGAATCGGAGATTGGAAGCTATTAGCTTTTAATCTCTGATTCCCATCTCTCTGACATCTATCACTACATCTCTCCATTTCTTTCTAGGTCTTCCTCTCTTTTTTTACCCTCACGTACTCTCCAATCAATATTATTGACTTGTTTATTACCTTGAATTTTTTCTAGATTTTTCAGTACTTTTTCAGTCAGTATGCTAACACTACAGTTATTGCAGTGTAAGCATACAATTGGTACACTTCTACATTGGTTCCCATTTTCCATTCTCCCTCTACTACTTTTCCACCAGACATTCTGCGAGTGCCTTTATTTGCCATGCTTCGAATCTGTTCTTTATGGTTTTGTTCATAGTCCATGTTTCGAGAGCGTATAGCATTGTAAGCATTCTTTCTTACATGTCTGATCAATAAGGGTACCTAAGTAGATATATTCATCCATCTTCTCGAATTCTACAACGGATCCATCCTCCACCACCAATTTAAAGGACGTCCTTGGTCCTTTTTTTGCTAGAGATTTTCTTGTACTTGGATTTATTAATATTACCTTTCAGTCCCATTTTAAATCTTCCTGAATTAGTCTTTTTATTATACTTGCCTTCTTTTCCATTTCTTGCAATGAGAACCACATCATCAGCTTACGTTAAACATTGGTACTCTTTGTTTAAAAAGTGCCGGACCTATTTATCCCACTAACCCTTACAATGTTTTCTATAACTATACTAAATAGCAAGTTAGACAACTGGTCTTCTTGGCGAACACCTTTTTTTACTTCGAATTATTCTAAGACTGTACCGTTGCATTTCACAACACAAATGATTTTTCTAATTGTCGTTTTTACCAATCTTACTATTTTTTCTGGCACTTGGAATTCTTTTAGCGTTTCTATTAATTAGTTTCCATCTATTGTATCGTAGGCAGCTTTGTAATCAATGAAAAGTACTTGTGCTGAAATGTTGTATTCACGTGTTGTATTCATGTGCTAAAATGTTGTTAGTATAATAATATGATCGATTGTTGATCTTGCCTTGCGAAATCTTTCCTGGTATTCTCCTAGATTCTTCTACACATATTTCTAACCGTTTTTAATTATTATGGCGAGCACTTTATATATTGCCTCTAACAAGGATATACCTCTATAGTTTCCGCATTGAGTCCTAACTCCCTTTTTGTGTATAGGAATTATAATGGACTTGTTCCATTCTTGGGACATTTCTTCGGCATGTCCCACACTTCTATTAGCTCACGAAGTTGGTTTCTTAAAGCCTCTCCTCCATATTTTAAGTTCTCTGCCACAAAGCCGTTCTCCCGGGGCTTTTTTGATTTTTCTTCTTTTATTATTTCTTCAATTTTTTTCCACTACTATTTGAGGTTTAGGAACATTATAATTTTCTTCAGTAGTCACTCCGTTATTTAGCAGCTCTTCGAAATATTCAAGCCATCTTTATCATATTTGGTCTTCGTCTACTTTCAGGTTTCCTTGCTTATGTTTTACATTCATCGTTCTTCCCTGGTACCCAGTTTTAATGTATTTTACCTCTTTGTAGAATTTTTTTATTTCATTTTTCTTTGAATTTTCTTCAATACGATTTACTTTATCATCCATATATTTTATACTTTCTTTTCAGCGCCCTTAAGATTTTCTTTACGTTTTTTTTTTGTTGTTTGGCATACCTAAGTCAACTTGTTTTGCGATTGAAAACTTTTTAATCTCAAATCTGATCCTTTTAACTCTGTTTTACATTCGTCATCGAGTCAGTGGTTTTTTTTTCTAAATATTTTTGTTCTTGGTATGTTCTTCGACGATGCGTTCTTTAAAGTGTTTGTCATTTTCAAGAACTTTTGTTGTATGTCAAATGAAGAACACAACAGCTCACAATATCAGGAAAAAACAATTTAAATAATAAGTGATAAATTCAAAATTTAGCTTTTAGATTATTAGAATTTAAATAATGCCGAAAAGATGGAAAAGGTCAAATTAGCAGGTCCGATAATGAAATAGATACCCTAAGTACAAGGAATATGTTGTAGACCAAGAAACAGCTTGTTAGAAGAAAGTAGTGTATAGAAAGAAACAAATTATAGAGAGGGTGATAGAAGCAGATGCTGAGTATGAATGTTTCTATCACTAACTTTTTGCTCGTCTTAACATTGGATTGAGCCATACCGAGTATTTTTTGTAACACACAAGATAAGTTAACGCACAATATATAATGAAGATTATTATTGTTTAAAAAATTCCTTTCATGTAACAAAAAATTGCGTAGGTAATGGAGTACACAAATCTGTTTAAGACATCAATATCTCTCAACAGATAGAATATCCTAAAAGAAATGCAACCAGCAAGCCAGACGATCTTATTCAATCAGTTTCAAGACAGTCGTCGTTTTTCGTATTGGAGGGTGAAAGTTTTAAAATATGAAACGGAGAGAATGCGAGGTGGGCCAAGTTGGAGGAGTGGTAGGCATCGGGGATCGGGACGGGATCGGGAATAGAATGACACGTAGACAGCGTTGCCGATTCTTAGAGTACACGGATTCACGACGAACATGCTTTTTTACATAACCTATAATTCCTCCTTCCACGCCATGGTTAATGTTATACGGTAATAAAAATGGTTCGTAAATTATTATAAATCTATGAAACTATACAGCATATGAATAAATCTTATACAGGCTGTAAATATGGAACCCATTGACAAGATTTTCCAGAAAATTCCAATGAATTCCAGATGAGCTTCGAGAATATTCCATAACCCACTCATAGCAGATTTTTTGAGATACTTTGTATTCTGGAATTTTGCAGAAAATTGTATGGGCCTAAAAATTTTAAACGGAAATTACTCGAAAACGCGAGCTGTCTTTTAAACGCTGTTAAAAGTAATGGATTTTGACAAGAGCTGTGACCTTGTAAATAACAGGTAAACTTGTGTACTAAATCGGCATGACTCATAGCTCTTGTTAAAATCCATTACCTCTAAAAGCCCAGTAGGTTTACTCAAACAGGTCCGCAGCTTGAAAAAAAATGTTTCCGGTTTAAGCATAGTGTAACTAACGACAAAGAACCAAGAAGGAAATAGAACAAGAACTAAATTTTTCATTGAATTGTATTCACGTGTAGTCCTAAACGAAACAGACTGTAAAAAAAGGAAACTTGAAGAGACTGTCGTTATTTAAGTTACATGAAACCAATTGCGTCGCAAATTCCTCAGCAGAATGTAGTAGGAAATCAATAGAAAGAAAAATTTCACTATTAGTACGTCAATAGCATATTAAGAATACATCATTAATGTTTTAAAATAAAACACATTAAATTAGGATTTAATATAAATATTGAGAGTAAACTAAGAATAAGTCCAAATACTTATAATATCGAGATAGGTGTTTTTTTTCCAAGATTTTTCCTCATGATTTATTAGGAGATCACTAATCTTTTCAAAGAGAAGTCACATGTTATGATTTTGACGGGTAATCTTAAGTTACAATCGATTTCATTTAATCAAATCAACTATCTTATCAATAAAGTCGTCCCAGGAAAGCAACTCAAAAATATCGACAATATCATTTTAAGGTCATCTACTTTTAAAATGTATAATATATGTCTAAATTGTCAATATAAATGAGTCAGATAAAATTAAATTATTAGAAGTATTACAGAGTAATAAAACAAATTTTAAATAAACTTATTTTAAAGTAAAATTGTGGTTTATTCCCAGTAAGAATAGTAAATTGTACTAAGATGCCACAACAAGGTAGCTTCAGAACAAACCTTAAAATATTTAGATGCCGCCAGGTCGTCGAGTTTTAGATACTTGTAGTGTTAGGATCTTTCCTTTCTTTAGACCTTCTTGAGCGATCCTCCTTACATGTATATGCAAAGGATCAAGGTTCAGCATTACCTATCAAGGCTACAGTAGGGAACGTTCGCATTACACCCTTAACTCGATTATTCCGATAGGCTGCTGCGTTGTTTTGTTCCACCAAAGCAACGTAGCATATGTAACTATGGGGTCTGATGATCATTATACAGAATGAGTTTTAGGTACAGAACGCCTCAAATATTTCACATAGGTTTTGTTGTGTAAAGGTCTTGTGACGCTGCCAATATTATGGTGCTTTTTTGCATTGTTGCCAGATCGTCAGTTTTTTCTGAAAATCTGACGATTATTCTCATTTCAACTAGATCACCCTGTATTTTTTGCCTTTTTTAGAAATACTGAGTATTTTAATCAGATAAAAATTAATCAGTATTTCTTAAGAGCTCCAGAGACACTAAAATACGTTTAGTCCGCCTGGCCCACTTGGCTATCTGACTGATTCACCTACATACCACTTTAAAATTCCATATACAGTATGGTGAAAATGAAAGGAATAAATTCGTTATTTCTTAAACAGGAGACTTTAAGGAAAAATCCTGAAACCCGTCGATTTTTATTTTTAAATAAGCTATTCGTAAGAATACATTTTTATTTTTGACGTCATCTATGTGAGCGTGATGACGTCATTGCTAAAATTTTTAAATAGAAAGGGGTGTATTGTAATACATCATTTGAAAGGTCTTTTAAATGACTCAGACATATTGATATGGCTATTCAGCCATATCAATATGTCTGAGTATTTGATGTTTGTAATTGTTTAAAAAAAAATATTAGGTAAATATTTATTATTACAATAAATATTTATTAAGTATTGATATGATGTATTATTGACACCCAAAAATAAATTTTATTAAGACCATCACTGGTAATGAAATGTCTTTTTTATCTACTTTTTACCTTTTAAAAAAAACTAGTTACCTTATCAATATGAACATTGATAGTTGGACATTCAAACTTAATTATCTTTCTGTCAAGTGATTAATAGTATTATTGTAGCAAATGTATTCAAAATGTCTTTGCATCTTTGAACATGAAGCTAACTGAAACGCAAATAATTGAAATTCTCATAATGATTGGTTATGGAGATAAAACACGTACGCAGAAAGAAGTAGGTATGTGCGTTATTTAATAATAAATACCCCCGTCGAGAACCAATTTCACAATCCACTGTAAGCAAAATTGAGAAAAAATTTAGAGAAACGGGTCATGTTAAAGACCTTCCTAAAGGTAGTAGAAAACCAATATCTAAAAACCAACAAGTAGACGTTCTGTTAGCTTTTCAAGATAATCCTCATAACAGTTCACGGCAAGTAGCATTAGATAATGACATGGACCATTCATCAGTTCTTAAACAGCTAAAGAAGGAAAAGTGGCATCCCTACAAAGTAAATTTAGTATAAGAACTTATGGAAGATAATTTTGACAGACGAATTGAATTTTGTGACATTATAATGGAACGAAATAACAAAGATCCGATGTTTTTAAAAAATATTATTTTCTCTGATGAAGCTACATTTCTACTAAACGGTCATGTCAATCGTCAAACTTATCGGTACTGGGCTACGGAAAATCCACACTGGATGCAAGAGTACCGTACTCAATACCCAGAGAAAATTAATGTTTGGGTGGGAATATTAGATACTAGGTGTATTGGACCATACTTTTTCGAAGAAAACTTAACAGGTCCTCGATATTTAGAATTTCTTCAAAATTTCTTGCTTCCAGAATTGAACCGGTTGTTTCCAAACAGAAATGATTTATGGCTACAGCAAGATGGTGCGCCTCCACACTATGCTGTCTTGGTACGCAACTACTTAAACAACGTCTTTCCTAATCAGTGAATAGGTCTAAGAGGAACAATAGAATGGCCGCCTAGGTCACCTGATTTGACTCCTCTTGATTTCTTTTTATGGGGATATTTAAAGGTGTATCAAAATAGACCACAAAATATTAATGAACTGAAAGAAAGAATACGTAATGAGGTTGTTCAAATAACTTCGGAAGTTTTAGAGAATGTTAGAGAAGAGTTTGCGGCACGACTTTCTCATTGTATTTTAGCTGAAGGTAAACAATTTGAGCACTTAATTTAGGTTTCGTTGTATTTATTGAATAATACTTAATAAATATTTATTGTAATAATAAAAATTTAATTATTTTTTTTAAACAATTACAAACTTTAATTACTTGGACATATTTATACAGCTGAATAGGTATTTAAAAGACCTTTCAAATGATGTATTACAATACCCCCCTTTCTATTTAAAAATTTTAGCAATGACGTCATCACGCTCACATAGATTACGTCAAAAATAAAAATATATTCTTACGATTAGCTTATTTAAAAATAAAAATCGACGGGTTTCAGGATTTTTCCTTAAAGTCTCCGGTTTACGAAATAACGAATGTATACCTTTCATTTCTACCATACTGTATACTCGAAAATACCTGGTTTAAATTACTTGCACATTGGATGATTTATAATAATGTAATATTTATTATTTTAAAACTTTCCAAAAAGTAGAAAGCCTACTTCTAAAGTACGGCTCATATGTCAAGCATTTAAAAATGGCCTTTCAGAAATATTATTTAATGTTGCATTTTCAGGTTAGCAGTCTTTATTTTTTGTTGCTTACCAGCACTTGAGCTCATTTATTAATAAATGTCTGATTTCTTTCAGTCTTGTATTATTTGCAAAAGTAGACTGTTGGTATAAACGGGATGCTACTATTTTTTGAGTGTCCTCGTATATCATTAACATATCGGTGAATTTCTCAATACAAAATAATTTATTTATTTAGGATATAGGATCTAGTTTAAAATTGTATCGTTAAAGCAGCAAAGCTGCTCCCAAGTTGACGAATAATTAAATATTTTCATGTATCTTTATAATTTAAAAATATTAATTGGCTACAAATTATCCAAGTACTTGCACAGTTTTGATTTGAAAACAAATATCTAAAACAAATTTCATTTTAACCCTATAAAAGATGTATACTACTTTTTTCATCCAAAATAAAAACAAAGCCTTAAAACTTTATTAAATTTTATTTTGCTTCAGTCGGTTACCACAGGGTGAAAATTGTTGGTATTAAAACTGATACTACGCCACTGGTAAAATTTTCCACATTCTAGCTGGTCTCAAATTATTAATGTTTTAAGGAGCATATTTTTTTTTCCAAATTTGAAAAATAGACATTGATCAGTTAACACCCTAAATTTTAGTTACTAAGGTCTTTTATGGTTCATGTTTCTAAATCAAAAATTATCAATTAGTGAGGACTGTTTGTGGTAGAGCGTGTGTGTCGAATATAAAAACACCCTGTACAATAATATGCTTAATATTATCCCTTCAGGTATTAGTCTTTCTTACAAGACTAGATTTATGATCAAATCTGGTATTGACCCCATCAATTTAGAGAAAGTCAAATGAAGTATTTATCAACGTTTATCAATATTTTGGTAGGCCCGGCAACGACGCGTACATTCTCAGAAGGTAGGCGATCGGGGGAAACGCTCAGAAGAGCAAGGGGATCACAGACGATCGAT
This sequence comes from Diabrotica balteata, assembly GCA_918026665.1. NCBI lineage: Eukaryota > Metazoa > Arthropoda > Insecta > Coleoptera > Chrysomelidae > Diabrotica > Diabrotica balteata. The sequence continues at coordinate 39,957,466 of OU898277.1, forward strand.
ATAATACAGCCTCGCCCTCGTCACACCGTCTCCAAGGACGATGACACAGATTACTAACGAATTTTCCCATTTTTCCTTTAAACTCTTAGACTATCTATCATTAAATACAGTCTATATATTTTTAAACGTTCAAATTTGTCACATTGTGAACAAGAAGTTTAAAAAGCTATACTTCAAGTAGCTACTTGTTGCTTTTGGAGAAAAACTTTTACGCTGATGTCACATAATTTGGATTAGGGCCATAAAATTGCTGAGTCATATTATGGAAATATGGAACAGAATAGCACAGTTGACACCAGATGAGAGACAACTGGAAAGTAACATTGTCCTGAAATTGTTTCCTTGTGACTATTTACAACGTTTTATTAAATTATTCTGGCATTGTTTGTTTTTCCTGATTTTTTTTACATATATATGTATATTTTATACACCTGATATTACTAAAATCTTTTACTAGCTACTAGAATTTATTCATGAGTTGACGTATTGACAGGTATTCCACGTCATTATCAGAACTATAGTTTTGATAAAGACATGGAATACCTCCGGGAATACATCCAATCCATCGTTCGGGAAAAAGTGTGATTAAATGATTTCGGAACCTGCGTACATATTGATATTGTCTATTCGCTTAGCTAGGGCATATTTTGACAGACTCATTGTAGGAAACCTACAACACAACAATTCCTACTTCTCAGTATAAATAGCTCAAGTATAATACTATTGCAGACCTCTCTCTTTGAAAAAAAGAAGAATTATTCTAAATAGTGGAAGTGTATACTAAACCCATCAAATTTTCCCTGTATATTTAAAATATAATATTTGAATTGTTACAATTTAAAATATTGTAGTAAATATTTGTATTATTCGCGTTGTTTATTTAATTTAATATTGTTTTATTATCTTTGTTTAATTCTTTTGTTAGTTCTATTCGTTAATTAGTTATATTTTAAATTTTATATTATGGATAGTCAAAGTTTTCCATTTGTTCCATCAGCTAATACGTTGGTAAGTTTTTCTTAATAAATATTAAAAAAAAAAAATATTTATTATAAATTTATTTAAAATGTTTTTTAAAAAGTTTTTTTAAAGTTAATATTTTTAGAATAGTAAGGATGCTGTTCCTAGATTACAAGGTAATAAAACTGCACAAAGGTTTATTCAAAATGCCTACCATTTTTTTTACCGAATGAAAACCCTGTTGAGGTAAGTTGATCATTAAAATATATTTATCGAATTATGTAAATGTTGTAAATACATAAGGAACTTGCTGTGTCTTATTCTTATTTAACCTTACTTTGACTTCTTAATTTTGTAGAATTTATTCCCACTTTTTTATTTTGTACAATAAATAATTTTATTATTTGTTATCAATACATTATACGGTGTAAATAAATAAATATTGATTGTCGGCAAAGTTCTATTTTATTACAACCTGCTAGTTGGTTGACGACACACGTTAAATTTTGTGCTCGTATCGATTTTCACGATTATTCTGTAGAAAATAATTATTTCGCAAAGAAATTTTCCATGATTGTTCCATATACCAATAGTCAGTAGTTTTTGTAAAAATTTTGTGTAAAAAGTGCAGTTACAGCGAATAATTACTGTGAGTATCATTCCACAATATATTAATATAAAACCAAATACTAATTACATACACAAAAAACCGGACAATGCCGTCCACCTCTTTTTGTTCGAACTGCTCGAAAACCATAGCGACAGCTGACCGCAAACTCCAGTGCGATGGATGTAAGCGTCAAATACATATCACATGCACCGACCTTTCATCGGAGGACCGCGTCACCCGACAGAAAATTCGAGGACTGAACATACTCTGTAACTCTTGCAGCTCCAATATTTCTAATATTTCAGAAATAAAAGATCTTCTGCTAGATTTTAAAATGGAAATTCGCGCGAAAAATTGATGATTTTGATAATAAAATAACTGAGTTAAACGATAAGCTCAGCCAGATTAATTTATTTAAGTCTACCGAATTCACGGATAATATCGCAAACGAAGCTGTAGATCGTATAACACGCGCTAAAAAATATTCTAATTAGAGGCGTAACAGAATCTTCCTCTGGGGATGTACAACGCAGAAAAGATGATGACGCGAATAAGGTGAAGCTTGTTTTGGATACTGTTGGCTGCCAGGAAAAGCAAATCACCTTCTACAGAGTCGGCAAAGCAAACCAACGATTTCCCCGAATGATAAAGGTAGTGATGGGTTCGGAATACCACGTTAAAGATATTCTGAGAAATAAAGCCAAACTTCTGGAAAACAAAGCCACGGAAAAATTCTCAATAATTGACGACAAGACGCCCATCCAACAAGTACGTTTAAAAGAACTCCGAAGTGAGCTAGAAACTCGCAAAAATAACGGTGAACACGATTTAACTATTAAATACATCAATGGCACTCCCAGAATCACGAAATTTCGTTCATAATTTTTCTACCAACACATTTAATGACTTGCTATTTCTATATACTAATTTAGATTCACTTTCCGCTAAGTTTGACGAATTTGTATGCACAGTGCAACTTCTTAAACCGGACATTATCTGTATTGCCGAATCCTGGCTCAAACCCACAATTCCAGACTCTTCTGTTAATATAAATGGATATACAATATATCGTAAAGACAGAGAAAATCGTGTGGGTGGCGGTGTATGCATTTATTTATCCAATATTATTACCACAACTTTCAAAATTAACCTCAAGCTAATAGATATTACTGGAATAGATGCAATTCACTTATCTGTTACTAAAAATTCTTTTTGCCTTAATCTAGTATGTATATATCGTCCACCTAATACACTACTTGCACGCGATAATGTTTTCTTCACAAAACTTGAAGAACTATCATCTCTTGATAATCTCATCATTACTGGAGATTTTAATTTCCCAGAGATCACCTGGCCAATAACTTCATTATCTGACGCCGAAAACGCTCATAATTTATTTAAAAGCTTTGTAGTAAATTCAAACCTGATACAACTCATTACAGAACCTACTAGATTTAGGAATAATAACCAACCTTCTACTTTAGATCTAGTGCTTATTAATGACGAACAGCTGATTTCATCTCTCGAAGTCAGTTCTCCCATAGGAAAGTCAGATCATGCAGTTATAACGGCTCACATCCAGTTCAATCAAATATTACCCCGCAAAAATAACATTGTAACATATGCTACTACCGACTTTTCTGAAGTTGACACTGAACTCTCTCAAATCGACTGGCATTTATTTTTTGCAGACTTAAACGATCCCTCATTAATGTGGACTGCATTTCTCGATAAAGTCCACAATATAATTTCTACAAATACTATTTTCCGTAAGAGTTATAAAAACAACCTCAAACCCTGGATAAATCGAACAGCAATTAAACAAATCAATCACAAACGACATCTATGGCGAAAATTTATACACACCGGGCTTCTTAGTGACTTCCAAAGCCACCGCAGATTTTCAAATAACTTAAAAAACATCTCTAAAAACCCTAAGACAAAATTTTGAAGCAAACGTTATTGAAAGTGGTAACATTAAAAAAGTCTATAAATACATACGTTCCTCCATGACATCTAAAGTTTCCATTCCGCTACTTCAAAAATCCAACCAGACTTTATGCTCTTCTGACAAAGAATCTTCCGAAACTCTCTCTTTAGCATTTTCACAGGTATTTACTAAAGAATTAAATTATGGTAATCTACCTGCTGTTAACTGTAATCGTGTCGGCGCATCCTTACAGCAAGTTGAATTCACAGTGGATCATGTCAAACAACACTTAATTAAACTTCGCACGGCCGCTTCACCTGGTTTAGATGGTTTAAACACCAAAACTGTTAAAAAGGTGCGCAGACACGCTTGCAATACCCTTAAAGTTAATTATGCAAACCTCTTTCATCCAAAACTCCTTACCCCCTAGTTGGAAATTAGCTTCCGTTACCCCTATTTTTAAAAAAGGCAACAAACTCGACCCCAACAATTATCGTCCGATTAGCTTGCTGCCAGTAGTTGCCAAAGTTATGGAAGCCATTATTTCCGAGGAGATGACCAAATTCCTTCTCCAGGAACATGTTATTCCAACACAACAACATGGATTTGTCTCTGGTCGCTCTACTCTAACTAATCTCCTACACTGTGTTAACGACTGGACCTCATCCCTTAACAGTTCGCAGCCGGTCGACGTTGTTTATCTAGATTTTTCTAAAGCCTTTGACCGTGTACCTAAGCGCAGACTTCTACATAAGCTAGAACATTTCGGAGTTCGCGGTACTTTACTTCGTTGGATAGATGATTTCCTGACAGATCGATATTACAAAGTTAGAGTTGGCGAATCTTTCTCACAGGACAGGTTAGTGGAAAGTGGAGTGCCTCAGGGTTCTGTCCTTGGACCTCTGCTTTTTACGGTTTACACCAGCGATATTCCTTATTATGTCTCAAGTAAAATATCGTTTTACGCTGACGACACAAAAATATATGCCAATCCAAACACAAACCAGCTAACCCTCCAAATGGACTTGGACTCTATTTTAACTTGGTGTTCCCAGTGGTTACTACCCTTAAACGCGGAAAAATGTGTAGTGCTTCGAATTGGCAAAAATAACCCACTTGTGCCGTACTTTGTTAACGGGCAGCCATTAGAATCTGTGTTTTCGTATAACGATCTTGGTGTTATTGTGAACAGCAGCCTAACTTGGTCCGATCATATTACCTCTATTTGTAAACGTGCAAACTCCAGACTGTATCTTATTCGGAGGTGTTTTTCGGGAGTTTCAATGCAATTATTTTGCAAACTTTACACTTTGTACGTAAGACCCATACTTGAATACGCTGGACCAACGTGGTATCCCGATCTGGTTCGAGACAAGACTCTGTTGGAAAATGTTCAAAGAAAAGCCACTCGAATTTCTTTGGGACCGAGAAGACCGTCTTATGCAGAAAGACTTAGTATGGCAAACCTCACTACGTTTGAACTTCGCCGACAACGTGGAGACTTAATTACAACATTCAAAATACTAAAATTCAATTTTGGAAACCTCGAGGAAATATTTATCATAAACCAAGATGAACGCCTCAGAGGTCATCAATATAAACTAAAGAAAGAAAATTTTTCTATAAGACAAAGACAGAACTTTCTTCCAAATAGAGTTTTTGAGTGCTGGAATAACCTCAACGACAACATTGTCTCCGCTTCCTCTACCAACTCGTTCAAAAACAGACTCGACAGTTTTATATTATAGTTAAAATATTGTTTTTCTTTTAAACCAAAAATTGTAATTTTATTTCTTTTAGTTGTAATTTTTGTTATTTACTAGTAGGTGATTAATGAAATTTCTTTGTTTTTGGGCATAATAGGGACTTAGTTCCTCTGCCCTCGCTTATATTATAATAATAAATAATAATAATAATAATTTACTTTTGTTTACATTAATATTGACTAAGAGCACGTATGCTTGGTTGTATAGTATTTTCCAGCCACTTTGAGTCTGTCAAAAAGTTACTAACTTCGAAAAAAAATAATTACTAAAATCACTATACAGTTCGGACTGGGAATAGCGAACCGGGTATACAAGTTGATTGTCTTAGACATCTATTAGGATGTTTAGTTGTAAGATTGTCTCATTGCCAAGAAGTAATCGGATCTTAATTTGACCATCTGATTCAAACTGTTTTTATTTAAACAACCAATACTTTTGTTTGTGCTGTTAAAAATGAAACATAGTTTCATGAAACTATCTACTTGTGATACACATTGCCGTTCATAGAATTTCATTAACTATTTAATTTTGACAGAAAAAAATATAGGTTTGAATTAAAAAACAAAAGTCATCAGGGCATGGTGGCTCATCGCAGTGAATATCATATCATAAAATAAAAGCAAAACTAAATTTAAAAATCCACCTGTCTTGCCATTTCTTTCGCTCTCCCATTTCTGAAACATAATTATTGAGGGTGGATCCTTTTCAAATTAACACGGTGTATTTGCATTACATTACGAACAAAGGAAGCAAAAAGATTTCAGGATTTTAAAACATATTTTTGATTTGATTTATACTTACTTGATTTGATATACTTGCTTGTAGTCATTATTCCTTTGTTAACTAATAAGAAAGTATATAGGATAATTTTGCAATTAAAATAAATGTCGTTATTTAAACGTTGTATCCCAATTTAGAAGTAGAAAGAACAAATTTAGTCCAGTAGAACCCTAAATATGTCATGTTTTTCTGAGCGCACTTTCAAACCATTTTGAACTGTTTAAAGAGTGCGGCTAGCCCTTCAGTCGGCTTTCCCCACTCCTTTTACTCTAGTCGGAACACAAACTACTCTTTGATTAGAACACACCTGTTTTAACAATTTTCAATATTTTTTTTTTGTAAAAATTTTGATAAAAACTTGAATTTTTTTTTGTAAAAGATTGGTTCATTTGAGCCCTTAATTTTGTTAATTAACGTAACAGTGATTTTTTGCTATCCTGGTTACTAAGGGCTTTAGGACCTTTTTGTAAAGTTGGGTTTTTTAATCAGCTTTCCGAATAACTTTTTGCCATTTAATTTGAACTAAATTCTAGGAGTTATTGTAAATTTTTATAATCTTTATAATCTTGAGAAAATTGAGTTCCATTCAGTCAAATTATCTGGACCAGCCTTATAAATTAGTTAATTTTTCAAAAAATCTTATAAACAAATTAAATTTTGCAAAAGTATTCAATCGATCTGGAACATCTTTGGCACAAAATTCAAACACGATAAGATCCTAAAGAAAGTTCATTGACATTTAAACAAATTTTAATAAATAAAAATATTTCCACTAAAGAATTGATGAATCATCCCAATAGAAGAGTATATTCAATGTTTGTTAGATGCCTTGTTAATCATGCTACTGTGAAAGCCTATCTTCATAGATTTAATTCAAGTGAAACCGAACTTTGTGATTGTAATGGTAACACTGACGATATCAATCATTGGATGTTCGGGTGCATATATAATGAAGCTGCTATTAAGTATCTATTGGAAAAACTGATAAAAGAACAAATACCTCTCCCTCAGTGTCAATCTTCCATTTTATATATCTGTCGTCATAATATTAGGTTTAAACCAAATTTTTTGGGAATATTTAAAAAAGGACTAAACGAAAAATTTAGGATTGAATGTGTAATGTGAATGTGTAAATCTAGCTTTGTTCCCTCTGTCTATCCTTATGTTATATAGTTACCTTCTAACTGTTGCCTGTCTTGTGTTGTAATAAAGTCGCTATGAAAGGCACCTTAGCGTGAAAAGTATCCCTATATTATGTAATCCCTTGTGGGTCCTAAATATTGTTGGCTAGGGCATTGAATGGAACGAATGAATGTATGGTTTTTTATCAAGCTACTGATTCTTGTGATACTGATGTTTACATTATATTTTTAATTTACCTCTATGCGAAGTACTATTTTGTTAACAAATGCAATAGCTCAATACATCATTAACAAATTCAAGTAGTCAAATACATTATCATGGCTGAATGGATCAAGTATCCAAAGCCACTAATTAAATAAAAACAAAATTGATGAATCCCTAGATACAAGTCTTTTGTAATAGCTCATACTCCACATTACAACTATGAAACCCGTCAATAAACTTGTGTCGAGTAAAAACCCATCTTAATTTTGATAAGGAATACGTTTGGGGTGGACGATATTGGTTGGGTGTTAAACAGGAAAAAAAGTGGAATCAACATATTATCAGAATGGAAGAAAGAAGAATGGCGAGAATCGCTCGAGATAAATCGCCAGTAGGACGGAGAAGCACAGACCGACCCCGAATGGAGCGAGAATTTTAAAGTTGTGCAGGTGGATGAAGTTCAAATAGGCGATTCGCCTAGAAGATAGAAGAAGTTTTTCTAAGAGAATGAAATAAGTAACCATTATAATTTTAAATTAGCAAAGAAATGAATCTGACTGTTAATTATTAATATATATTACGATAGTTAATTTTTGACATAACAATTTCAACTCAATATTAAACAAAAATAAGCAAAGGATTTCATGGTTAGATTACAGTAACGCAACATCTTATACAAACTCATTTTAAAATAATGAATCTAACAAAATGTCGCTTGAAGTTTTCTTAAAAAAAAAGACATTGAGATATTTCCTAGCATTAACATTTGCAAAAAAAGCCCATCAACATTATAAGTAAAAAATATGAGAAACTTTTTGAATAAGCTCTTTTTTTTTAATTTTAATCACAACCTTTTATTTAGTTTATTATATTTTCTTTCTGTGTTTAAGTGACTAATAAATAATTTAGTAAATACTCACATCCAACCGTTGCCAACCTGCATTGCAGTATCTGAATTTCCAGAAAGAGATCTGAAACAAACAAATCTTAGATAAATATCTATTTTGAATTTAAAATAAAATTAAATATCTTTAAAGAACACTAAGAAAGGTCAAATAAAGTAGTCTTCTAAACCTCTCGACAGATAAGGACATGCCGAGGTTTCAATAAAAGAAAAATCCATATCTGCACCTCCACGTAGGCCAGGATATCCAATAAACGGCGATGATCTAAATGCGTTCCTGAATATAGAAGAGCCGTCCATATTAATAGGAGACCTAAACGCAAGACCCAAACTAGAATGATAGAGCTACGAGTAGAAATGGAAGACTACTAAACAACTATCTAGCAAACAACGACGATACCATGGTAATAGGGCCCATCGGGCCAACCCATTTCCAAGGAGATGCGCAACCCACCATCTAGACATAGTAACTAAAAACCTAGGACTACAGACAATCCGAACATTAAACAAAGGATCAGAAGATAAGTCACCTGAGATAGCAGGAAAAGAGCGCCTTATGCTAACCTTATGCTTTGATCGGGATACGATATCATGATGGAGTTCTTGTACCCAGGACTTCCACACGACAAGCACTTTGCTGATAGTTGTGCCCCTATCGCGCATCTGAGTGCTATAGGGGGAGAGGGATGGTCTGGAGCAAGCAAATGGCTTGCTTGTCTCCACGTAGTAAAATACAATAAAGAAAAATCTGATTTATAATGCAATATGGCATTTTAGATGAGTTATAATGAAATTTAGTAAAATAAAAAATATACACATTACTATAACCTATCGATTATTATATGCAAAATTTACTTACTAAACAATATAATATGAAAATAAGGCACAAATTAGTGCAAACGCAAAACACAATAAATATCGACTTCAGACGACTTTACACCGACAAAACAGAGGTGTTTTTTGTCATAAATTGCAAGTGCCTGTATCAACAGATACTTCTCATTTTACATTGACAGACCAAATTTCTAAGGGAGTTTAAAAAAGGCACCCGAAGAAATGGTTGGCAAAAACAAGCGAGCTGGATAGAATTTTCAACCAGTTTCATTTGAGTGGACTTAAAACAAGGAAAAAATTGTTTAAAAAACTTATTAACATCAGCTAATAATGTTGATTGTGACGATAATGTAAAGACACTTTTCTTTAGGTCAAGAATGTAGTTCAGAATTTAGGAGTTGAATCTTCGTTTAAAGGACAGTAAGGCAAAAATTAAAAGAAAAATGTCAAAAATCGAAATATAATGCTTCCTTAAACATTTTCTCTTTTTTTATTTGGCAACTTCTTTTTCTTCTTCTTCTAATGGCACTACAACCCTTTGTAGGTCTTGGCCTGCTTAACAATGTACTTTGCATCACCACTGCCTGATGTTCATGATTTGAAGATCTTCCTCTATATCCTCTATCCACCTTTTATTGGGCCTACCTCTTGTTCTATTTGCTTGGGGTTTTAATCTCTGGATTACTTTTACAGTTCGATTACCTGGTATTCTTTTTAAGTGGCCAACCGGGTTTAGTCTTTGTGACTTTACAAATCTAACTATATCCGCGCTCTGCAGTAATTTATCCAGCTCTGCATTAATTCATTTTATTCTTCATGAACCATCCCTATTTTTGAATGTTTGTTATGTGTTAAAAAATAGGTGCTTTTAAAAACATTTGGATAAACTGAGGGATGTGCATAGTTATGCAACTAGAAAAAACTCCATTAGAACAACTTTCATTTTGTAGATTAACCCAGAATTCATATGAATATATCAGTTTAAAGCTTTTTAATATGTTACTGTAAAATTGTTATTATTTTTTTAGAGAGCAACCTTAAATAGTTCTTTCATATCGATTTGTTAAGTAAGAAACTAGCCTCAGCCTGCTATGCAATTTGCAATAAGAACTGTTTCGGAGGAAATCAATTTAGTATCTTCCAAAATAACATATTTTTCTTTGTTAAATCACGTTATCATTATTAAAATATATAATGTTATCATTATTATAGACAATACCAAGATAATTTTATGTGTGAATATTACAAAAGATGGCATTTAAAATATTGTGCAATAATGTGTGACCTCACTACACTCATATTCGATGGCCAGCTACTTCATCCGATCCAAATAAAATTGACTCTATCGTTATTTATTTTGATTTTGTGTTTAGTTCAGTAGGTATATACGTACAAATTTTGTGTACCTTCATTACCACTTTTTTGTATCTTTTTAAACATCTGAAATATTGAACTCTGGAGTATAAGTTGATTAACCTGTAACTACGTGTAATAAAAGATAATTAAAACTTGTTTTATAAAGATTATCTATGTTAACAAAATAACTGTACCAAAAATCAATATAAAAATTTTATTCATGATCAAATATTATAAAAACATAACTTTATCATGTCTTTATCTCCTTACGGTGCCTTATCCTTAAGGACGTTGGCCATTACATTTGCCCATTTAATCTTATTTATAGCAGCCCTGAATAGTTCTATGGAGGTCATGTTCGTCCATTGCCGTAGGTTTTAAGCCAAGAGTTGCGTCTTCTTTCTGGTCCTCTTTTGCTATTGACTTTGCCTTCGATTATAAGTTGGAGCAGTTCATACTTTTGATTTCTTATGATGTTACCAAAATATTGTGTTTTCCGTTCTTTTATTATAAGCATAAGCTCTCTTCCCTTATTCATCCTCCGCAAGACTTCCGCATTTGTCGTATGGCTCATGTAGGATATTCTGAGCATTTTACGGTAACACCAGAGTTGAAATGCTTGGATTCTTTTTTGTGTTGCTTCTGTCATTGTCCAGGCTTCAACACCATAGAGCAAGGTGGAGAAAACATAGCACTTAAGTATTCTAGTTCTCAATGAGATGCCCAGCTGGCGGTTGCATAGAACTTTTTGCATTTTGTAAAACATTGTACGTGCCTTTTCCAGGCGTATTCTTATCTCTAGTGAGTGGTCCCAAGTTTCATCAAGATTACTTCCAAGGTACGTTGTTCTTGTTACTCTTTCCAGATCTGTTCCGTCGACATTGACCTTCACCCTTCTGTTTTGGTGCTTGCCGATGACCATCGTTTTTGTCTTATTTGTATTCAATTTCATTCCAAATTCTCTACAGGCTGTCGTTACTCGGTCCATTAAGCGTTGCAGGGCTTCAGAATTATCTGCCAGTATGACAGTGTCATCAGCATATCGCAGGTTATTTATACATTGTCCGTTTACAATTAATTATACCAACCGTGGTGCCTTATAAAGCTTTCTGAAATATCTTCTCAGAGTAAACATTGAACAGCAAAGGTGATAGGACACATCCATGTCTTACTCCCTTCTCGATATTGATTTTTCCAGATGTTTAGCTTTTTATTCTGATTTTAGCCTTTTGTTCTTGGTAGAGGTTTGAAATGATCCTTAAGTCTTTATCGTCGATATTACATGACCTTAAAATATTTATTAGTTTATCATGTTTCACCAGGTCAAACGCCTCCTGAAAGTCTATAAAACACAAGTATACATCAGAATCGACATCTCTACATCTTTCAACTAGCACACGTATTGAAAAAAGTGCTTCTCTTGTTCCGAACCCATTCTTAAAACCAAACTGAGTTTGACCAGTGTGTTCGTCTAGTTTATGGTATACTCTATTGTGTATTACTCGTAGGAAAAGCTTCAACATATGATTCATCAGGCTAATAATCCTATGGTGTTCACATTTCTTGGAGTTTCTCTTCTTTGGTAGTGGTATAAACACCGATGTCAGCCAATCATTTGGTATTTTGCCTGTTTTGTATATTTTGTTAAATATATGTTTCATTACTTCGATGTGTTCGTCTAGTAACATCTTTATTATTTCAATTGGGATATTATCTTCCCCAACAGCTTTTCCGTTCTTTAACTGATTCGCCGCTTTGATAATTTCTTGCTTTGTGATATAAGGTCCAGTCGATGCCTCCTGCATGTAAATGTTCGTCCTCTCTCGGTCTTGAAACATCTCTTCCACGTATTCTCTCCATCTACCTATTTGATCTTCTATGTTCAGTAGCGGGTTCCTATGTTTATCGTCGATGAAAGACGTAGGAGCTTGTTTAAATATTCCAGCGGCTTCTTTTACTTTTTTATGTAGATTGAAAGTATCATGTCTTTGTTCCAACTCTTCAATTTCTTGGCATCTTTCACTTAGCCAGGTTTCTTTGGATTGTTGGATCTTTATTATGATATTCTTGTGTATTTGCTTATATGTTGTTTCATTTTTATCTCTTTTTTCGTGTATCTTGTTTGAGGTAGTCTTCTGTTACTCGTGTAAGTGTTTTCTAAATATAGTGCCATTCTTCCTCGGGAGTTTGTCGATTGTACTGTTCTGTTACTCAAGTGTCTTTGTATTTCTTCCCGTATTTTATTACTAGTGGATTCTTCTTTAAGCTTATCTAGGTTAATAGCTATTATTTGCTTATTTCTTTTTGTTCTTTTAAATTCTATCCTAATTGTTGCAAGAAGAAGATTGTGGTCGGTGGGGATGTCAGCTCCGGGGTATGTCTTGCATGCTTTTACTGCGTTTTTGTATCTTTTGTTGACCATTATGTAATCGATTTGATTTCTTGTGATGCGTCCTTCTATTCCATCTGCTGGAGATTTCCACGTGTAGAGACGTCTGGGTGGTAACTTGAAAAAGCTGTTCATTATATTGTACTGATTTTCTTTACAGAACTGAAGCAGTCTATCTCCCCTCTCATTTCTTATTCCGAGGCCAAACTCCCCCACCGTGTCATCTTCTCTTCCTTTTCCAACCTTGGCGTTAAAATCTCCTAATATTATGTTGGTTTCATGCTTGTTTGTCTTCATGTCTTTATAATTACTATAATTAAATTAGCCAAATTATATAAAAAACTTAAAATTAAAAGTCTTTACTATACAACTACATTCAAATGTTGCGAGAATAAGCGGTCTTGACTACGTCATGCGCGAAAGCGAACCGATTTTGGAACATTACGTATCATACCTTGTATGCATTGTAACATGGAAGCTATTGGAGAAGGGGATAGTATAAATATTAGAAATTAATGGTGGAATAAAGAAATACTTCGGGCTATACCGGAATTCATAGCAGGCTGTAAATATTTTAGACGTGTAGATCAGCTACAAATACGCAAAAGTGCAAATTTTTAGATTTCAATTCAGTTTATTTTCAGGTATTAAGTCTCATATGCCGTCTAAGCAAATCACCTCTATATATACACAAGATTACTACACAATACGGGAACCTAAGGCGACATAAATGAATCTACATGTAGAATGAACAAAAAGAGGAAAGTAACTAAAGTAAAAACTAAGTAAAAAGAAGAAATGTCTCATATTTTAAATATGCTTTTGTTATAGCAATACTATCTGTTTAATGTATCACAATAACAGTATATAAAATTTGCAAATTTTTCTTCAGAACTGGACAACCTGTACTATCGCCATAGCAGCGTCAAAGTGCAAGGAATTGTTAAAGGAAAAGTACGCCGAGGTACCCCTTTGTTCCACAGAACTATTTTGCATCTAAAACGCATAAAGTCAGACGGTGGTCAATGCCACACATATGTTATGTTTTCTTGTTGATTGGTGGTGAGGTCCTTAACGAATTCTCGGAAGTAGACGGCCAAATTGCAGACTAACGTTTTATAGTTTCTAACGTTTTTCGGACAAATTAAAACAAAAAATACAAAAATGTGTGTACCAATTAATATAGTAATGGAAAAACTATATGAGCCGGTCATTTCAGCAACAACATGAGTCAGAAATTTTGAGGCCATAAAAAAGTTTTGAATTAATCACAAAAAACTATTTTTAAAGCGCTGTAGAAAAAATATATTAAAATAATTTTTATAATAATATTTCACAATCCTGTACATTATGCATTACACATTTTTTTGTTAGTGTTTTTAGAAAAAAAGTGACAAATTGTTTCAGAAAAGAAATAAAAAAAATATTTTTTTTACAAATTTTATTGTCCTTATCATATGTCAAACAAAGTAAAAGCATACTTTTCTGATAGGCCAGGACTGTTGGAAAAAGTGGAATTCTATCATTTATTTTAAGTTTAAAAATGTTAGTGACCAAACCATTAAATCTTCGGATACTATTCGAGTCCTTAGTTAGAATAAAGAAAAAAAAAATAGTAGTAGTTTGAAATCTGGAAAGTGATTATTGTTATGCCTTTCTTGTTTACTGCCCATTGAGTTGGTACACAAACATGTTTTTTTGTAATGTTTAGGCCTCCAATTTTTAAATTTAAAAATATTTCCACCATTTTAACAAGAAACTTTTTGTGTTGGAAAGATCCGAACGTAGTTTTGAGGTTCGAATCGGTTTGTAAATGCCCCTTTGTCCGATTCTTGCCGATCGATGATGATAGGTATAATAAAAGGTTGAAGTTGTGGAGTGCAGTGTTGATTAATTGACAGTTACTGGTAATTACACAATATGATGTTCGTTAGGTAACTACTTATGATAGACTGTATTCATATGAGCTCAAATCCCCAATTTATAATCTCACAAATAATTCATACCTAAGCACATAGGTCATTGCTTTCTATCATACCATACGAACAAACTTTGCTTACAATACAATTTATTCTACGCCTTAATTGTGACACTTAGGGAAGTTCAATTAGAAAATATATTATTCAGCAATTTATTTAGTTGTAGGTAAATGAACTAATTATTAAAATATTATACGATATGGTTTTACAATGTCACTTATACACGGTGAAACTATAAAAGATTAAGAAGTTAAGAATAATGTGAGATTACAAATTAAGGAGTTAATTTGTGATTGAACATGTGTCGTGTACAATTTACTATCATTTCTGTATATTCTTTTGTGTGGTAAACACGGTAAAAGTTTTTTTATGACTCTTTTTATTGCCACAAAGTTTCTATCGTTCGGCAAAAAGGAATGGCCACGTTGTGGAAAGTACTAGTTTATGGTCTCAAAACTTACAGTTCTTATAATGAAAGTAAAAATCTCACTGAGGTATGATTCATGTTTTGACCAGTACAGCTGTCAGAGAATACGTGAAGATGTTTCACAGCTGTAGGCATTTCAGCCTTGATATAATCCATAAGAAGTGAAGCAACTTCATTGGGGGCCTTTCGGGCTTGATCCTTGTAGTAGATGTAAAACCTCCATTGATTTTATTTGCATATTGTGAATTCCAAAGGCGTTGTAGGTTAGTTGACGTAAATAAAAAGTCTCCTGCATAGGAATAAATGGAAGTTGAAGATTTTGCACGTTGTCAAACGTCACGCCACATACATTGGCACCTGTCTTGCATATCTTTACAATTCCTGCCATTTTATTGTAGAACTTCTTTGCACGTCTTTTATGTACAGATAATTCCGCAACGGCGACGCGTTTTGCTGTCTCGTTTAAAGATGGACTCTTAATTTTTGTTTTTAATTGTTCACATTCACAGCAGGTGTCTATGCCATTTTTTAAAGTAAAAACGTTGCACGTCACAATTTATGTAGTGACGTCACTTATATTTAAAATTTCCAGAATTTTAGTTAAGAACTTAGAACTTAGTCCAGATCTAAGTCAACCTTAGAGTTCAAATTTTCCTAACACAGCAAATAATACGAAACTTATACGGAACTGCTCGATCTTTCATAGGTGTCGACATTGTCATAGGTGTCAATATATGGCCCTTTATGTTTCTTAAACATTTGGTACCCAGAAAATATAAACTAGACACATGTGGAAGGTTGAATTTTAGAAATTTTGATGTTAATGGTTGGATCTAAATGTATTTATTTAGAATTGGAAGTGTTCTTGTATGAATAAAATAAAACTGTTTTAGTAAATGTTCACATGTTATTTAACTCAAATATAAAGGCAATGTATAGTCAAAAGCAACATTTGGTACCTGGCAAATGTGAAAATTCTTGAGTTATAAGTTCATGAACATAAATGTCTGACAAGGTGGTAACAGAGTAAAAGGTGTGGAAGTTTTATTGTATTAGCTATTATATGTAATGAACGAAAGATTTTTTGATGGTTGGGACATGATTATGTAGTATGTTGATAGTATGATAATCTACTTATAACTTAAAAAAGGTCCTATCTGTCATAAGGCAACACTAGGTACAAAAGAAATAAAAAGGATAAGTTATAAGTTAGGTTTGTTGTAGGTATAAGTTGTCTTAAATTGTGATGATGGTATGGTTGGCTTTGTTGATATTAAGTGAAACGAAAAAGATTTTGTAGTGTCATCTTTGCAGATAAATAAGTTGTGTAATTTGATTTTATTCATAATGGATATGAGGATCTTAAGGTGTTCGTTCAACTATTGTGTGAAATAAACAAAATTATTTTGTTTATTTTATAGATAAAAAGAAACGTTTTAGTCAAAAAATTATTTTTTTACATTTTATGATTATTTAAAAAATAGGAAAGCAAAAACAAGCTATAGATAGGTCTAAGGATTTATCATCAGCTATCCTTCATATACCTTCTAGAACGTTAAAAAATCTTTATACGATTTTTACATGAAATCGACGATTTTTTCACAGATTCACTGGGGTAAAGTGTGTACGAAGTATATCAGACGTTTCAGTTCTTATCTTGTAGTTGTAAAACATAATTATACGCCTTAAAATGCAAAATAAATTAAAATCTAATTTGAAAAAGTTTTAAAAATCTTGCAACGTCTTCCTCTTACAGGTGTTTCTAAACCTCTGCCGAGATATTCGTCACACGTCGGACATAAAACGAATTTTTGGCAACCAAGAAGCCAAGATAAACCCTCTAGCTTAAGGGTATTACATATTTTTCGTCTTTATTCTGCTTGTGTAAATACGTCCAAACGATTAAAAGCGAGATTAGAGTGTATCTTATATCCCCTTAATGAATTTAAAATATACGCCGTTTATCTTAGCGTGTAATCGTGAAAAGGAAATTTTTAATTTTTAATGCTCGTCCTGGTATCAGATTGAAATGTACATTCAAAACGTATTAAGTTAATTAGCCTCCAGGCTTTTCTATATTGATTGCTATTCTAATTTGATATTCTACATTGAAAATTTACATTTTGTACTTTGTCTTAACAATCAAGTTATAAAAGATTTCGAAACAGTTCTAATACACAGGTATTATTAAAGGGTAGCCTGTCTTCTAATTAAGTACTCTTTCCACATTATCCTTATGTTCCATAATTTAATAAGAATATTTCCTCCTTTTTTGAGTAGATCATTTGCTACTTGGTATAAAAAGTCAGTTACCATTATTTACACTATAATTTCCGTTATTGTAGAAACATTTATCTTTCAGGACATTGCAAACAGTCATCATCATCCAGTCTTCATTTACCACGTCCACTGCTGAGCATAGACCTCCATTAAACTCCTCCATTCTTTGCGATTTTGTGTTCTTTCTTGCCAATTTTGGTGATGTCGTCAGCCCAACGTGTAGGTGGTCTTCCTCTACTACGTTTGTTCTTGGCCTCCAATTTGTAATTTTGCTCGTCCATCGTGAGCCATGCATTCTCGCTACATGGCTGGCCCAATTCCATTTTAGTTCCGCTATGCGTTCCACAATATCAGCAATACTTGTCCTTCTTCGTTTCTTATTCGGTCCCGCAACGTCACTCCCAGCATTCCAGACTGTTCTATTCCTCCCTGTGCCACTCTCAATCTCGGACCCGTAGTCTTGGTTAAGGTCATAGTTTCCGCTCCATAGGTCATGACGGGTAATGCACATTGGTCAAATACTTTTATTTTAAGGCTAATGTTGATAAGTTGACCCTAAGTGTGTCTCACAGTTTTCCAAAGGCTGCCCACGCAAAAGTAATTCGTCTTTTAATTTCGCAGTTTGGTTATCCCCACTGATTCTTATTTCATGACTCAAATACGTATATTTCTCCACCAGTTCTACCACTTTGTTTTGAATAGTTAAATAGTTATTAGGGACTATATTTGCCATAAACTTACAGTATTGTGCGAATTAATGTGAACAGAGATCGAAATTCAGTTTTTATAAGTAGGCACACCTGTTGCCTATTCTGTCAACTGTTTTGTCAAAAAAACAACATAACCTCAAAACCTTATTAGTATATTATTCAAAACACGTGCTTTGTGTTTTATATCATTATTATATTTTGTTGTATCTCAGGTTATGTGCAAGTTGGTGTTTTTTTCATTGATTTAACTGTGCAATCAGGTTTAACTTTTTAATATGGATATCATTCCTAAGAAAAGAGAAAGGATCATAACACTTAGTGAGCATACACCAATGATTCAGAGGGACATTGCAAAGGAGTGTTGTGTAAGTTTGGGAGCAGAAACAAAATAATTAAACAAAAAAAGGAAACAGGGTCAGTTGAAGTGAAGCGGAAAGGAAAATGTGGAAGAAAACGGAAGACTACTCCTCGAGATGAAGCCTTTCTTTTGCGCGATAGCAAACTTCATCCCAGAAAAACAAGTTATGACATCCAGCCAGATTTAGAAAAGGCTGGAATAAAAATGCACGACTCAATGGTACGCAGATGTCCCTTAGAAGGAGAGAGAAAAGCCGTGAGACCGCATAAGAAACAACTTCTGGCAGCGCCTATGATGAAAAAAATACTAAATTGGACAAAAAAATACGCTCATTGGAGTGCAGAAGATTGGAGAAAAGTGTTATTTTCTCATGAGACCCACTTCCTAGTGCAGGGCCAGCGATCAAAATTCGTACGAAAGGCAGCCAATGAGTCACTTTCGGCTAGCCATATTAATGAAAGTTAGATATCCACCAAAAAAATGTTCTGGGGCTGTTTTTCATACTCAGGAACTGACACTCTTATTTCTATTGAAGGTATGATGAACAGTGAAAAGTACAAAGCCATGCTAGGCCAACGCTTAGCTATAGAGCTTGACAAAGTACAGGCCGAAGGGACTGCAATTTTTCAACAAGATTCAGCTCCGTGTCATGTATCGAAGGTTATGATGAAATACTTCAAGGATAATAATATCACCCTTCTTGGTTGGCCTGGGAATTCACCTGACCTTAATTCTATTGAAAATTTGTGGGCGATATGTAAGGCTAAACTGCAAAAATTTGACTGACAAAAACAAAAATGGTGGAAGCAGTGATTAAGGTGTGGTTTAGAAATACGACAATCACAAATAATTGCAAAAAAAAAACCATTTGTGGATTCCATGCCTAGAAGAGTCCAGGAAGTCGTAAAAGTAAAAGGGGGATATACTAAATACTAATTAATGAAAAAATCTCATGTAAGTGTACCCAAATTTAGCTTTGGCCTAAGTAAATCAATTTACAAATTAATTCTGTTTGTTCACATTAATTCGCACAATACTGTAGTTTTGGTCAAGTTCATTCTGAGGCCCACCTTCGAACATGCAAAGTCCAATTCATTTAACACATCTATGGCTTCTAAATTATCTGTGATGAGGACAATGTCATCTGCGAAACGTAGATGGTTAAGTTTTTCGTCGTCTATTATTACTCCTCTGAGGTCCCAATTGACCATCTTAAAGGCATACTCTAATGCCGTTATGAATAATTTCGGTGACAATGTATTTCCTTGCCTTATCTCACGTTTTATTTTTATTGTTCGGGTTTTATCGTGTATCTTAACAGTCATAGTGGTATTTTTGTAAATATTGTAAATAAGTTCACTATACTTATAGTCAATCTTGCTGTCATTCATTGCTTCTATAAGGCTGTCTATTTCGATCGTGTCGAACGCTTTATGAAATCTATGGAAGTGCAGACAAGAGGTTTGTTGTATTCTATAAATTTTTCAATGAGCGTCTTTACTATATGGAGGTGATTATTGGTACCATAATTTGATCAGAATACTGCGTGGTCTTTTGGTTTGTAGAAATCTAATTTTTTCTCCAATCTTGATGTCACTAACCTAGTAAAGAGCTTGTATGAGTGGCAGACTTGTAACAGGCTAATAATTTTTTAGGTCCGTTCTATCTACTTTTTTATGCAAAAGGATGGTTATAACATTGTTCCATTATTTGGACACTTCTCTTTGCTGCAAACATAGATTAAACAGTTTCCTTAATTGATTTAATAGCATATCTCATCAATTTACGATAGCTTCTATTCTAATTGCATCCTCTCCTAGGGCTTTGCTATTTTTTATTTTTCTTGTCGAATTTCCTCTGGCATTAGTTCGGAACCTTGATTTATGATCTTCTTTGAAATGACTGTTTGTATTACTGTTTAATCTTCTCGTCTACTTCCATATAATTCCTTGTCAAACTCTTCGACGACCTGTATTAACTCGTCTCTACGTGATATTATTTCATTTTGCTTGTTTCTTAATTTATGAAGTTCGCTTTCGAAATTGACAAAACTCAATTAAGCTGTCCCCTGAGCCATGTTTAACTATTTCTCCGTGCCGTCCCACCACGTCATCGTCTGTTTGAGAACCTACTCTGGCATTTAGGTCTCCTGATCTAATGGTGAGTCCATTTCAATTAAGGTAAAGAGAAATAAGAATACGACAATCAATTTATTCTACCACCGAAGCGGGCTTCGCATACTACAATTTTCTATGGCTAATGATGAATTGTTATAGTACCTCCATAGTAATGCACATAGTAATTTACTATCTGACATCACAATATTTTTCACTACCGACCATTTCTCTAAACGAAATTTTAGAAGAAAATTGCAGCATACAGTTTGGAGATATGTATTATATTATAAAAAAATTTAAATTCTACATACATAAAAGGATTTAAAAAGATTCAAATAAGGAAGAAGAATTTTTATTTCATTGTCTATTCATTCGACAAGTTTTCATTTTTTTTTCAATTAAAAGGTACTTGCGTTTTATTCTGTAACGGTACCTTCTTATCAGCCCCAAATCCAACTGCTGTTACCTTAACGCGGCGTAAAAACTCCACAAAGTTGTAACTCCCGTATTCCAGGAGGCACAATCATTAGCCTCTTAAAACCAAATAATGAATTATTAACCGTCACATCCACAACGCGTTCCACTCTCATAAAATTGCAATATTCAATGTAATCATAATAATCTCGATCATCGACGTCCTTTTCAGCTGGTGTCGAGAAATTCGCCAGAATCATAATAAATCGAGAAGTGGCTCGTTACTTAAGATATGTACAGGGTACTGAATTGTATTGACCTAAAGATTGAATCAACAAAATTGAAACACTGAACTCCATACAGTTGGCACTGCATATTAAAATAGTTTAGTTAAAAAATCAGATCATAAGCGCTTTAATCAAATAAAAAAAGTATGATCTTAAAAGACGATGATAATATACATGGGATTAGGAGCTCATGCACGACAATATTTTATGTATAATATAGTTATAAAGATTACAAATTTACTATGTACCTTGATCAAAGGTAGATTTGTATATAGGTATATATATACGGTCGCGGTAACATATATAGTAGAACGATTTAAATGCGGCCAAATTTGATCGCATCTTATATTTTTTACAACCGACCGGATGTCCTGACCGGATGAAACCTTGTGCGAAGCGTTTTAGTTTGGGAACAGTTGGTTTAATAGAGAGTAGGGTGTTGTTTACTGAAATTCAATTATATTGAATAGTGATGTGGGGTCCGTGGGACAATGTGGTTGAAAATATTGCGTATGATAAAAACACTGATTTTAAAGAAAATGCCGGTGCCAATATCGCTGTGAATGTATATCCTAAAAAAAGTACCCGTAATGAAGATTCGAATGCATTTTAATGCTGAAACACAAGTATGTTTCAATGTGTACAAAAATCAAAGAAATTTTGCTGGATTATGTTGCTCTCCTGGTGGAATCATCTTAATTACACCCTTGCTACTTAAATAACTATTAAACCACTGCTTTTTAATTGATAATGAAGCGCGTATGGCAGGGTGTGCGCTTATTTCTACAATACGAATTTAAACCAGCAAAAATGTGTGCCCAAGATATTGTTGTGCGTCCGTCCCGTCATAAGCGCTTCATTATCGATTAAAAAACAATGTTTTAAAATGAAATATTCCCAAAATATTTATCGGGAAATGATAGAACAAGGTTTAAACTTAAATTTCGATCGAAAATGATCAGATTTACAGAAAAACAAGAGAATTATTTTGTTCAGAATGATTAAATTATACAAAAAAATTGTCCGGGCCAAAAAAGTTTATTAATACAATTTGTTTAAAAATAATTGAACAACTTTTCATCTTGGCGATCTCTGGAACCTTAGTTTGGGGTATCTGATGAAAGTGATTATGTAAAAAATTCTCGTGGAACGACCCCGAGTTTTTCGCCTTAATAAGATCGTAATTACTTATTAGGAATAGAAAACATATTTAATAACTTTTCCCATAATGACCTGATTAGTGTTAAAATCTATAGTAATTTTTTACGAGTTTGGATAAATTTAGTAATGACACACCTAATTGTTTCACGGAAACGCAGGCTACATTTCAGTGTTTGAGAAAAGCAGATAATCATTAAGCTTACGAACTATCATTTGGATCGCCCTGGTAATAATTATCAAATATATAATGCTTGTGTCCATAATGAGTGGTGTTTCTGAAAGGGGTATTTGCAACTTATCATCTTGTGGAAATGAATACGATGAGACAGAAAAGAGCGGTATCCATAGAAATCTTTCGGGAAAATAGCCCACTGACAATAAACTCTGTTTTGGCTACAGTAAACGCTGCGGAGCACTTTCTTTCAAGAAGCACACTATATAGTTTGTTGTGCGATAAAGTTTGAAAAACGCTATAGAAAGTCGATTTTAATTGAGAAACAGGAGATAATTTCACGGCGTCGTCGTTACCTATGATTCGTTCGTCGATACCGCCAAGAAGGCTACAATATCGTCTATTTAGATAAGCCATGGGTAAACGTAGGCCACATCTTATCAAAAGAATGTGTAGACACGCCCATTAAATCGCATAGAGATGCATTTGTTCATGGCCTTACTACAGGCTTAAAAGCTCCTGCAGCTCGTGGTCGTCGTGTTGTCCTCCTATATGCAAGATGTAAAAATGACTTTGTTAATGGAGTTAACGAACTGACTTTTATGGCAAAAAACAGTCAAGATTATCATGAGGAAATGTCCATAATTGAAAATTGGTTTAAACGTAACCTAATTCCTAATTTGCCAGAAAAAACAGTTGTGGTGATGGATAATGCTCCTTATCATAGCAGGAAATTGGAGAAAGTTCCTAGCACTACTTCCAATAAAGAAGAAATAAAAACATGGCTTCTATCGAAAGATATATTTTTTGGAGAAAATTATTTATAAACTGTCAACAGTTATAGGGCAAATCACGCTCAATATATTATAATTTAAGATATTGCACAACACAATTTGAGAATTCTCCGCCTTCAGCCCTATCATTGTGAGCTCTCAACCCATTTGTTATTCTGGAACGTTATGAAACGAAGTAAAAAGATATATTGCCTCACACAACAAAACTTTTAAAGAAGAAGATGTTACGAATTTAATTACGGAAGCGTGTTATTCACAAGTTACCCAAGAAAAGTGGAAAAATTATATAAAATACGTAATAGCAGGAGAAACTGACAAGTGGAGACACGACTGCATGATGGATGATGATATTCAACCAATTATTCCAAACATTGGCAGGACGGACAGTGACAGTGATTTTATTTGTGGTGACATGTACGAAGCTGATGAACACTAACGTAAGTTAAGCCCTTTTCTCTATTCGGATTGCCGAATATAGGCCTCTCCTAATTCGGGCCATTTATCTCTGTTGTTTGTAAGACGTTTCCACATTGGCCCTGTAGTTCTCTTAATATCGTCGCTCCATCGCATTTGCTTCGTGGTCTTTTGGCTTCATATGGCCGCCAATTCCCGATTTCTTTATTCCATCGGCCATCCGTAAGACGTTCGTTATGTCCAACCCATTTCCATTTCAGTTTAGCTGCCTGTTCGACAGCATTTTTTACTTTTGTTCTATTACGAATGTCTTCATTGGTTTTATGGTCTTTGAGTGAGATACCCAGCATCTGTCGTTCCATAGCTCTCTGATATTCTCCATGTTTATTTTAGTGAATGTCCAGGTTTGAGCTCCATATATTAGTACAGGTCTCTCTCTTGTCGTTTCCTCATTGCTGAGGATCGTGATTCCCTACAATGTGGGCTGTCAATTCTCTCCATCTCTTGCGATTTTGGGCTGCTCTCATGGACTCGGAAAACGTCTCTCCAGTGGCTTTCTGTACTTGATCTGACCATCGGATAGGTGAGCGTCCTCGGCCTCTACGTCCTTCTACGTTTCCGCACACAATTAGTCTTTCTAAGTTGTCATTGTCTCTTTTCGCAATGTGGCCAAAAAACTTTAAAACATTTGCAAGACACTGAGAGGAGAGTCTGGTCTGAATGTTTAGCTCTTCGAGAATCGACTGATTGGATCTGTGCTCCGTCCACGAGACGCGTAGCATTCGTCTCCAGCACCACATTTCGAATGCGTCAATCCTTTTCCTATCCTCTGATTTTATTGTCCATGTTTCGGCACCGTAACTAAAGATTGAAAAAAACGAGTGTCCGTACCAGTCTCATTTTGAGTTTTTTGGACAAAGAGCGGTCCTTCCATATTTTTGACAGTCGACTCATCGCGTTCTTGGCCATTCCTATTCTTCTGCGAATTTCCGTATGGCAGGAGGCTGCATTGCTTAAGGAAGATCCTAGATACGTGAACTCGTCTACTTTCTCGAATTGATTTAGGGCGCCTGTTGTTTGGAGGATATTCGCGTGGTCCACAATCATGATTTTTGTTTTCTGATTATTAATCTTGAGCCCACACTTGTTGCTTTCGGTTTCTACTCTCTTTATCAGTCTCGACATCTCCTCTTCAGATGTTGCTATCAGTGTTGTATCGTCTGCGAATCTTAAGTTTGAGATCTTTTTCCCTGCAATGGAGATGCCGCCTCTCCATCCATCGAGTGCGTTCCTCATTATGTATTCTCCATATAAATTAAACAGGTCTGGAGATAGTATGCAGCCTTGTCGTACACCTCTGCTGGTTTTGAAGGTATCAGATTGCTGGTTTTCAATTCTTATTTTAACTGAGTTATCTTCGTATAAGTTTTTAATTAATATTGCCAAATGATCTGGAACTCCCATCTCATGAAGAACTGTCCAGAGAACTTCCCACTTTACACAATCAAATGCCTTTTGGTAGTCTAGAAAACAGATTATTATTGGAATTTTAAATTCGCGGGCCTTTTCTATGAGCTGCCGCATATTAAGGATTTGCTCTCTCGTACCCTTCCCTTTGACAAAGCCTGCTTGTTCTTGGGGAATTTGGTTGTCTAAGTACTGTTGCAAACGGCGTTTAATGATTCTTAGTAATATTTTGCTTGGATGGAAAATCAGTGAGATGGTACGATAATTACTACACTTTGTAGTTGTTCCTTTTTTATGGATTGGTATGCACAATGATGTGCGCCATTCTCTGGGCCACTTTCCGCATCTCCAAATTTTATTACAAAGTTTCCACATTATGTAACATCCTTTGTCTCCCATGTTCTGAAGGAGCTCTCCCGTGATATCATCGCAGCCAGGGGATTTATTCTTCTTGAGGTGAGTTACAGCTTCTTCAATCTCGGACAGCAGAATTTCAGGTTCAGGGTTGTATTCAGTGTTTTCGAGGGCTGAAGTGTGGCCTAGATTTACGTGTTCTTCCCTGTGGAGCTCTGAACAATAGTTTTTCCATGTTTCCAACATTCTGTCGATATCACTTATGATAATACCATGTTTGTCCTCTATTGCATAGTTCTTGGGTTTAAATTCTCTCGCAAGAATTTTCACTTTCCGAAAGAGGTCTTTGGTTTCATTTCGATATCCGTGATTTTCTATTTCTTGGCAGATTTCAGAGATGTATTCTTGTTTGTCTTTTCGGCATCTTCGTTGAATATCTCTGGAGAGAGCTTTATATGTCTGTTGATCACAGGGGCCAACTTTAAGTTGCTTTCTTCGTTCAATCACTTTCCACGTGTTTCTGCTGATCCATGGTTTAATGCTATTATTTATAGATGGTTGGCGACATTGGTTCACTGTTGTTACGATGGTTTCTTTAATATCTGTCCAGGCTTCATCCACGCTTTGTTCTGACTGATTGTTCCCTATTCTGGTTAGTGCTGGTTCAATTCTCTCTTTAAATGTAGCTAATTCGGGGTACGTTAGCCCAAAAGAACGGGGAGAAGCTTTGCGTATGTTCTTGAAACGCATACTGTAATCTGCTATCAAGAGCTGGTGATCGCTTCCGCATTCTGCTCCTGGAAATGTTTTTGCGTTGGTAGTTGAAGACTTCCATCTCGAACTGATAAGGGTACAGGTAGAATACAGGAATTACACTTTGGTTCGCAGTCTTTGAGGTATATTTATATTTTTAAGTACGTAGAGAGTCTTCCTAATGCTGCCCATCCCATTTTTACACATCTGCTTATTTCGGTAGTCTGATTTTTTTTGCTTACCTTGACATTTTGACCCAGATATGTATATTCATCTACGTGTTCTATCTCTGTCCCTTCGATGTTTATCATAGGTTTGTCATCTTTGTTTGACATTAGTTTAGTTTTGCTGAAATTCATTTTCAGTCCTTTTTTTTTAGGGATTCTGTGTGTACCTCCTCAATCACCGTATTCAGTGCATTCCACGTGTCGGCTATTAGTACTACATCATCTGCGTATCTACGATGGTTCAAGTATCTTCCGTTAATAAGGATTCCCTTATTTTCCCAGTCTATTGACTTAAAGATATCTTCTAGGGCAGCTGTAAATAATTTTGGATATATTGTGTCTCCTTGTCTTACTCCTCGGTTGATTTTTACTGGTCTTGTTTCGATTCCATTACTCAAAGTCACTATCATTTCAGCTTGTTCGTAAATATTATATATTAATATTCTGTACCTGGAATCGATACGGTTGTTTACTAATGCTTCTTCTCTTCCACATTATATTTAATTTATAATAACCCTTACCCTTTACCCTTTTTATTTATGAAAAATAGTTCCTATTTGCCCATTATATTATAAAACAAATGCAACAAACAACTTCCGTACATATTTTTATATTAGCTACATATAAATAAAAAACATGTGTAGTATTGACGTTTAGGGCTATTTTATTAGTACCCAATTTTCAAAACAATAAATCAACCTCGCAAGGGGTTTATGAAAAATGTTTGTGTATGGTCAAGATTGTTACATCTTGAATTATTGTTTTCAAAATGGTCTAACATAAAATAGTCTGAAACTTCAACACTATAAATGTTTTTTATTAACATATCTTTTTGTTGACCGTTCACAAGTAAATTGTCAGAAAAATAATTATTCAGTACCGTCGGAAAATTATTGTTTGATGACTGTTGAGAAAAAAAGCAAATGAAAGTATTAAGCAGGTACTTGTAGAGGATTATCGCATTATCGCTGTTAACTGCTGTTAAAGAATACAAAAGGAGAATTTATTTATGATAATTCACAGAAAGAGCGAAATATGGCAAACCTTCCTGCAATTAAAAACCACTTTGAATCTAAAATCGTTGAAGTTTATGCATCCAACAAAATCGTTACAATTTTATCACAGAGAAACTGGCTTCTATGATGCAGTACTGCAGAACTCGACACCACAGTAGGGTCGAATGCGACAAAATTAAACGTAAAAACATTAGGTACTGTACTGCAATCGACACAATCGTACTGCGCCGTTGGAACGTGAGTAGTGGGCTTAACGTTTGAAACGCAGTAAAGGATATATATATATATATATATATATATATATATATATATATATATATATATATATATATATATATATATATTTTCGCACTGCTTTCATCTAAGTCTATATTTTAAATTCATTTTTAAACCGATTTTCGCAGATTCTTGTTTTTAACTTCTGTTGAACTCCTTTAGTATGCAGTAGTTCCTCTGTATTGTTACTTATGAGTACTATGTCATCAGCAAATCTTGGATGACTTAAAAATCTGCCATCAATTCTAATTCTGCGCTGTTCCCAATTTAACTTCTTGAGCACGTCTTCTAATTCACGAGTAAATAATTTTGAAGATATAGTCTCTTCCTGTCTAACTCCGCTTTCCGTTCTTATTTTGCTTGTTGTAAGAACTGCTATCTTTATTTACATAGTTACATTGTCTTATATGTATTGTAGAAGTATTGAAATTTAGGAGATATTAATTACAAAAGTAAAATCACACTAAAACTATCTTCAGAACAATATTATGTGAGAGTAAATAGAGCAGAAATGTTTCAAACATATAATTTGAATTTTTATATCCTATACATGATATTTTCGTTTCATTTTTTCTAATTCGTTCGCCACTTACCGCCTATATACATAAAATATATTAATGACTAATATTCATTCTCAATCGCATTTCATTGTTGATTTTGAAAGTTTCCTAAAACAGTTCTTTATTATTAACATTAGACAGATACGCTCCCCTTGCTTAAGGGTTAGTAAAAAATTCAAAGCATACAGTACATCGAAAGTCTCAAGTAGTATTCGTGATGGTTAATATCAAAATAAAACGATTCAAAACGTCCGTTCTTCTTTGAATATCCGACATATTGTTTCAGAACCCTGTATACAACCGAAGAAAACGAAAGAAAAGACCGAAAAAAACACCTGCTCTTTGGTCACGTGCCCGGTAATGCAACCTCGTTCGATCAACATCTCCATAATAAAAAAGTACTCAATGGATTTTGTTGTCGTTAAATCTGTTTGAATGCGTGCGCGTACCTTTTACAGGGTGTTCCGGCATTACGACCATCTACAAAGACGAGATATAAATCTTTGTTTCATATGTACACAAGAAAGTGTGATTCGCCAGACACTTCTCGGTGGTTTTTAACAAGAAAATTACACGATAACCAACAATTGAATAAAATATTTAATTTACATGTTTAAAAAATATTTTATTAATTCTACAGTTATTTATAACGATTTTGCAATTTGGCAAATTTTGCAATTTAAGATTATTATTTGCAACGAATAATACATATTATTCTTGTCATCGAAATCATTTGGTAGTGTATTATTAAATACGTATTAAAAATCAATAGAGCCCGTATATAACCGTCCAAAATTGGAAAAGTCTTAGTTCGGGTTTAACATATACCTTCTTATGGTTGGTTAGTTGTCACTACAAATCAACTACCTGAGCTTATAATGACCAAATTAGTAACTCTCAGAAAAAAAATTATTGGTCTTAATACTAATTACAGTATGAACTACCGCCTTTGCTTCCCATCTTATAAATTACGAAGTGATGCAATCATCTACATACCTTGACGTGTAAAAGAAAGTTAAACGTCTCCAAGACAATCTCAGAAAAGTATCAACGTTATAGAAGGATCATGTTTCAAGTAGAAAACAAAATTGAAATAAGGCACCAACTAACCGACATCTAATCGCGATATCGTTAGGTGTAAACACTGAAAAAGCTAACAAAACACATATGAATCCAGGTCAGAAGAGTTGTATTCAATTAAATAATCTCGTTAAAAGTTTTTAATGTATCTTTCATTAAGTTTGTTTGGTCATGGTCATGCTGCTTGATTGAACGGCACCACGGAACACACAAAGCATTCAAAGAGAGATAGAAGCGATGGAGACATGTTCCTGAAAAATTTTGTTAAATCAAAGTCGGAATGTTTAGAAGGTCGATTTGTTGGTATGCAGAAGACAGAAACCGAAGAAATGGCTTTTTATACCTCGAAGAAATTAGATTTATTTTAGCCCTATATATTTATTTAGAGTTGACCAATCTCATTGGGCAACTTTAAATATTATTATGGTATTATTGTTTTACAGCTTTAAGCTTCCACAGCCTGATTAATGGCTCTTGAGTGTAATTTGCTTTTGGCTTTTCTATACCTAGTCGCAAATATTACCACCTGGATAAACGTTCAAAATAATCCAAAAAGTGTTCTGCTATTGCTTCTTGATAAAATATGAAATTTTTTTTCTTACATATGCCTTCTTAATCTGCAGTGAGACGTTAATATGCTAATAAAATCAGAATCCTTGTTTTATTGCGATTGTACTTTTGTAGCTGTTCTGTAATTACCTCTGTTCTGTTTTGTGAGTTAATTAACTCTAGTTATTACTCTTACGGCCGGTTTCCGAAACGTTATTCAAATCTCCGATCATCTAATCGAGCTGTTAGATTTGATTAACTGTTAACCAGTGACCAGTTTCTGAAACGTTAATTATCTTAAAATTACATGATCGTAGAAATTATGTGACATACGATTTGGTTTCGATACTGTCACAATCGGCTGTCATCCTTTAAAATATTAATAAACAACTAAAAAATTTTAAGCTGTACCTACCATTAAAAAAACAACATAATTTAAAAAATTAATATTAAAAATGAGTAATCCTCCACGCAAAAATTATACAGAGAGGGAGAAGTGTTTACTGTTGCATATAATTGAAAAGTAAGTACGAAATTGTCTAACTTATAGAACAAATTTCTAATTGTATTTTTGTTTTCAGATACAAGAAAATCATCGAAAACAAATGTACAAATGCTATGACCACCGCAAAAAAAGTGAAACCTGGGAAAAATAGCGCTGGAATTTAATGTCAGCGCTTTAATTTGAGAAAGTTTTATTATAAAGAAAAAACTATCTGGTATATCTAAAAAAAATGAAAGTTTTTTTATTTTAATAGTTGCACAAAATAGTCAAGTGAAAGTAGATTATCTACAATTGGAAGACACGGAGCAGACATCCAATGTACCCTCTACTTCCACTGTGCTGCTCAGTACACCCTCGACATCTGCTGTCCTGCTAAAGAAAAAATCTAAAATGTCTAAGGCTTGTTTTAAAAATAAAAAATTAAAAAATGTAGGGAGCGAAACCAATAGACGTATTTATTATAAAAAAAATTGAGTGTACAAATATAGAAAAAAGAAGCAAACTGGTATTTTTAAATAATGAAATCAGACAGAAAGAAATTTTAGAATTGGAACTTCAAATAAAAAAATTTAAAATGAATAAATAGCAGCTTCAACGTCTACCATATCATCAATGTTGTCATTGTGATCGATAGCTATATTGTGCAATACAGCACAGGCCACAACAATGTTTATGGCTGTTATATATACGGTTAATACCCCGAAACATCTCTCTATGGGATTTCTTGTTGATACTTGTGCTTTATTGTAAGCTTCCTCACCATTTGTTCTAGGCTGCAAAAATGGAGTCAAAAGGTAACTTCTACAAGGGTATCCACTATCTCCCAAGAGAAAATCTTTCCCATATATATCACTCTCGAAATCGGCACGTATGTGGCTATCATTGAAAATAGTTGTGTCGTGCACAGAACCAGGCCATCTACAAATGATATCTTGAATCCTTAGCTGTGAATCACATATAGCTTGAGTATTCAAAGAGAAGTATCCTTTTCTATTCCTGAACAGTTTTGCTTGTGGGCCTCCAACTTATTGAATTTTGACGTGGGTACAATCAACAGCACCTATTACGTTTGGAAAATTAGCCAACGCATAAAACCCAGATTTAACACTCAGGCGCTCCTCTGCTGTTGCTGGCATCTTTATAAAAACTGGCCTTAACCTAGCTATCGCTAGAGATATTCTCTTGATGATTCGACATTCTGTTGATTTGTGCACTCTCACACTATCAGCCACAGTCACTTGGAATCCTCCAGTAGCATAAAAGCTGATTGTCAGTAAAATCTGCTCAATGGCACTAATAGATTTGTTTCGTTTGGTTGTTGGTTCCATACCATCTATTAGTCCCTCTATTCTGTCACAACTTCCTTGGATACTCTGTAGCGTTGTTTAAATACACTATCACTGTAGTGTGTCATTGAATTCATCCTGGTTCTGTGATTAACCCAGGGGATGTCATTTTCCTCCTCGCTCGACAATGAAAGGTCAGAAATATCAGAGATGTATATTTAATTTTAAAAATCTAAATTATAATTAAATAACTAATAATTATAATTAAAAACTAAAAAACTCTTTATTTAATAACTATTTAACCTATATAATAACTATACAAACTCTATTTAATAACTAAAAACTCTATTTAATGACTAAAAACAACTCTTTATAAATATTAACAGCTCTTTAATCATCCAATAACTTCAAATTAGGTGACAGTCGATTTTGATAGTCGTTTGACATGCGAAACTAGTTAATCGGCGTTTCAGAGACTAAAAACACATATGATCAACTGTTAACTAACGATTAATCGTTTGTTTTGTTAAATTAGGTGATCGACTGTTGTTGAATGTAGTTTGATTGACGTTTCTGAAACTCAAAATGCGTTTGATCAACGATTAACCATCGATTACATAATTTTTGAGATGATCATCCTTTCGGAAACCGGCTGTAAATATGTTATCTAATTAAAATGTTCTGGAACCCAAGCAAGCAATAATTTAACCCAGCCTGAGAGACTTGCTCACCCCTTAAGTATGAAATTAGGGTAATACAATTCGTTGAAACGAGGAGGATTAACTCGTGTAATCAGGCCCTATTGTTCCAGACCGTCCACTTTCCCCCGATAATGTTCTGATGAGCTATAGAGGTCTTGTGGGAATCCTAAGTACAAGGTCTCCCAGACGAAATACTACCCCGAACAATGCAGGCCAGCGTAAGGTGCTTTATTTCCGCTATCTCTAGTGACATCATCGATCCGTACTGCTTGCTTGGGCATCTAGTCCTCGCTCTGAGCTACGCTCAGTCCGCTGACTCGGCGCTCGAGGATTTGGGCCCCTCTTGCCCGGCTGAGCGCGTTATCTTCTTTTAATAGAGCTACGATTATCTAGACTTTATTATGTTTGCTGTTTCGGTCTTCTGTGCTTCCATCTATGGTACACATCATACCTTAAAATCTCTTGCAGGATCAGATCTGGGTGGTCTTCTAACTAAACGAATTTTGTTCTGGCTTTCTCCTCCATCATATCCAATACCCTTCTTTCTTTTAGGTCTGAATAGGAATTGCTCAGAGATGTATCTGAGCACGTTTGCAACGTCTCTAAGGGAGAGCGCCCACCAAAGTGGCGTGGCACGTAGCAAGCGTCTAGCATGTTACATAAAATGTAACCAATGCAAACGAATGATTAGATCGAATGACGTCACTGTCATTTTGGTGTGCGGAGAATCATTCGTTTTCATTAGTTACATTTTAAGTAACATGCTAGACGCGTGCTACTTGCTACGTGCCACGCCACTTTGGTGGGCGCTCTCGCTAAGACAGCTGTGTGCTGCTTGAATCTTCTTTTTGTTGCTGAGACTTGTCTGCCATCATGCAAGAGATGTTTACGTAATTATTGGCAGTAGATGCTGTTTATGTCTTAATTTTATTCCCATAGCTAATTAGCTTCTTCTTTCTGTGAGTTCTCTTATTGCGGCATTGCTGTTTTCTGAACTGTCGCGTTAAGATGTGGTGTGAATATTAGACAATAAGATCATAGAACGAATTCAGAATTATAACTATTAAGGGGCAAACATTAATGAATCAAACGATTATACCAAAGAAATTAGAGAGACTAGAAAAGGCTCGAAGTGCATTCAATAAAATGAAACAAATATTATGTTGTAGATACCTCAGCCTAAATCTTAGAAAACGAGTACTGAAGTGTTATGTATTTTCTGCTCTTTTGTATGGTGTGGAGACATGGACGTTAAATAAACAAAGACTCAATAAACTGGAAGCATTTAAAATGTGGACATATCGAAGAATGCTGAGAATCTCCTGGACAGATAGAATAACCAATGAAGAAGTACTAAGAAGAATAGAGAACAGCAGGGAGATACAAGATTCCATCAAAATAAGAAAACTACAATATCTGGGTCATATAACACGTGGTGCCAGATACGAATTCTAAAAAACTAACAATATAGGGAAAGATTCAAGGAAAGTGCAGCATAGGTAGAAGAAGAATGTCCTGGCTGAGAAACCTCAGAGAATGTTTAGGATGCAGCTCAACTGAACTCTTTCAGGCTGTGGTGTCAAAAGTTAGAATAGCAGTGATGTTTGCCAACCTTCGTCACGAAAATGGCACGTAAAGAAGAAGATTGTGTGAGTAACAGTGTCAGAATATTCACAGCATAGGCATTTATCTATATGATAGGCAAGACTGCCCATAGTGCTTACAGGTCTATCACAGACATGTAGTTACATGTTATTCTCGCAGACATATCTGTACAATATCAATCTCAGTTAGTTGCGTTGTCTTAATGCCAATGTAATGTAATAAATACATCCATTTGGGTTCCATACCCCATGATTTTCCACATATACTTCGACATTTTCAAAGTGATCAACGGAGGGGAGGGGGAGAGCACCCCCTGAAAGCATTTAACTGTTTCAGCCACAATCTTCTCTCCTTGCAATCTGTTAGAATCAGTCTATTTTCCAGCTTTGCTTTGATCCAGTTGCACACTGCAGTGATATTCCTTTTGATACTGCTGCATCATAAAGTGAATTTGATAATGCATTATTAAATTGTCTACAAAATAGTGGTCTCCATTATTAATGGAGTGGCTGATTTTCTGGCCGATTTCTACTGGTTTTCAGGAAACCGGCCACATATGAACATAATTAATAAAGAAATGCACCGAAAGCTCCTGACAGCAGGACAAAATAAGTGATGGAACAAAACAGTTGATGGAAAATAGACGCACTTCTAAGCGAATGAAAGCGAAACACCAATGGTGTCAAAGAATTGAATAAACAAATAAAGAAGGGAGTAAAGGAAGATTGAAGGATCTACAATGAAAACAAGGTTGAAAAATAATAGAAAAGAACAGAGGCCTGAAATGCTTAAGATCAAACTTGTAAATCCTATAATAATTTCATTGAAGGATAAAGTTGGAAAAGAAATAAGAGAAACGAACGAAATCGTAAAAGTTACTCAAACATTTTACCGTGATTTATATTCATGAAACAAGAACCAGACAACACTTCAACGGAAGATCTTAAGAGAAAAATAACGGATATCAACTCATAAATACTTCCTAACATAGAATCCTTCGAAATAAAACTGGAGGGGTGTAAAATTATTGTCAAAGAATTGAACATTTTTTTCAACGAATGAAATGAGAGTTTGTCAATACTTCTCTTCAAAAAAAGAGACAGGGGAGATCTCAAGAACCATAGGCCAATCTCGCTGCTGTCCCAAATGTACAAACTGTTTATGAGAGTAATAACTAACAGGTTAACGTCGAAGATCGATAGCTATTAACCGGTACAGCAGGAAGGTTTCCGAAAGGGTTACAGTACAGCGGATTAACTTCTGACAGTCAGAACGCTAATAGAGAAAGCCAATGTATATCACTTGAACTTATACATTGGCTTCGTTGATTAAGAAAAGGCATCCGACTCCATACAACTTTAGGCAATAAAAAGAGCTATGAACAACTGCAGGATAAACTCCCGATACAGAATGCTCATATATAATATTTACAAGAAAGCTACAATGAAAATACAAATAGATGCGAAAACCAAAGCTATACCAATCAACAGAGGAGTTCGCCAGGGAGATGTTATCTCACCACAGCTATTCACACTTGGACTGGAAGACGTGCTCAAATACATTAACTGGACAGATAAATGAATAAATGTTAATGGAAGAAAACTGAGTCATTTGAGATACGCTGATGATATTGTAATATTCGCTACAAGTTTCGAAGAAATACAGACTATGATAACGCAACTATTTCAAGCTTCGGGAAAAGAGGGTCTTAAGATGAACTTGGAAAAAACAAAAATATTGACAAATACACCGAACATTAGAGAAATGCCGTTGAACGACATAAAGTTAGAAACAGTAAGTGAATACATCTACCTGGTTAACAAAGAAAATCAAACTGCCAAAATTACCAGAAGAATAAGGTTAACGTGGGCAAGCTTTGGAAAACTGAGTTGGATCTTGAAAAGCACTAAAATAGAACAATACTTAAAAACCAGAATTTACGATCAGTGTATCCTCTCTATACTCACGTATAGTTCACAGACGTGGACACTCACCACGTCTAATATGGATAAAATAGTAAAGGTACAAAGAGCGATGGAAAAATAAAATGCTCGGGGTGAGACTTATAAACAAAAAATCAAACAAATGGATAGAAGAAAAACCAAAGTAAAAGACGCAGGAGAACATGCTGCCAAATTAAAATGAAGCTCCGCAGGACACACTGCCAGACTGAAGGATAAAAGATGGAACTAAGAAATACAACAATAGAGACCATGGTTAGGAAAGAGAAGCAGAAGAAAACCACAAATAATATGGACTGATGACATTAAGAAGATAGGAGGACACAACTGGAAGCAGTGACGCAAAATAGAAATCATTGGGGGAGGCCTGTGTCCAAAGTTGGATTACTTAAGGCTGAAGAAGAAGAAGAAGACTATTTTCTGAACTACTTCATCCAGTGGTATTTCTGTTGATTTTCCTTTTTGGTAGACTGGTTGCCATTGAGAAGAATAGACCTTCTTAAAATTCTTCCTTCATAATTTGGAATTTAGAAAATTACGATATTACATGACTATTCAATATCAGATATTGATAATAGGTTTTTTACTACCAATCAAAAACTTTACTACAACGACTGCGTTTATCTTCCTTTTTATAGTCTATTTCTTTTATTAGTTCCCATTTTTAACTTTTATTTTATTATTTACTTATTTACATCTGTCTCTTTGTTCTTTCTGTCTTTCAATGAAAAATAGGCCTCCACTTGCAAATATGTGTATTCACCTTGTTCATACACCTCCAGTTTACTGGTGTTCTTCCTGGACGAGTGTTTTCATAAACCAATTAAATTTTTTTCAGACAAATACCTACCGATTAATAATCAAAACATTTCATTACAGATACAAATGTACCATTTTCAATGTAAACAGTTATTTACTTGGGGCAGTCGAGTCGACAAACAGCTGCCAGATGAGAATGATGCCAAAAAACGAAAATAAATTAATAAATAAAAACATGGCTAAAAAAACGGAAATCAAGAGAGAATTCCCATTTAAGAGCTGTAATTATCAGGACCGTAACTGATCTACTACAGGTGACAACAATGAACTGTATTTAAAATAATCAATTGAAAAGTGGATAATTGTTTTGGCGCGAAGGTGCACAGTTTCCAACAGCATAACATTGTATAAGCTAAACTAAAAAAAAATATTTAGTATTATTATAATCAGATAGAATCGTCGCCAATTTAAGTCGCAACAAAGTTATATTTTATTTTAGTTCCACACATACTAACTAAATTAAAGGGACGGAGTTAAATTTTATACAATTAAAGAAATAAAAAGTTTTGGTTATTCATCATTTTCTCCACCCATCACAGGAGAGTGTGTCTCCCTGACGTAGCCCGTTATATTTTGTTTTAAAAGTTCCTGGAATCCTGGAGTTCCTGTTTTAAAAGTCAGAGAATTCCTGGATTCGTACTCTGCATTCAACTTTTTCAAGGATTAGTTTGGTTAGACTTACCAACTGATTTGGTACTGCTAGGTCTATCATTGCTCTAAACAATTCTCTTCTATTTACAGAGTCGTAGGCTGCCTTGTAGTCTCAGGGTTGAAATCTGATGAATTGTTGATTTACCACCTCTGAAAGGAGTCTAGTATTATCCTATTATTCGCTCTGCGAAGGAGGAGCGCAATTCCTCTACGAGGAGCGTAATTCCTCGATACTTAGAGCATTCAAAGATATCTCCCTTTTTGTGTATGTTGCAAAGTATTCCAACATTCCAATCAATGGGAAGGGACTACTGTATCCATATTTCTTTTATAAGCTGCTGTAGCGCTATTATGATATCGTGGCCACCTTCTTTTTATACTTCCGCTGAGAGATTATCTATTCCGGGTGATTTATTTCTGACTAGTTTGTTTACAACGTCTTTAACTTATAGGATCCTTGGTGGATCCTCCTCTCTCTCGTCTGCT
Source organism: Diabrotica balteata (assembly GCA_918026665.1). Classification (NCBI taxonomy): domain Eukaryota; kingdom Metazoa; phylum Arthropoda; class Insecta; order Coleoptera; family Chrysomelidae; genus Diabrotica; species Diabrotica balteata. The sequence continues at coordinate 39,995,751 of OU898277.1, forward strand.
CCGCTTATCTCACAGCTTTCGTCTTCCGGGTTTTCTTCTTCTTCCTCTACATTTAGTAACTGGTTAAAATATTCCGTCCATCGATTTAGTACATCTGTTCTTGTTATTAATAGATCGCCATTCAAACTTCTACATTGTTTTGTGTTTGCCTTGAATTCTTTTCTGTTGATGTTAACTTTCTTATAGAATGTTGTGAATTCTTTCTCTCTGTTAAGGTTTTCTATATATTGAAGTTCCTTTTTTAAGTGGTTTCGTTTTGGTTATTAGTGTTATGTAAATTACGACTATTATGATGTTCTGCCAATTAATATTGTTTTATTGTATATTTTATTTGAGTTAGTTAATGTCAAACTGGAAGTCAACGTATAAGAAAATAAGTTGTTAAGTTAAAAATTACTTTTAAAACGTTCTTTTTTATTTTTTTTTCTTCGTTAAACGTTTAAATTTGGTTTGATTTTGTTTACTGTTACTGTAGCAATGATAGAAAATGGTTGATCTTACAGTGATGTGGCCAACATATTTGGTACATCAAAATCGACGATCCATCGTAATAATATACGTTGGGAAACACTGCAGAATATGTTAGAAGGCTTAATTCACAAATTTGGGAAACACTCCGAAACAGGCTCCAAACAATACTTAGAACAAGAACAAAACCGAAAGAAGTTTGTGTAACCAGAATAAAAGACCGTTAAATTAGAATAAGACTTAAAGAAGCTGGCTTACAGTTATATAAGTAAAAAAATCCAAAACTATAAAGACCTTATCCAATAGAACGATTCTACTTTGTTGAGAACATCAACATTGTAATTATTATGATTACACGTGGCTTGTGTAACTATTATAATTATTGAAAATAGCGACCTTCTCTACGAAAAGTACAAGTTTACACAGTTGACCAGATTCATTCAATAGGACAGATCCTCGAGAAAACATTAGAATTTAACATTGAAACGAGAATGACAATGTCTAACTTAAAAGCCGGCGTTAGGATACAGGGAGAAAATTCTCGATCCTTTAAGATAAACGATGAACTCAGGCAAGGGGACGACCTGGCTTGCCTCCTATTTAACATTACCTTGGAAAAGGCAGTCCGAGGCACACGAATTAGGGACGACTATACTATTTATAAATCGATACAAATCTTAGCATACGCTGATGACATTGAGATAATAGGGCGTAGCAAGATATATGTTGTAATATTTCCTAGAATTGGAAATGGCGGCGAAACAGGTCATCAACGAAGACAAAACCCTATAGCAAATGAGAAACGGGAAACAGCATTTGAAAATCATACCTTTGAAAATGTTGACAGCTTGACATACCTTGGCTCGCTATTGACTATTGACTACTACCAATAAATCAAGCGAAGAAATTAAAAGACGAATAAACCTTACAAATAGAGCATATTATGGACTCAGAAAACAATTCCACTCAAGAAACATCCAAAGAAAAACTAAAATTATTATATACAATACACTGCTGATGCCGGAATTCTTATACAAGGCGGAAACATGGACTCTAACGCTGAAGGATGTCAGACTTCTGGGAATATTCGAGCATAAGATACTCCGCAAAATATTTGGAGCTATAAACGATCAAGGTCAGTGGCGAAAAAAATTTAATTTCGAATTATACTAACTCTTTAATGAACCAGATGTCGTAACGTTTATTAAAATACAGGTAATTAGATGGGCCAGACACATAATACGAATGCCTGACAATATGATCTCTAAAAAGCTAACGACAGGAACACTTATAGGAAGAAAAGAGGCCGACCGCGAATTACATTGTTAGATGGAGTTGAGACCGACTTACGGATACTAGAGGTCAGAAGATGGCACCATGTTACCAGAAATCGAACAGAATGGCGACTAATCTTAGAGCAGGCCATGATCCACAGACGATTGTCGAGCCAAAAATGATGATAATGATACCGACCATTATTAGGCCTACATGTTCACTGGACTTACTGGATTGAATAAATTTAATTCTCGTTACAGTAAATTAGTTTTGACTCGAGTTTTTGGTATCTTCTGTATTCCATGTCATTTTTATTATTGAATAAGAATGCTACCTTCAAATTAATTGAGAAACTCTAAAAATCATATGAACAAGCTGCATCTTCCTGACAATGTTTGTCACTCCTACCCGGGGCTTCCCCATAAAACCTCCCTCAAGTAGGGAGAGGAAAACAGAAAATATCGATTTATCAAAAATATTTACACCACAGAAAAAAATATGGAGCCATAATAATTTTGTAATTACTAAAGTTAAATATCGATAGCAATTAAAGTAAACTGTATAACCCAAGCTTAATCAAGCCATTCAGAGCGATGCTGAGAATATTAAAATTCCACTATGCATCAATAATTTACCCATATAAATTACTATCATTTTTGTACTCATTGCGTCGAGTAAGGACAATAACAAAATAAATGACGGTTGCGTTTCGATTTAATTTGAGTCTCTTACCACACCCTGGCACGTGTTTCTGGGTCTACCCGTAATCAGAAGGAGTTTGTAAGAAGACTCAAACCAAATCAAAACGCACCGACTACTAAGGCAATTATGATGCATAGTGGAATTTTAATATTCTCAGCATCGCTCTGAATGGCTTGATTAAGCTTGGGTTATACAGTTTACTTTAATTGCTATCGATATTTAACTTCATTTTTCCTCACTAGAGGCCTCTAGTAGCATACTCTGGTAATTATTTTTACTATAGTTGCCTTAGTAGTCAGTGCGTTTTGATTTGGTTTGAGTCACAAACTCCTTCTGATGACGGGTAGACCCAGAAACACGTGTCAGGTAGTGGTAAGAGACTCTAATTAAATCGAAACGCAACCGTCATTTATTTTGTAATTACTATTTTAATGGGAATAAACCACATGGGAATAAAAATATTATTTAGCACTTTTTCTGTAGAATGAAATGTTCTTTCAGAAACAACACTTGAAAAGACTGGCAATTTTAAACGTCAGTTACGCGGGTGAAATCAATGTTTTACATAAAATTTGTATTAACTCGGTGGTAAAAATTCGATATCTTTTGATGAGATTTTTCTATCGAAAAGTCACAATGTGTTAAGTGAATAGTGCAACTTTTATATGCAATTTTTGCATTTTGCCGCGATTGAAACTTCAGCTACAAATTACACCTAATGTCGTCTTGGTGAAAACATTTCCCGTGACTGAATCGTTTGTAATGTGGAAGTTTAAATTCAGCGTTTTTTAGGCAAATTTCAATTGACTCATATTTGTTGCCAAAACTCAAAATCAAAATTGCATGTTCTAGGTTTTGAAAATTAGGTTTTAACAAAACAATGGAAATGCCACAGCGACCGGTCAATGGAAGTGATACATTTTATTGAACTCATAAGAATCATAAAAAATTGCGCAAAGTTGACTAATTTAACAACTTTACAGAAATTTACTCCACTTGCGACAAAATACAAAAATTGCATACAAACAGCACTCTTTAACGTTAAAACGCTTTCTGGTTTTTAGATTCTGGTTTACAGAAAATATGTACCCTGAATTTTAAACATCTAATATATAATATAATATAATAACATGATATCTGAAACAACGTTTAAGCTACATGACTAATAAAATCAAGGGTTTAAGAGTTAGGTTCGATATACTGCTTGATGTTATTATAAATAAAACAATGAAGTTCTTGGTTGCTCTGAACTAAGATACGATAGTGCCTATGGTCTCTCGAATACTATGACACACACGATGTTTAAGTGTAAGTGTTGGACGGATGAAGAGTGAGTGTAACTGCAGAATGTTTGATTCCGTGAGAGAAATTGTGGAGAAAATGATGAGGGATGAGTGGCGGTGGACATGGATCTACAAATTTATCGGGAAGCTGCTCTCTTCAAAAGAACGAGAGGAGAGGGAACTCGCAACAGAATTTTGAAACGAGCGAGTAGCACTTCGGCGGGGTTCGGACTGTCGCAGGGCGAAATAGGAGCGAATAAGAAACATACGACGCGAGAGATGGCAGCCTCGCTAAGGCAGGGGGTTGAAAGTGTTTGGTGCTTCGTGCAACTGTAATTTTTCCAATGGATGTGTAGGAAAAAGAATGGGAATCGGGTGATAGCAGGGCATCAAGAGATATGTTTTGCCTTAAGCAGCCCTTCCATCCTGATGTCTAGAGTGACAGAGGACGCCGACCGTTTCGGAGTGGTGACTGAACGAAGTGTCAATGGTCTAACTCCCTCGGGCATCTCGTCCTGGCATAATTTCGTTAGGGTATTAGGAACCCAACACTACCTGGGTAAGTCACAGGTGTCTGTATACAGATTTTCCTTCTTCTCTTTAAAGATGTAAAAAAAGATACGCAAGTGCTAGAGTAATCCTTGAAAAGCATAAGCCTTCTTCGTATCTGTCGGTCTATTGTATATCGAAATATATTTTTTTGATCACTACTTAATTTTTCTTCTTCTATTTTAAAAGTCATCTAAAATTTTACTTTGACTGTATTTCTACTCCATTTATTTCTAATCTTTTAAATGTATTGATTCTTTATTAGCAGTTTAACAAATATTATATTTATATAAAACGAGAATAAGCGAAGTAGTCTGCCTAGTACAAAAATAATAGTGCATTTAGTACTGGAAAAAATTTAAGAGATTGTGAAGAAATTTTTGCATAAATCAACGCAATTGATTGAATACGCTGACGATCTTATATCTTCAATGACTGTTCGCACGGTCCAAAAACTTTTTCCAAAACAGATGCAGAAAAAAAGAAAGGTACAAATGGCGAAACAGACCAGACAAACTCTGATTTTAATCATCATCATCATCTTTGGCTCGACAATCCTCTGTCGATTCTGGCGTGCTCTAATATTAGTCGCCATTCTGTTCGGTTTCTCGCAACGTGTTACTATCTTCTGATCTCTAGTATCTCTAAGTCGGTCTCAACTTCCAATTCGCGGTCGGCCTCTGCTTCTTCTTTCTATAGGAGTTTCTGTCGTTAGCTTTTTAGCAATCATGTTGTCAGAGAATGGTATTATGTGTCCGACATTCTAAGTCACGGTGGTATAAACGTTACGATATCTGGTTCATTAAAGAGTTGGTAGAATTCGAAATTATATCTATTGCTCCAAATATTTTGCGCAATATCTTATTCTCAAATATTCCCAGAATTTCTTTCATTTCTCTGCGTTAGAGTCCATGTTTCCGCCCTGTATGTGAAAACCGGCCTCGGTAGGGGTTTGTAATAATAATTTTAGTTTTTCTTTTCTTGTTTTATTGGTAGTTTATTATGTTATGATTATAATACCAATGATACATTTAACTTTATGTGCATCATTTTACAACAGCTAATACTTCCTTTACTTGTAACAAATTTGTTTTTGTTTGTGTAGAAATATCCAAGAATTATGGGGAAACAAAATGGCACACAAATTCGAAAGCGAATAATTCTAATAAAACATTTCTAATTTTTAGTTGTAACTAAATGTTTGAATGTCAGGGTAATACGGCGAAAAAATGCGACTCATTCCTGATATCACAAAACTGATAAGTCTCACACCCGACAAATTATATATAGAACATTTAGTTGGGATTAAAAATTGTTTTGACGCAAAAAATTAATATGTTTCATATTCTAAAAATCTAAAAGATGATTCTTTTTATTTTTTTTTTAAACTACTTATTTGTCTTCCTATAATAAGAAGACGCTTTGTGCCGTTGCGGCCCTGGCAATAATCATAAACGGAGGTAACTGTTGCAAAATGCCGAAGAAAAGCGTTTGCTAAGTTTAGGGCATCTGCGGCAGGTGATGACTGTCCTCCAAAAACAACTGATGGATGTATCTATTATAGTTGTTAGTTGGTACTTTGGTTTGATATAGTGTACAATCTTTTGAATCATACCTATTTAAAGATATCCTAATGGAATATAAATGGTTCATGTAATTATATATCTGCGAAAAAAGGATAAATGTTATATATAAATTATCAGTTGCTAATAACAGTAAACGTTGTTGTGAAAATGAGAACTCTCATCCAAGATATTCTTGAGTTATTAATTCACCTGGGAAGTACCATCTTCAACATATTATTTCTTTGTCGAACTCAGTTACTTTATGTACTTTTTACACTTGACTTTAGTAACACTTCAAATAAGATAAGTTTATCTTTCTTTCTCTAGGTTTAAATGTAATACATTTCTTTTTACTACTCTTTGTATCTTTGTTAATTGTTTACATAGTAAGGCGCCATATTTGCCGTAGCGAAAAACTGCAAATTCAATTTATCAAACCTCTTAGTCTTAAGATTCTAATCTATTCCCTTTAAAATTAAGCTTAACATTAAAACTCCAAACAGTCAGATCATATCCAGGAGCGATCTGTGGATCAGATCATATTCTCCTCGTAGCTAAACTGAAGCTCAAACTTAAGCGTCCAACAAACGGAGAGAGACAAAGAGAATAAAACTAAGAAAGAAGTACGACCTTCTCCAATAAGTGCAAAAAAGTATGCCCTTTATTGGTAAGGCTACATTACAAGAAATAGAGGAGACTATTAAACATTGTGTAACAACACCAATTAATCGCCCAAAGGTAAATACATCAGTGAAACAAAAACTCTTGAATAACAGATGAAACTCTTAAAACAATTGAGAATAGAAGAAATCTTTGTCAAAGTGGTGTATATAGTAAGAAAGAACGAAAGCTAGTTTAAGAGACCTCAAGAAAAATACTATCACAATACATGCAAAGAAATTGAGAGCCACGAACAAAACAATCACCCAAGAGATCTATTTAGAAAAATACGATACATAACAAGAGACTTTCAAGCCAGAACTTGGACCGTTGAATATCACTCAGGAACCCTAAGAACCAACAGAAAAGATATAGGATAAACATGGAGATTATATTGCCGGGATTTATATAAAGATGATCAACGCCAGGAACTTGTTCACCAAACTCCTAAATAAATCGAAGGAGAACCCAACATACTTGAGATTTGAGAATGAAATAAGACTGACGATCAATAAACTCAAGTATAACAACCCTGGATTACCAAAGGTAGAAGTACTCGAAAACATCTTCTGAATATAAGACAAATAAAAGAAAAATCTAGGGAACTCAATATCCCACTATACATTTGTTTTATATATTGCAAAGCGTTCTCATATTTATATAGAGCCCATATTTATATCTGGAATCATTGATCACAAACACAGGGTCACCACAGAAAGAAATAAAACGTAGATGTGATCTATTAAAAGTCGCTGTAGGAAAGATGGCCAAAATATGGAAAGACTCTCAAATTTCACGAACTCTAAAAATGAGGTTGATCATGGATGTGCATCTTGGATAATTGGACAAGCTGAAAGAAGAAAGATAGACGCCACTAAAATGTTCTGTTAGAGAAGAATGTTAAGAATTCCGTGGACCAACCACAAGGCAAATATATCAATTTTAAATGAGCAAAACAGTCAGCAAACGGCTATCCAGAAAGTCCATCTTCAACAATTAAAATACTTTGGACATGTTATGAGAGCAAACATAGAAAACATGAAAAGACTTATTATCCAAGAAAAGGTAGAAGGCCGAAGATCACGAGGAAGATTCCCAACCAGATGGATCGATCACATTACAGCCATATGCAAAAGACCTATGCATGAGATAAATGACATGACCAGAGACAGAGATCTTTGGATCTTTGGACGGACAATACCCGACATCACGATGACTACTACACTCCCTCCAAGATTCGGGGTTGAAGAGGAGAGCGAGTTTGCACTTGATTTACACTTTATATGCTTATCATGACATTGACTGACTTGTCCACTTAAGCTAATGTTTCAATCATAATATAATAATTCAGTTAATAATACTGTTTATACGACAGAAAATCACGATATATCGTCATATAAGATTAACTATCTTGCTCACGATTGTCTGAACTGTGAAGATTTAAAAGTTGTTTACTTGATCCTTGGTCAACAAACTGGACTTACAAAGTTTCCATATTTATAGGAGAATATGATAGCAGAGCAAGAGATCGATATTGGTCCACAAAACATAATCCGTAAGAAAAACACCGAACGAGAACAGATTTCATAAAATTTTAGTAAATCCAAAAAAAGGATTCGTATAAAGTAAGCTTAATGAAACAATTTATAAAGCAAATATATATTTTTTAAAACCTGGAGACCAAAATATCATATGAAGTAATTTAAAATTTACAGCTGTGATTAATCCCCCTCTACACGACGAATGTTTTAAATTTATCTGTACACCGCGTTGCAGATTATACGAGCCCTAACAACTATATGTTGGAACAAGCAATTATTTTGCGAATATAATGTAAATTTACAGAAATTCTTTTATTTAATTTTTTTTATTTGTAAATATGAAATTAACAACATTTTTTGGAACAACGTATGGAATTATTTTTGCGGTTTAATTAAATATTTTATATTTATTACTATTTAATTGAATGTTTAATAATCGAAAACTACTGACAACTAAATATGGGAACAAGTAGTGATTGCACAAGACCAAGACGACCTCAGCTACATGATAAAGAAACTACAAGAAGAATATACCAAGGCTGGCCTAGACATTAACCTCGCGAAAACAAAGTACCTATCTACAAGTGAAAAAGACATAGAAGATCTACAGATTGATGACAATGTAAAAAATCAAAGGAAAGGATAAATTCAAATGACGAAATAAAGCAAAGAACATCAATAGAAACAGACATACTAACATATATAGAACAAAAAAGACTAAAGTAGTATGGACATGGACACTTGAGGAATCTAGGGGTCAGAAATTGGAAAGCCAAGGCGAAAGATAGGGGGAATGGAGACTAATTCTTGAACAGGGCAAGACCCACCCAGGGTTGTAGAGCCAAAGATGATGATAATGGTATGGACATGTAAGAAGAACTAGCGCCAGCAGATGGATAAAAAGAATAACCTAATGGAGCCCCATAGGAAGGAGGAAAAGAGGACGACCCCGAAAATCCTGTAGGAACGAAGTAGACGACACCATGAGTAATAGAGGCCTAAACGATTGAGAATGGGACAACCGTGACGACGCCATGAGTAAGAGAATCCTAACGATGGAGAATTGGACAACAGAGCACACGTTTCTTAAATTTTATCAGCCTGATGCAAAGAAGATTTTAGAAGAAAGAAACTCGCAAACATACGAGTAGGTAATGCGTTGTCAACAATAATTGTAACGCGTCATTGGAGTATGTATAATTAACAACCGTCAGTTTTATTACGAAGAAAATATAATAATGGTACGTGGAAAACCTACTGATCCAAAAGTGCAAGAAATTATTATTCATCTGTACCATAAAGGGAAAACAATGCGTGAAATTTACAGTGAATTGACTGTAGCAACAACTACTATGTCTAATATAATTAAGCTATATGGTGAAACTGCCGGTATGGATATTCGCGGCAAAAGCTCAGGTCATCAAAAAACTGTTTCTCAAAGGAGTGTAAGGCATTTAGTTAGAATATGTAAGTCGGGAAGAAGAAATACACTACGAGAAGTAACTGCTAGGTGCAATAGAGAAACTGGGATGAATGTTTTAAGGAGAATGCTGTCGCAAATATATCCACAAAAGCGGCCTTAGATTTTATAAAGTATGTATGATAGGATCTTCTTTACGATATAAATATTATATTTTGGGCTAAATCGTACATTTGGGCTAAATAAAAACTTTCGTGGACCAAACAAAATTGGAACAAAGCTATCTATAGCGACGAAAGAAAAATTAAAGGCAAATATCGAGCACAATTTTAATAATCAAATCTTGCCCAAGTACTTTCGCTTTCTACAGCATCATCAGGGGCATTTCGTCAAATTTGAGCTATCCAGCAAGCGCAGAATGTAATAAACATGAAATTGAACATAAATTGTACATAACACTATAATGAAACAAGGACTAACAGTTTAAAATTATTTTCAGGAATTATTTTCAGGAAACGTCATTCGAGAGAATCATTCTCTCTCCTGTTTCGACAAGAATGTAGAGCGTAGAATAATTTTTAATTAATTTTAAACTGTTAGTCCTTGTTTTAGTGTAGTGTTATCTACAATTTATGTTCAATTTCATGTTTATTACATTCTGCGCTTGCTGGATAGCCCAAATTTGACTAAATGTCCCTGATGATGCTGTAGAAAGCGAAAGTTTGGAGGCAAGATTTGAATTTTAAGTTCATTTATTTAAGCATTCAACCCGATTTCAATTAAAAGCAATTTTGATGTATGTGTGGGAGATAACCGAAAGCATGTGATTCGGGGAAAAACAGAAGCATTCCATGGATTGTCTCAAAGGAATAACAGCAGCAACAACTAAAAAATAGCGAGCAGGAGTGTGAAAAGAAAACGATTATATTAGCTGAAATACCTAAGGTATTATTGGTATGGTTGCAGCTAAAAAACTCGTCAAGAATCAGAAGTTATTTTTAAAGTTAAAGTGGTCATGATAATTCCCAACATTCGTAACAGAGGTGGGTCTGGAAGAAGAAGACTAGTACGAAGATATTAACCGACACCTACAAATATATTGAATTTAGTAGTATTTTATTACTAACATAGACATCGCATGTTTTAAGCAATTACAAATTGGTCAAAACGATATAAAAAAATTTCATTCGATCCCCTCTAACCATTGTATTTTTTAACTTTAATTACCGTCCTCATAACAGATATAATCGTCTTATCTTTAATCTTTAAACGGTAAACGATTCGATAAGTCCAAAACCAAAATCACGAATTCCTCATTAATATAATAATTGTTTCCTTTTTAAGAGCCGGCAGTTAGCAAAAAAGGTACAAAGTTTCGTATTTTATGAAAACCGATTCACCAATTTGGCAAGATCCAATTAAAATTTTAGCAAAACAAAATACAAAAAACTGCGAGAATCAATCTACAAGACGTAAGTTTTCGTTCACGTATCAGATTTAAAGAATTGGAATGTCGATATTACTAAAAAAAAAGGTTTTGAAAACTCTGCCTGTGCTTCAACTCATAGTAATATATTATTTCTGATTATTACTTTCATCCTCAAATTACACTTTAGTTATGAAAGCTTCCTTTAACAATTCTTTACTATCGATAAGATCAATCTATTTCACACACATATCGTAAATATTTCCACTTCGACGATAAGATGATGCAAGTTCTTAACTTGTATTTACATGGTATTTACTTTCCGTGTCCTGATCATCAGTCAAATATCATACTTAATATACTGCCGGGGTGTAAGGAATCGGACAGAACAACAGAAGACCTAAGATCCAAATGTCAACCTCACCTGCTCGAGTGGTTACCTACAAAATACCTGCTGCACCGTGCTAGAAAACGAGGCTCTTACGACCAAGTATGACCGAAATAATCCTATTAAAGCAAAAATATACCTGTCAACGATGATTTAGGAAATGTAATTCTCAATAACCTATAAATCCGCATTTCTTCTTTCTGGACTCTACAATTCTCAGTGCGCCTTGGGTGTGTTTACTATTTTCTTCCACTCTTGCCGGTTTTGTGCAGTAATCTCCCATTATTGCACCCCCAACCCATCTTACGTAGATCACTCGTTACTGCATCTTTTCATTTTTTTTGTTGGGCGACCAAATGACCTTGTGCCATCGGGCCTTTACCTTCATCATACGATCTCTCAGTACATGTCCTGCTCATAATATCAGATTTGCCTAAATCTATCGTACTATGTTTTCTTCTCCAGAAAGTGTTTGGAGTTCCCGGCTATGTCTTCGTCTCTACTCTCCTGTTATCTCGTCTCTACAAGGCATAAAGATCGTCCGGAGGATCTTCCGTTCTAAGACTAATAATTTTGTTGTTTCACGCTGATTCAGTATCCACGTCTCACTTCGATAGATTATTATGGGCAAATTACAGTTTTATATAACATTGTTTTAGATTTCTTTGAGAGAGAATTATTTGACAACTTCGACATTTATCGAAATGTTTTGTCTAATTCTTAGTTTTGGATTTTTGGTAATTAACTTGTACTTGGTCTTATATTCAATTACCTTAAGGCCTACTTCACTGGCTCCGCTTTCAAAAAGAGTAAAAACTTCTTTCCGAAGTTTCTTTAAAATCCGAATCCTACCGGCTTTCTAGGTACTCCCTTTTCTACCAATACCTTCCACAGTGTATTTTAATAAACCTTGATGCATTTTGTTTTGTTTTGGTTTTCTCTAAAATGTTCAAAGTCACAAAAAAATGTTGTGACTTTGAACATTTTTTTGCAAGAATTTTCAATTTTTCTGGTAAACTATCACGCAAGGGAACTTCTTTTTTAAAACCCTTATCGAATTTTATATTTCAGATTTGCCGTTCCAGAGATTAACTGTTCGCAACGGAGCAATACATTTTTGGACGAAAATTTTTGACGTCATCTTTAAAATACACGAACAATGAAAAAAACAATTTTATATTCTACAAAAGTTGTATAATAATAAAAAAATAGTTTGATTGCCATATATAATAGATAAAATACAAAAAAAATGTTGAAAGTGTGTCTTTGTTTGCATTCTAGACGCTAATAGTCCCTTAATTTCCTTATAAAACTGCCTAGACTGACCGGTTCTGTATTGTAATTTTATAGATATTGGTTTTTTCCTTCTCAACACTTATCTAGTTTGTGTTCTAATTCTATGATAAGCTCTATTTTTTCTCTCTCTATTCTCATCTATTGATCTTGTTAGTAGCTCCATTCTTGTGTTGGTTTTTAGCTTTAAACATTGTTCAGATGCCTGATCAAACCTGCTTTTTTCTAGTTTTTTCTCAATTCCCTATACATACTGTTCCTGCCGTTTCTATGGCTTCTCTCATATTTTGCCATTTCTGGTTTAATGTCAGCTCTGTATTGGGTATCTTTTCTTACAGCGTCGAAACCTATTTTGTATTTCCAATTGGTACTTCTGTTTTTTCTCATATAATTCGAGACTTTATCCCACTCGTTACTTTGTGAGTTCTGCTTTGTCCACTTTGTGCTTATCTTTATTCTCACCAAGAAGTGATCCGAGTACTTCTGCTCCTCTCATGCTAGGTGCGCTGATGATATCCATCAGCACTGGCGGGTGTAATAAGTATATGGCTAAAAAACTCCTAAGCACAAAATGAATAGAGAAAAGGATTTTACTATTAATTTTTGGTGATTAATTAACGGTGCAATATACATCAGTCAAGTCAATGTGAACCAAGTCAGTTCTTTTCCTAAACCAAGGAACAAGGTTCAGAATTTAGGTGTCGCAACACTTTCCAGCTCTAACTCCAGTTTGTTTTGGAACACATCTATAATTTGAACCTATATCGCCAAAAAAAAAAAACAGTAGCCAGTTGGCATATTGTAGTTTTTCCATTGCCTATATTACAAATCCTTGCAGCTTAAGCAGGTCTGCTATGTATAATTCTTGTTAATACTCTTGTACCAAGTTCACACTTAAAGTCTTTTAAAGTCAAAAAATTTTCGCACAAATATTGCAATTTGCATGACTTATGGGTTGCAATAATTAATCTGGTATAGCCCTAGAAGAACAGATACATTTTAGTGGCTTTTTGTGTTTTGGTTCTTGTGGTTTTCAAAGGGACCGATTGGCCTCGAAGACATTTTCACTGTGAGCTGTAAGATCAGAGAAGAATATCAGAGAAGAGCTGGGAATTAAATTAGATGATGATAATTAGAAAACGATAACAACGAGGAAAGCTGGGAAAGACTCACAAATAACCTAATTAACGCAGCAACAGAATCACATGGAGCGAGGAAAATAACGAACACTAACATATCAAAAAAGAAAACCCCATGGTTAATAGAGAAAGTGAAAGCTTTTTACAATACGGAACACAACAGGCATACAACTACTATAAATGAATCAGAAATGAAACGAATATTCTTGAATGAAAACTTCTCAAAACAGATGGAACAAGACTTCTACAGAATACAAAAAGAAATATGGAGAATGATCAGAGGACAAAGAAGAGATATGAAAGTACTTATAAAAACCAAACATAATCAAAAGGAAACATAGACACACTTCTTTAGATCCCTATTTGCTAAAGCTGACGATATTGAACCACCAACACCAGAGGTGACGACAAACGAAGAAATAAATATTAATGAAGAAGAGTTAAAGGAAGCGTTAAGGAAATTAAAAAACAGAAAATCACCAGGAGAGGACAGAATAACAAACGAACTCCTAAAGTACGGAAGACCAGATATGAGGCAAACAACTATTAAAAGTAATCCAAAAAATAATAAAACAAAACAGAATTCCTCAATGGAGATCAAGCATCCTAATACCTCTTTCCAAAAAGGGAGACAAATCGGACACGAAAAATTACAGAGGAATTAATTTATTAAACACAACACTAAAATTAACAATCAAAGTGATAACAAATAAAATAATTGAAATTATAATACTAACCGACGCTATATTTAAAATGAGGCAATTAAAGGACGTTGTCCACTTATTGTACGCAAGAGAGATACTTCTAGAAATAACTAAAGTGATCGAAAATATCTACCGAAACAAGTAGAAGAGCTAAATGACCCTATTGAAGGCAATGGGACAAGACAGGGAGATTCCCTGCGTCTCCAATTGTTTAACCTGATTTTGGATGAAATAATAAAAAAGTAAGAACTAAAAAAGGATACCAAATGGGGGAAAAACAACTTAAAATAATCTGATATGCAGACGACGCAATACTACTCTCTCAAACTAAAAATGATTTACAACGTATGATGCACCAATTTAATATAACCACCAGAAAATTTAACATGTTAATTTTTCCAAAAAAAAAAAAGACAAAATAATGGTTATAGCAACAAAACTAAGATGTAAATTGGAGCTGGAAGTTCAGTTTATAAAACAAGTGATGGAGTTTAAATATTTAGGTATTGTCTAGCTACGGAAAGCTTAACAGAAGTGGAAGATGAAGTGAATAGAGCCAACACACCCGCAGGTTGCCTGAATAAAAGAATATGGAGAAATTAAAATATCTGGAAAGAAATGAAGGGCATAATGTACAAAACAGTCATCAGACCAATAACATACGCGGTAGAAACACGACCTGTCACGAAGAGGACAAAAAGAAGCTTAGAAACAGCAGAGATGAACACACTTCTTGCTGGAGGCACGTTGAAAAACAGAGTCATGTCTACATAAAAAGAAGAAGAAGCCATTAAAATGTATTATATATATTTTACATCTATATTCAGTCCAAAAAATCTAAGAAAGTCTATGATTCGTTTAGGAGAGATATTTATTACTTGGTCAGGTTCTAAAAGACCTGTTCCAGGTACTTATGACGTTGGCGAACAATTGTCCTACGGTTGTAGACAATATATTCGGTAGTTTTTTCTGCATTTTCACAGCATTTACATATTGCTCTGTGTACTTTGAGATGATATCTGAGACAGCAATATCCAGTGAGAACACCCGTGATTACTCTGAGTTCGGTCTTTTAAGAGTATTTTTGTGTACCTAACAGAAGATTGCAATAACCTTTTTGCTTGTATTTTGTAAGTAGGTTATATTTGAGTTGATACAGTAGATATTCTCCATTATTCGGTTTTTTGTAAGCCGCAGAATGACCTTGGTCTGATAAGGACCAAGGCCATTCTCCATCTTTAGCAAGACTATCAGCAATCTCCTTACCAACAATTCCTTTATTCCCTGATCCCACCGCAAAGTTACTTTGTTGTGCCCCAACAGTTGCTTAAGAGACTGTTTAAAGTTCCAAACTCTCCAGCTTGAAATCTTGTAGGAGTATTTCCGAAGGATAGTCACTGATAGGTGTTATGACCAGTGGGCCTATTCTTACTTCTTGTGTTTCTGCCTATCATGTGATTTTTGCAATTTTCTTTGTGTTAACTCACTCTCGTTAACAAATTCTAAATATACTACACGTTGAAAATCTCGTGTTCTCCTAGTCTCTAGTGAGTCGGACGAAAGGAACATTAAAAAAACCAAATTAGAGTCAACAATATATTGAATCTACCCTGAAGTTACTAATACAATCGTTAACACGTTATTCTGCGCGTCGGGAGACGATGTAGCAAGATAGTGAAGAGTTGACAGTTGTACTAATATAATTACACAGGTTAGTATAAGAAATCTGTTACCTTATGTGTATATTAGGGCTTCAACCACGACACGTTCAGTCTTCTGGAACTCGGTCAGTTGAGGGTTGCGAACTTTCGAGCTGCCACAATAACCGGACTACACGCGATACTATGCCAGATGATACGCGTCCCCCGGAGAATCACCGACTGTCTCGCGTACTGTTCGCGTACTGGACGCTCCCGGAGGCAATTACTGCCTTGGGCAGGCACAGCTGCCCCGCTGCTACGGACCGCTTCCGCCGTATTACTACCACTGACCGACTGACTACTGACTACCAGTTTTTATCGAATGGTGTCCTCATTGACCGGTTATAGTCCAAGGTTGCTGAATTGTAGTCTTAGGCGTTATTACTCGTATTTGGGTCACGGGTGTTGTTGTTTTTTTTTTACAACAATAGTTTCGTGCTTTTTATACGTTTAAACAATTATCAAACAATGCCATAACTAGGTCAATTGTTATACTTTGTATAATTTAAATGTATAAGTTAACTGTATTAATTATCCCTTATTTAATTTGGAATATATAATAATTATCTCGAATAATTATTATCTTTTATATGCTACTTAGTCCTTTAATTCAACTTCTCACTCACTTGCTACGCTCACATTACATTACTCCCTACGCAAAAAAAAGAAAAGGGCCGAGGGGCCTTTTCCTTTTCCAACAATAAACTTATCCTATTTACATATTTATTACTTATATCCTACTATATATTTTTTATATATATATATATATATAAGTCCCAATTTATATGTTATCATTTACTGTTTCTTATAGACTATTGTACCGTGGTCAGCGAATGTATCGTGCTGCCCCCGTATTGAACCTATGTGTATGGCAAGTTGAGTTAATAGTGTAATAATCTTATGAGGCGACTCCGCTGTCACCACTGTAAATAGGAATGGGAGCGTTATGTGAAGGTAAGGAAACGCTGTCACCAAATGAAATACACAATAGATCCTCATGGGATGCTAACCCTGCGAGCGGCTGCAAGGAATACTGGTCACACTGGTCTGGAGGGCTGGCTCGTCTTCGTGGATTTACGAGAAGATAAGGGATTTCGGGATAGGGGTAAGGACTCCTAGGTCTCAGGTCCTGTAAAGAGCAGAGGTTATGGGCTTACTTTTGAAGCCGGAGATATGCATACGCAGAAATCTCGTGTTCTCCTAGTCTCTAGAGAGTCGGACGAAAGGAACATAAAAAAACTAATTTAGAGTCAACAATATATTGAATCTACCCTGAAGTTACAAATACAATCGTTAACACTTTATTCTGCGCGTCGGGAGATGATGAAGCAAGATAGTGAAGAGTTGACAGTTGTACTAATATAATTACAGAGGTTAGTATAAAGAAATCTGTTACCTTATGTGTATATCAGGGCTTTCAACCACGACACGTTCAGTCTTCTGGAACTCGGTCAGTTGAGGGTTGTGAACTTTCGAGCTGCCACAATAACCGGACTACACGCGATACTATGCCAGATGATACGCGTCCCCCGGAGAATCACCGACTGTCCGTACTGATCGCGTACGGGACGCTGTCGCGTCCCAGTCACGGTGGCCCGCTATTACTGACTGCCCATTACCAACTGCTCGTACCCGACGCTACCGCGTCGAGCGTACCCGGAGCAGGCAATTGGTGCCTGGACGCCCGCCGTATCACTACTACTGACTTCTAACTACTGACTTGGCTGTTCCAGTTTTCGAGTTTTTATCGAGCTCATGTTTTCAATACCGGTTATAGTGCCAAGGTCGTGTTTTCGTTGAATTGTGGGTCCTATATTGCATTACAATAACAGTTTTTTGTTTGACGTGCTTTTCTATGTTTAAACAATTAACAAACAATGCAATAACTAGGTCAATTTCTTTGTGTGATTTAAAATGCAAATTTTACTGTAATAATTATCCCTTATTTGATTTGGAATATATAATAATTATCTCGAATAATTATTATCTTTTTCTATGCTACTTCCTTTATGCCAACTTCTCACTCACTTGCTACGCTTACATTACATAGGCTCTATTAAACATTGTAGGTACTTAAATCCAGAAATACCTCTAACAAGAAAATGTATGATTATGTTAAACCTGTAGTATTGTCATGTTAGAAGTCATAATCCCTTTGCCTTACTTTGTTTATCATCACTTTCTAACAAAGGTCGGATGTATAAAGTTTTGGGGTTTCCCATCCACTAAATCAATTTTGTTGGTATCCAAATAAAGTACTATATAGTACGTCCACTCGTATCTTTTCCCATGCATGAAATTATTCACGAATTAGTTTTTATACTAGGTCTCTTCTTTACTCACAAAAACTAGCATTGCAAAATTAAGCCGCCACTTGTCCATAGAAATCACAATAATTTAAACATAGATAAATAATATAGTATAATTCAATTCAACAATATGGCATATGGCATTATGGCAATTGCAATGCTCGTTTTTGTGAGTAAAGAAGAGACCTCGTATAAAAACTAATTCGTGAATAAATTCATGCATGGGAAAAGATAGATTGGACGTACTATATAGTACTTTATTTGGATACCAACAAACCTGATATGCTTCGTAATTTTATCAATTGCAACCATAAAAAATTTTATCAAGTTTTATCACCAATTTTCTAACTAAATAGGGAACTGATTAGTTGCAAACCAATAGTAAAGAAAAAAGAAAAATAGTTCAAGGGCTCTATAATTAAACTTAATTTGTGGCCCAACAGTACTTCAAGTATTTTAGAGAAACTGGTTACTGGAAAATGGATAGATATTGAATATCGCTATTATTCCTTTAATTTACTATTTAACATTGATAAATAAAGAGTTACGACACTAAATCAATGTCTTACTCTTTAATTTTAACTACGAAATTGTAAGAGAATTTGATGTTTTGGGAATTTATTTATCTTTGAGGTCAATTTAACAAGAAACAATAACATGTTCACATATTATTCATTTGTTCAACATTTTATAAAGAGATTATGATCATGAGTACATCAATAACCGGAGGTGAAAATTAAGGATAATTATTTTAATAGGGTTATTTTGCTTCCGTTTTTCATTTACTTTCATGTTCTTTTCGATAACTACCTTTTTCGGAAATTGTAATACATACGAAAAAATTCTGCGACCACTGTAATTTTTCGTCTCGTGTTTTTTAAGCGGCTCCACATGCATAGTAATAGAGCCATTAACTGCTCGTACGAAATTAATGGAGCTATTTTATCCGGTGGAAGAGACGGAGCCAGAAAGCGCCTTAAAAAACACCGAAAATAAGGAGCGTAAAGAAATTTTCTGTCTCGTGGCCGTTTGGAATTAGCGCCCGTGGCCGCCGGTAGGCGTCAGCAGTGTACCGCAACGCTCGTGGCTAAGCACTGACGTAGCTAAAGGATGGTAGGTATATTTATTGCTTTATTTAAAATTTATTGAAATAATTTATTTTTAATTTTCATGAAGAATAATGATTCGGTTTCAAACAAAGACAAATTCTTGGAGAGATTACATACAATTCATATTTTTGTAACAAATAAGATGTGGATGGAGATTGGTATTCAATATGTCCAATAAACTAATAACTACTGGGCAGTATTAAATTATTAGACAATATTACAAGTATAATACATTAAAGAAATAATAGTAATATATTGCAATGAACCTCAAAGGCAGACTTAACAGTATTATATATGTTGATGATACGGTACTGGTTGCAGAGACTGTTAAAAAGTAAGTAGATGTTAGCGAGGAAAATGAACTAACGTAACGTTAACATGGCGAAATGTATGACAGAATCAAAAACACAGCAACAAGATACTTTAAATATAAGAGCTGAGCCAGTAGGAAAAATTAAAAGATGCAGACTTGGTAGGATTCTTGTTAGCCTTCTATCGTCCATTTTTAGACATAGGACAGGAAAAATTAAAAGATGCAGACATGTTAGGATTCTTGTTAGCCTTCTATCGTCCATTTTTAGACATATGACTCTCTCAACTTCTTCCATTGGCCTCTATCCTGAGCAACACACATCCAATTTGTTACATTTATTTTTTTTATGTCTACCCATCTCATATGTGGTCTTCCTGTTGGTCGTCTATCTTTGAGGCTCGAATGTTGTATTGTGACATTCCAACATTGGTCTTTTTGTCTAGCAATATGAAGCTTAAATGGAGCTACGAAGCTGTGTGTGTGTGTGTTGTTGTGATATCTCTTTTTATCTTACAGTCGTATATCTAACACTGCTCTTTCCATTGCCCTTTCTGTTGTAGCTAATTTATTCATATTTGCCTTCATTACAGTCCAGGTTTGACATCCATATGTCATGATAGGAAAGGATCCTCTGGTTGAACACTTTGCTTCTTAAGTATTGATATATTTTGCGGTTCTTCAGTATCCAACTGATTTTTAAAAATTCTGCCCACGCCAGTCTTGATCTTCTAGTGATTTCCAAATTTTGGTCCTCTTTGTCAAATTTCATAATTTGACCTATACAGATATATTCCTGGACATGTTTGGACACTGTCATTTATAGTTATACGTCTGGGGTCTGTGATTGTCACTGTTCTTGTTATTGTCATATTCATTTTTGGGCCGTATTGGACGTATTGGAAGCTGTCTGCGAGTTCTTCCATCAAAATTTGTAATTCCTCGAATGTGCTTGCCATAATCACGATGTCGTCAGCGATCGGAGGTGGTTTAACTTGTTGCCATTAACGTCGATGCCATATGTTGACCAATTTGTAGTTTTGAAGACGTCTTCTAAGGTTAGATTTAAAAGCTTTGGAGATATTACGTCGCCTTGTCTAACTCCTCTCTTAACGGGGATGGGATTTGTATTATTGTCTAGTAATACTATCATAGTTCATATATATTATGTATTAGCGGCCCCCATCTCGATACTACAAATTGTCTTTTCATAGTCGAAGGCAAGAAATACGTGTATTTCTTATTGTCAGCAGATGGTCTGATTTACTATGTCCTTTGAGAAAGCCAGTCTGTTCAACCGTTTAACCGACTCATTAACCGTCTGTATACTCGACTGAGCAACGATATAGATCTATAATTAGGTAAAAGAAATAAGAATAAAACTTACAAACATTGTGAGTAAATCTTATTCTTATTTCTTTTACCTACTTGAAATTGACTCACACAGGCAACATAGTCAAGATCTTCTTTAGTTCTTGTTTTTTTTGCGACCTGTAGTCCGGCTTCGAAAAGGTTTTATTTATGTTTTTGTTAATGTCGATTTGGTTTTGATTATGTGAACGATTTGATTCGAACTTAGTTGCTAAGACCTTTCGCAATTCTTCTCCATTTGTTCTTATTTTGAAGACATTCCCTCGTTGTTTTTTTAACGATTCTTTCTTCTTTTATATTAATGTTTATTATCGTTTTAAATATGCGATGGTCACAACCAGTTGTTACGTTGATTATTGTTGTAACGTCTTCAAATATTTTTTTGTTGTTTGAGAGAAAATAGTTCATTTAATTTTTGGTAGTTCCGTTAGGTGCGATCCATGTCCACTTTCAGGTAGGTTTCTTTTTGTTAAAAAGTACTCATAGCATACATGTTTCCTTGTTTCAGGAATTTCGTACGTTTTTCTCCTCTTGGGTTTCTTGTACCGAATCGCAATTTCCAACCTTATTTTTAGAGTTTTCAATCTTTCTTCTAATTCCAGCGTTGTAATCTCAGTTGGGGCCGTTGTAAAAATCAGTTGTTTTTCAGTTGGGGCATAAACTTGCACAATCTTTATTCTGGTTTATGAATCTAGTTTTAAATTCAAGCATGTAACCCTGTTCGAAATGCTATGAATTATTTGAATTGATGATTTTCTCTTCTTCTTGAGATCTTTCTCTTGGTACGATTATTGATGGCAATAACAGCTGCAATTTCGGTATGAGATTATTGAGTATGAACAGCTGTAATCTCAAAAGTGAAAATAACCGTGATTATTAACCAACTTCCAAGGTTGTTTGGCCTCTTACGACCTTTTCAAGGTTGGCCTTGACGAACAATTGCCTTGAAATTTCAAACAATATGTTTGAAGTTTCAACATGTGTCAACCATTTCGCCTATATTTTCGTAGAACCTGCATGTTGCTCTGTCCGCTTTGCTCATTGTTGCCAGTTGTTCTGCTTCAGGTATTCCTAAGCGTCATTGATAGGACCATTATCCCCATTTCTACTCCTTCATGCGGTTACTAAACAAAGTCGATATCATTAAAGTGTAAATAAAGTATTTCTTTGGCCAAGTAGTTTTGAACGACCCGGGCTTTTCTTTTTTTATCTAAGATACTTCCTGTTTTTCCATAATGCCTAATTATATTGCACATTTTAGTTTTAGGAATATTAAATTTATCCGCTACTTCCCGAGTTGTTTTATTCCGACAATAATTTTTATTTATCAACTACCAAATGTACCGAAACTAAAGTGAACTCTAATACCAATGATAAAATGAACAACGTTTTAAACAAAAAAGAGACTGATATTAACCATAACCTATATATTGGCAGAATTAAAAGCAAACTAATTCGTGAAGAGATACTTGAAATGATTATTGAGAATCCCTGATTTTAAGTAAGGATTTTGATATTTCTCAAACCGGAGAAGCATTTGAGAACGAAAACCAATTTCAAAGCGAGAAAAAAATTAATATAATATCAAACATTGTAATTGGCGATAAAAAAAGGAAGCAATATAAATGATTTGTGGAAAAAACATTTGCATTGGCCAAAACAAGAGAGGCAACTGTAGAAACGTAGGACTGTGCAGCCTAAATTTCTTTTGCAATTACTTCAAACAAGTGGGTGAAGTACCATAACGAAAAAAGAGCAGAAGAGAATAGAGAAAAAAAAATGAAATTAAAGAGAAGAAAATGAAAAGAGAAATGAAAATTGAAGGAAGCAAGTGAAAATTGATTCTAAAAAAAACAACTGAAGAAGTCTATCAGAAATATCATTAGTGATGAAGAGATAGAAATAACAAAACCGAAAAGAAAGCGCGATGGGACAACAGATGAAAACGTCGAGGAAGAAAAAACCCTTAAAAATACTTAAAAAGGAAGTATTTCAAATAATCAAAGGGGACTACGTGTAAGCCAAATACCAAAACAAAAAATACCCTGGGTTGGTAACATTGACATTGAGAATGAAGCATATGAAGTAAGTGCTATGAAGCAAGAGCTAAGCAAGAAACACAAATGGAGATAGCCGAATGTTCCAGATAAGATATGGTATAAGTATTAGAATATTGTGAAGAAAATTCCGGAGCCTATCGTTGGTGGTTCTCATGGCTATTTTTATGTTTAAAATTTGTAATTTTTATTTTCTGGATGTCTGACTATCAAAGATTAGGTAGGTATCATCGTTCTATTTTTATGTTATCTTATTATTTTAGAATAGAAACTGTTATATATGTTGTCGACTTTACTACATTATAAGTATTGCAAATTTTTAATTTCTGACCTAAACTAATATCTACCTCATAATACAGTATATAATAATTAGTATTTTGACAATAAAAACTCATATGTTCATTCACTGGCTTACTATCGTTCAGTAATTAGAGACACCTGTTCACTTACTGGAGTTTTATGCAATTTTAATAAAATACTTGGAAAATTACATATTAAGATTAACTGAATTAACTTGTTGACTTTTTAAGATTTAAAATAGTTTAATCTACCTATTGTTACGATAAATTCTGACCCAAAATCGTAAATATATTTTACTAATATGTTTTTATTCATTCATGAATGTTCTAGGTATACCTACCTGACGAAAATCAGCCGAGCCGCTATAAAAAACAAACCAGTTCCAGTTTATTCGAGACAATGCAAGTAACATCCATGGGGTCTCCCCTCGGCTATAATACCAATATGACGTCACATTCCAGTATTTTCTACAATGGTCAGGTCAGGTCTAGGCGGTCTTACGGTGCTTTATATAAAGACGAAATTTTATTGAAGAAGTCAGTCATAAGAAGATCGGGAACCGCGATATTTAAATGTAACGAAACATAAATTATTATTTGTAATATAAATTAGAATTAATAAAGACTTTAATAAATTCGTAATTAGTTATCGTGAGTTTTAATAAATTAGAATATAGACAATAAATTAGAATAAAGACAAATAAATCAGAACTATATAAACTTAACATTGGTGTACAGGAGTGGGGTTGTAGATAAATTTAATTTGAATTTTTGAAAAGAAGTGAAATTGGTGAACGATGGCTACGATTTACGAGCTCACAGTTACGAATCTAAGAAGGCATCTTGAAGACAGAGAATTAGCTTCTACTGGAAAAAAGACTGAGTTAGTCCAACGACTAAAGAAGGCTTTGGAGGAAGAAGGTTTGAATCCGGAAACTTATATATTTGAAGATGCTGTCATCTCGTCGATTTCGAAAGTTTCTTCTGATGTAGCCAAAATTTCCTGTGATATCGCATCATTAGAGAACAAAGTCACTTCTGAGATGTCTGCCCTCGATGATAGAGTGTCTTCGTTAAAGAACCAAGTTGCTGCCGATATGTTGGCCTTCGAAGAGAGGATAAAAGAGATGGAAAGGAAGATGGAGGAAACAGGGACAGCAGAAAGAAAAAACAATCCAATTATAGCAGAGACAAAAGAAGACGAGACGAAATGTAAGTTAGAAACACGGCCGAAATTTGAAGGAAGCGGAGGTTATGTTCATGTCAAGGTTCCAACTTTCGACGGAAAATCGTCATGGAACAACTACATGAAACAGTTCGAATCAGCTGCAAGAGCGAATGGATGGTCTGAAAAAGAAAAGGCTGTAAACCTGACTATCGCTCTTCGAGGAGATGCCTTAGATGTGCTCCAGACCATAGCCGTAGAGGAGACGGATGATTTCGAACAACTGAAGAAGAGGTTAAATATGCGATATGGCCACGAACACTTGGAGCATGTATATCAGTCGCAGCTCAAAAATCGAAGACAAAAGAAAGATGAGGCTCTTCAAGAATATGAAGTAGATATCGCCAGATTAGTGCGATATGCTTATCCAACAGCTCCCGAAGACATGATGGAAAAGTTGGCCGTTCAAACGTTTATTGATGGTCTTCGTGATCATGAGATGCAAAGAACACTACGATTAGCTCGTCACAAGACGCTGGTTGATGTCTTATCCGCCGCTCTTGAATACGAGTCAGCCACGCAGGCCTCTGGCGGGTACAGTAAAATTAGGACTGTAAAAGAGGAAGAAGATGAAGATAAACTTGACCAGCTCGTTAATATGATAAAAAGCATGACATACAAAAAAACGAAGACCATAAGATGCTGGAATTGTGGCGAAATAGGACACGTACGAAGTTCATGTAAGCATCCTAGGTACGACACAAATCAAGAAACTCACCATCAGGAAAACTAGAACGGGTCGGCCTTAGGGGGCAGCTTCGACCCAGAACTTTTCCAAAGACCCTCTCATACTAATAGCTTCTTTGAAATGTCGTGAAGATAGTGTATATGTAGATGGAGAAATAAATGGTAAAAAGCATACGTTGTTGGTGGATGCTGGAGCAACCAGAACCATTATACGCCCGACAGTTATAAACAGCCGAAAGAAACTGTTACCAACGAGGTTGCGACTTCGGACCGCCACAGGTGAAAATGCCAACATTCATGGAGAAATCCAGGTACAATTAGGAATTGGAGCAGAAAAGTTCGTCCATACTGTTATAGTTGCTGACATCGAAGAGGATGTTATATTAGGAATGGACGTAATGAATACGCATGGATTCCAATTGGATTTTAAGAATAAGGTAATCAAAGTTGGTAACGAGGAGGTATTTCTCCATCCACATGATGACAACACTATGCAAGCAGCCGTTAAAGAAGATACAGTCGTGCCTGCGAGAAGTGAAACGATAATAGTAGCGCGGCTACAGGGAATTGTGGACGAAGGAACACCTGTTATGATGGAGCCTTGGAACCATGACGACGAAGTTGGCCGTGGAATCATAATTGGAAAAGAATTAGTGACTTCGGCTAAAGAAATTCCTGTGAGACTTATTAATGTCAATGACTACCCAGTGACCATCAAGAAAGAGACAAAAGTAGGAACTTGTGTACCTGTGACATCCATAATCCGTCAGACGACAACGTCTGATAATTCCAACGACAAATTTGATCAAATGGTTGCAGTTGCTGGACAGTCTCTGAATCAGATTGAGAAAAGGAAATTAAGGGAATTTCTTCGGCAGTATCGTGATATTTTCGTACCGAAAGGAGGAAAGACGGGAAGAACTACCGTTGTTAAGCATAGAATTGATACTGGTAATGCTAAGCCAATTCGTCAAACAGCTCGACGATTACCACAGGCGAAAAGAGAGGAAGCTGAAACGATTGTTCAGGAAATGAAGAAAGATGGGGTGATAGAACCTTCTACGAGCCCATGGGTCTCTCCGGTAGTCCTGGTTAAGAAGAAAGACGGAACAACGAGGTTCTGTGTGGATTACCGTTTGCTGAACAACGTTACCAAGAAAGATAGTTATCCTCTGCCTCGGATTGATGACACATTAGACACATTGGCTGGAAGTAAATTATTTTCTACTTTGGATTTGAAGTCTGGATACTGGCAGGTAGAAATGGACCCGGTAGATAAAGAAAAGACAGCCTTCACCACAGGATCTGGATTATGGCAATTCAACGTTATGCCATTTGGACTTTGTAACGCTCCTGCGACATTTGAGAGGCTTATGGAAAATGTGTTGAGAGGGTTATCTTGGAAAACATGCCTAGTTTATCTAGATGACATAATCGTCTTGGGGGAGACATTTGAAGATCATCTGAAGAATTTAGAAAACGTTTTTAATCGACTTAAAGCTGCCCAATTGATGTTAAACCCTAAGAAGTGCCAGCTATTTCAAGGTAAAGTCAATTATCTGGGTCATATAGTCAGTAAAGAAGGAGTGGCTGTGGATAAGGGAAAAATTGATTCCATTAAGGAATGGCCAAAACCAACTGACAAACACCAAGTGAGAAGTTTTCTGGGACTATGTACTTACTACCGGAGGTTTATTAAGAAGTTTGCAGATATCGCTAAACCATTAACGCGACTTACAGAGGAAGCAAGAGAATACCGCTGGGATGTAGACTGCCAGAATGCCTTTGAGACCTTAAAAAAGCATTTAATCACAGCACCAATTTTAGGGTATCCACTGCCAGAAGGAGAGTTCATTTTAGATACAGATGCAAGTAATGTGGGAATTGGAGGAGTGCTGTCTCAGATTCAAGGAGGACAGGAAAGAGTCCTTGGATATTTTAGTAAAGTTCTCTCAAAACCTGAGCGAAATTATTGCGTCACGAGAAGAGAACTTCTGGCAGTAGTGAAATCAGTAGAGCACTTCTATCAATACCTCTATGGAAGGAAGTTTTTAATCCGAACCGACCATGCCGCCCTTAAGTGGTTGATGCAGTTTAAGAATCCAGAGGGTCAGATAGCCAGGTGGATCGAACGACTCCAAGAATATGATTTTAAGATTGAGCACCGGGCCGGAGTTAGCCACCGAAACGCCGATTCTCTTTCCAGAAGGCCATGCCCAGCAGAGTGTTCTCACTGCAACAAAACGGAATCCAAGGAAGCAGCAGTGCTAAGAACGACGGTGGTCCACGACGACTGGACGCCTACCAAGATCAGGGAAGAACAAGAGAGAGATCCAGTTATACAGAAAATCCGAAAATGGAAAGAGGAAAACCGTCGACCACCTTGGCAAGAAATATCGAACCTAGGCTCAATAGTTAAGACGTATTGGGCCCAGTGGGACTCATTTATCATGGAAGATGGCTTGCTCAAACGAGTCCTGGAAAATGATGACGGTTCAGAGAAGAGAAGACAGTTGGTGATTCCAAAGAGCAGAATAGCCGAAGTACTTCGTCAGTTACACGACAGTCCATCAGGAGGGCATTTTGGTGTGAAAAAGACCCTTCAGCGAATTCGGGAACGGTTTTATTGGATGAACAGTTCCGACGATGTAAAAGACTGGTGTAAGAAATGTACTATTTGTGCTACGAGTAACGGGCCTTATCGAAAAAGGAGAGCTCCTATGAGACAATATAATGTTGGAAGCCCGTTTGAAAGAATAGCTTTGGACATTGCTGGGCCATTTCCAGAAAGTGATAATGGAGGCAAGTACATGTTGGTAGTAATGGATTACTTCACTAAGTGGGTCGAGATTTACGCACTTCCAGACCAGAAGGCCGCCACCGTTGCAGATAAGTTGATCCAAGAATATATCAGCCGATTTGGAGTGCCTTTGGAGATCCATAGTGACCAAGGCAGGAACTTCGAAAGCGATTTATTCCAAGGAATATGTGATAGACTAGGTATGAAGAAAACAAGAACTACGGCTTATCATCCGCAATCGGATGGTATGGTAGAACGAATGAATAGAACAGTTGGCAAGTATTTGACAAAGATGGTGTCCGATCATCAGCGAGACTGGGACCAATATCTTCCGTTCTTCACAATGGCCTACAGATCTGCTGTTAATGAATCAACAGGCCAGACACCAGCCAGAGTCCTATTCGGACGCGAGATGCGACTACCTTGTGATCTAGAGTTTGGGTGTCGACCTGGAGAAGATGTAGCAGGTGAAGATTATGTGATCGAATTACGAAGAAGAATGGACGATGTACACGAGTTGGTCCGTTCCCATCTCCAAATCGCTAGTGACCGAATGAAGAAACGGTACGATACACAAGCCGAAAAGGGGTGTTTTAAGAAGAACGATAAAGTCTGGCTTTATAACCCCAAAAAGCGAAAAGGTTGTTCTCCCAAATTGCAGCAGTTTTGGGAAGGTCCATACCTCATTATGGAGAAGATCAATGATGTTATTTACCGAATAAGCAAGATTCCGAGGGGAAAGCCGATGATAGTACACCATAACCGGCTGGCGTCTTTCGAAGGCGACCACGACGTAGATGAAGAAGTGGAAGTAAACCAAGTCCAAGATGTGTCTGACCTCACGTTTGAGGAATTCATGGGTGCCTATGGAGGTACCGGTAAAGCAAGATATGGTGTTACCACTGAAGAAAAGCAAGATCTACTCACGCTTCCCGATGGCTACTCACTGGCCCTTACCATCCCGGCCAGTATCAAAGACGCACCAGGGTTGGCATCCGTCTTTCGAAGGAAGTTCGGTCGAGTTGCAGAACTTCAATGCCAAGTGCCAGCTCCTGGAAAAGCCTTAAAACTTCAAGATGCATCACGTTACCTTTTCTACCTGGTAACAAAAGACACTGCCCGTGACCAACCTACCTACCGAGATGTATGGGAAGCTTTACTTCAGTTGAGAGAGCACGTACTAGAGTCCGACGTGCAAAAGTTAGCCATGCCAAAGTTAGAGTGCCAACAATTAGATTGGAGGGTTATTCGAAGTATGGTGGAGGAGATCTTTAGAGACACCGAAGTCCAGGTGTTAGTCTGTTGCAATCCGCATAGTTACTGGTGCGGAGAGAAAACCGTCCCTTGTCATTTTTATAAAACAGGAAGTTGTAAAAAGGGGTCCAGTTGCCGATACCAGCATGCCGCTCCAGTTCCAGTCCCGACAAGGTTCCAGGAGGAACCATCTTTTAAGAGGGGGGCAATGTTACGATAAATTCTGACCCAAAATCGTAAATATATTTTACTAATATGTTTTTATTCATTCATGAATGTTCTAGGTATACCTACCTGACGAAAATCAGCCGAGCCGCTATAAAAAACAAACCAGTTCCAGTTTATTCGAGACAATGCAAGTAACATCCATGGGGTCTCCCCTCGGCTATAATACCAATATGACGTCACATTCCAGTATTTTCTACAATGGTCAGGTCAGGTCTAGGCGGTCTTACGGTGCTTTATATAAAGACGAAATTTTATTGAAGAAGTCAGTCATAAGAAGATCGGGAACCGCGATATTTAAATGTAACGAAACATAAATTATTATTTGTAATATAAATTAGAATTAATAAAGTCTTTAATAAATTCGTAATTAGTTATCGTGAGTTTTAATAAATTAGAATATAGACAATAAATTAGAATAAAGACAAATAAATCAGAACTATATAAACTTAACACTATGTATGCATTTTTAGCCATATACATACATCATTAACTGGTGCACTGACCCTATTTATTAATTAAAATATTGCTTATTTAGCAGTATTAATATGATTATTAAAAAACTAATAATAAATTAACAGTTTACCACCTGGATTTGTTATATATCTTAATTTGTACTAATATATAGTTGTTAGGGCTCGTATACCTGTTTAAAATTTTGATAAAAAAATATTTTCTTATGTGATATTAATTAAAAAATTGTTTGCAAACTTGGATTGCATTTAAATTAAGGAAACCTGATGACTACTACGGTCGTATGATTTTTTAATATGCGCGTCATTGAAATTATGCATTGAATTAGTTTTGAATTTGAGTTTGATAATATACAAAATGTCTTCCCTTCGCCGGCGTACGTCTTTGGTTGAAAAACACATCGGGGCGCAGATTGCAATAAATGTAACGCGATGCCAATGCAACTGGACGCAACGGGAGCAGATGCACCTGATGATGCACTCGAAAAGTGCAGTGCACCGACTCGTCGTCGAAAACACTTCCATCTCCTTCAATTTAAAGTACACCTTGCAGATTTGGTCGCGTTGACCCGTGCCGCATAAATTTTCTGCTTTATTTTTTTAACTATGCTCCTTTTATTATTACTACCGGCGTGGTGGTAGTTGGTGGTATCCCTGGGGGTGGTTCGCAGTTGATTATAATAATTCGTTTTGCGCAAAATTGACAGGTAGCTCGGAAATACTTATCAATAGGCAAGTCGGAACAGCTGGACTTGCGATCGACTGAATGTTAAGTTGAGAAATATCTTTACATAAATGATCTGCTTTTATTTGACTACATTGATATATATTTTTTTATAATTTTCTCCGGAAAATGTTTTATGTAGCTGCAAGAGGAAGTAATACATGGCCAACGATTTTATTATTTTATGCTTATCTACTACTCTCCTGATTAATTATTAATAATTATATAGTAGATCTTAATAATAACATCTATATCAGGAAATTTATAACGTGGTTTAGCTGAGATTTCTTTAAGTCATTTAGGTGTAGTTTGTTTTATTTAAACTGATGAGGTTTTGGAATAATGTTTCTTGTGATTTCTCATAAGCAGCAGAGATATAAAGATACTTTCTCATCACTATAAAGATACAGCTGGTTCCAAAAAAAAAACTAATACGACTCTAAGATTTGTTCATTTTGATCAGTGATTTTGATTGGTCTGACATTACATTATATTTATTATGACAGACAAATAATAAAATAAACAAACAATTGCATTAAATGATTAAATTAAGTTCTAAGATATAAATATTTCAAATTACGCCGAAAAAATTTGTTGTTAAACAAAGACGGGAGAAATATACAATATAATAGCTAATATAATATAACAATATAATAGCTTTATAATCATACTTAGGGTAAATTCTTTGTCAGGTTCTTTAACTCGTTATGCAGGGTAAATTATTTGGCAGGAGAGGACCGGGACGCCGTCATATCTCGTGGTTGAAAAACCTTCGACAATGGTTTGGGATGACCTCCGAGGAGCTGTTTCGCAGAACAGTCAACAAAGCCATGATAACCTTGATGATCGCCAACATCCGGTCCGGATAAGGCACTGAAGAAGAAGAAGCTCCAAATTCCTTCTACAGACAACTAGTCACAGCCTGTTGCATTATATCTCTGTGCGATTAAATTTACCATGGGGTAAGATGACCTGCCCGCATCGCCCAGAACATGAGGTTGCTGAATTTACCTATAAACTCATCCTTGACCAGATTCCACAAGAGAGGAGATAATATTGCTCTAGGGACAGCTTTTGGCTACATGTAACACTGTATTGTCAGTAGCGTTGCGTATGTCACACTTACACAACTACTGAAGTTATTGAAAAGAGAAATATAGACTTAAATAAGGTTTTTTCGTGACACTAAACCTGCCAGACAAACAACAGTTGTTTTGACTAGTAAGACCTCTCTAACTAAAACCTTTATGTTTCCTACAGTCGATTTTTTGGACTAAATTAGTTATTAACAAATTAAGGTAAAAAGATGGTAAATTTTCAGTTTTTTCGTCTATAACCAAAAAGTGAATCATTTGAAACAAATTTAAGAGTAATAAACTTATAAGCCATATAAAAACCTTCAAAATGGCGTTTTTTAATAAATACTAATAACTGTTTTAAAAATTACCATAGAATCTTCATATTACCTACACAGAATTTTGGGTCTTGTAGTGCTTAAAATTTGATCAAAATTTTAAAGCGATCGTTCAAATTGTTTAAATGTTATTTTATTTGTATAATATTCAAATGTTATTTTAATGTTATTTTATTGTTTAATGTTATTTTATATGTATAATTAATTTTTTTTGCAACAATATAACTCAGAAAATGATGAAGTTACAGTAATTCTACAGCTACCTTATGAAAGAAGAAGCACCATTTTATTAACTTTATAAAAAATTTTAAACATTGCAAAATCATTTTGCAAAAACATATTTTTTTTTGCTTATAAACAATTGCAATAACTTTTTAACTGTTGCTGTAGGAAAATTATTTTCATATTTGGATAGCTTGCATTTTTCTACCAATTAAAAAAAAAAGTTGTCTTAGAACAATTTAGGACGACAAGTTAGTCCCTTTTTTTAAATCGACAGCAGCTTAATGTGCAAAATTCGATTAATTGGAATCGGCCACAAACCTTCAAAATGTAGTCCTAAAAATCGGTCAGCTATGTATTGAGAATATGTATTATTTAAATAGATAAATTGCTAAAATAAGCCATCTAATTTGTTTAAACAATTTTTTCTAATTATTTATCTTTTTAGTATTCTTTGATGACATTTTTATTGTAAAAGAAATATTTATGATTAATATATATTAATATTTAGAGTCTTAAGTCTTATTTAGAATTAAGTTTTTCAATTACGACGGCTTCACGAATAATTCTCGATTTTAAGGAGCGGATGAGAGCGATGGTTTTTGCTTTTCCGAAATCTATTTTGTAGCCTGTCTAAATATGATGTTTCATGTCGTAAACATCATATTCAGATAAGTATAAAATATACAATACTTACTTTTTTTTGCCAGACGCCACTGAAGGTTCCACAACCAAAGCTGCACCATTAAAAGTAAATCCTGCAAATAAAGAAACAATAAATAAAGACACAGTTATCACAAAAATCAAACAGTAATATCGACACTTTATGCAGTTTATCTACGAAAACTCTGAACCTTTAACCAAGTAGAGTTTACTCTATCTTTAGTAACTAAAAGTTAAAGTTAGAATTAAAAACTTGAATTTCGTCGAATTTTATTCGACGTTTATTCCATAAACTGTTAACACGATTTCTAACCAGCAACCTTTGTTATCTTTTCCAATAATCATAAAAATTAACACTGACATGACAGCTGCATAATTTCTATTTATTTGAATTATTCGATGGTTAGGAAATTAAGTGACGGACAGCTGCATTCAATATTAGAAACAATTTGAACGAAATATCATGGTGTGGAAGTCAATCATTATATCAAAGGAAAAATACTTAAATATGCAAAACAATGTCCTGTGTCTTTTGATTATATGTCCTTATTACCACAACTCTATAATTGTTTTCCAAATTCTTGCATAAACCTCTCACCAGTGATATAAGCCTGGTGATTAAAATCTATTGTCTATCTACTTTAACTTATATTGTGATCTCAACTATGTTATTTCAGAAAAGAAAATTGTTTAGTTTATTGTCAAATTATTTTAAAGTTAAATTCTTGGAACAAACAGCATACTCCAGTGCGGCATACTAGCATACTACTCTAAACTGTAATGCATAATATACCAGGGCGAATCTTTTTTCATTAATGATTAATGTTTGTATTTTGAGAACAATATCGAAGTGAAAATTGAAACGTCAATACACTTATTTTAAACTTCAATTGTGGCTTGTTGCCATTAAAATAGTGATTACTTTAAGATACTACAAAAAAATAGCTTCAGAACAATATTAAGAAACCATTATCTGCCCAGCGTTATTCAAAATAGAAATCTACAATACAACGTACAGAAAAAAAAAATTTGCAGATATTGGAGACAACTTGCCTAATATTTAAATTTGCTAAATCCTCAGTCACACCGGCCATTATCATCGTAGATCATCTGCTTCTTTGCATATTCGGAGAGCAAGCGACATACTTGGATTAAAACGTCATGGAGGATGAAGATAATTTATTAATTGTAATATTATTAATTTTAATCATATTGTCAAATAAGTTATTCATTAAAAATTAATACATTAGTCGTAGATAAAGTAGAGTATATTACTCGCAATAATGACTATTATTCTCTCGGAACAATATTCCATCTCTACAAATGAGGTTCGGTTCGTAAATATCCCACAAGGACATTATTCACTGTAGGCATAATCTACTATTAGTACCTATTCATAAACAAAAAATTAAAATCTCTGATAGTCCTGGGACTTTGTCGAGGTAAAGACGCTCTTCATCCTCGTGATCATCCTTAATTCTGAAACCAGGTTTTGTTTGCATTTCACCGGCATGCATGACCTGCCTGAATTAATCATATATTTCATAGATGGAAGTGGAACAATAATGGAGTAATCACGAAACTATAGAACTGGATCCCGTTATCGGTCATACTTCCGAAGATGAAAAGTAGTCAGAAAAACCGCGATGTTATTACAAAGACATAGCTCCAGCGACCCAGTATGAGCGCCGGCGTAGCGGGGAAAAAGTGAAAGTACCTGTTGAAACAAGGCATGCTGCAAGATATGTAGGTTGCAAATAAAATATCTTTGCTTCTTCTTAACGGGCCATCTCCTCTCAGAATATTGGCAACTCTCACAGCAATTCAAGATCTTAGATGCTGATGCTCTGAACAGTCCTGTAGAACTGCAGTTGATCCAATTTCTTAAATTGTTTAGCCAGGAAACGATTCTTCTACTTCAACTTCTTCGTTATTGTATTTCACCCTGCAGGATCACCCGCAGCAGTTCATAGCGCTCAAATATTTCAACTTTCTAAATTTTAAACTGTTTATGATCTCTCTTTGTTTTCTCATTCTTTCCACTACTACGTCGTTTGTAACTCTGTGCATCCAGCTTATTCTAAGCATTCTTCTGTAAGCCCACATTGCGAAAGCCTCCTATTTATCGGCAATCTGTCTCTTTGCCGTATATACCTCCGTAGAGAACACGTAACACCTCAAAGTCTAACTCTAAATCTCTGTTACACAAAACATTTTTCATTTCGGTAAATGCGCATCTTGCATGTAAAACTTTTGTTTTAATTTCTTCAGTATAGTCGTTGTTGTCGTTAATGATTAATACTAAATATCTGTATTTTGGACTTGTTTTATTTGTTCTTCTTTAATCATTTCCCCTCCTTCATCATCTTATCGTTGTGATTCAATGATCAGTATAAATCGAGTTTTTGTTTCGTATTTAGTGTTAGACCTCTTTCTTCACTGTGGTCCACATCTCGATTTACTAGTTGTTGTAAATATTGGAGGCATTCCGCTATCAATACCATATCGTCAGCGTATCTTACATTAGTTTTCCGTTAAGTTTTATGCCTATTGTTTGTTGCTCTAGCGCTTATTGGTATAATTTCTACGTATTGAATATGATGAGTGCATGGACGTATAAACATACATGGACACAGCAATAAGATACCTTTAACACACAATGTTTTGAAGCTTAGATAGAATGTGATGCTTCCGCAATGAGTATAAGCGTGCTTGAATTTTTACTCGCGGGTAATTATTCAGATTTTAAAAATTGGAAGTAGTAATAATGTATAAAAACACGTTCAAAGAATTTAAAAAAAAAACGAGAGTTTAACTATTAACAAATCACGTCTTTATAGAAAAATTAAAATAAAATTTTATTTGCTTTAAAATTAATACAATTAAATATAGTTGAATTCAAGTCAATTTTTTAATAGTATCAAAAAAATGCTACAATAAAAATCTTTATGTTTTCTCCTTAATTTGCTACCCAAATAGTTCGATCGTCAATATTATTTGGAAACCTACATATAAAAATAAATGAGTTTTATTCATTTCACTAATTTATTTGTATCCATGAGAAATATTAAATTAAAAAGGTACTAAACAGATCTTTTTTAATCAGATGATGTCTACTTACAATTTATAAATGTCTACTAATTTCATGAATTTCATATCTTATTCAATACATGAATAAACCCAATGGTACGCCTATTAAAATATAAACAAACACGCTTCCTCATTTCCTCATCTTAAATAATGTAAATTGTATGTACTTACAAATGAATCGAGAGATCGGGATGTAAATATTTCGTTTATTTTATTTCACTTTTCACAAATATCACTCAAAATACAGCCAAAATATCGAAAAATAACTTTTTCCTCATTTACTATAAAATGTAAACAAACAATTTTATGTAAATAACTGAGTCCATCTGTGTTTATACGTCCATGGATGAGTGATAATATGCATCCTTGTCTGACACCTCTCCTTATTTCGATTTCATCTGAAAGCTTTTTCCCCTCCTTCATTATGATATTTTAATCTAACTTTTTGAGCTGTTGTTAGAAAACTGGATATAAGCGGCTGTGTTAATACAAGATCAATGCAAATATGCGCATATGCGAATGATGTTGCCATAATAAGCCAAAATAAAAGGGTATTAAGCGAAAAATTTATAGAACTGAAACGAGAAGCAGCTACGTTTTGTCTATATATAAATGAGTGCAAAATATATGGAGGGCACAAAATCGAATCAACATGGGAATCTGAAGGTAGACAACCATACCTACAAATATGCCTCCACTTTTCCCTACCTAGGCCCAATAATAAACGACAACAACATCAGTCAAGAAATACAAGCACGGATTCTTAGCGGTAATAAGTGCTTTTATGCATACAAAGACTTAATGAAAAGTAAGTTACTGAATCGTGAGTCTAAGCTTAGAATCTACAAAACAGTAATTAGACGTGAATTAGACAGTAATTAGACGTGACGTTGGAAGTGAAACGTGGACTCTCTCAACCATTGATGATAATCAACTGAGAATATTTGAGCGCAAAATAAGGGAGATATTTGGACCAATCCAATGCAGCGATGGTTCGTGAACCAAGATCTGGATGAACTAATGCAGAGCGCAGATATTGTTAGATTTGTAAAGTCACAAAGACTAAACTGGCTTGGTCACCTAAAAAGAATGTCAGATAATCGAGCTATAAAAGTAGTCTAGAGATGGAAGCCCCAAGGAAACAGAACAAGACGAAGACCCCGTAAAAGATGGATAGATGACGTGGAGAGGGATCTTAAAACCATGAACATCAGGCAGTGGCGAAGGAAGGTATTCAACAGGGCGGAAAGAAATCAGACAAAAATTCACAAAGGGTTGTAGCGCCATTAGAAGAAGAAGAGAAGAAACATCGGTAATAATTGTAATGTCCTTCGTATCTAAATGTTTTCGTTAAAATAGTTGTAGGACGCGGTTGTGCCTGATTTTATCGAATGCTATGTTTATTATTATCGATTTATATCGATTATTATAATATAAGCGAGGGCAGAGGAACTAAGTCCCTATTATGCCCAAAAACAAAGAAATTTCATTAATCACCTACTAGTAAATGACAAAAATTACAAATAAAAGAAATAAAATTACAATTTTTGGTTTAAAAGCAAAAACAATATTTTAACTATAATATAAAACTGTCAAGTCTGTTTTTGAACAAGTTGGTAGAAGAAGCGGAGACAATGTTATCGATGAGGTTATTCCAGCACTCAAAAACTCTATTTGGAAGAAAGTTCTGTCTTTGTCTTAGAGAAAAATTTTCTTTCTTTAGTTTATATTGATGACCTCTGAGGCGTTCATCTTGGTTTATGATAAATATTTCATCGAGGTTTCCAAAATTGAATTTTAGTATTTTGAATGTTGTAATTAAGTCTCCACATTGTCGGCGAAGTTTAAAAGTAGTTAGGTTAGCCATACTAAGTCTTTCTGCATAAGACGGTCTTCTCGGTCCCAAAGAAATTCGAGTGGCTTTTCTTTGAACGTTTTTCAACAGAGTCTTGTCTCGAACCAGATTGGGATACCACGTTGGTCCAGCGTATTCAAGTATGGGTCTTACGTACAGAGTGTAAAGTTTGCAAAATGATTGCATTGAAACTCCCGAAAAACACCTCCGAATAAGATACAGTCTGGAGTTTGCACGTTTACAAATAGAGGTAATATGATCGGACCAAGTTAGGCTGCTGTTCACAATAACACCAAGATCGTTATACGAAAACACAGATTCTAATGGCTGCCCGTTAACAAAGTACGGCACAAGTGGGTTATTTTTGCCAATTCAAAGCACTACACATTTTTCCGCGTTTAAGGGTAGTAACCACTGGGAACACCAAGTTAAAATAGAGTCCAAGTCAGTTTGGAGGGTTAGCTGGTTTGTGTTTGGATTGGCATATATTTTTGTGTCGTCAGCGTAAAACGATATTTTACTTGAGACATAATAAGGAATATCGCTGGTGTAAACCGTAAAAAGCAGAGGTCCAAGGACAGAACCCTGAGGCACTCCACTTTCCACGAACCTGTCCTGTGAGAAAGATTCGCCAACTCTAACTTTGTAATATCGATCTGTCAGGAAATCATCTATCCAACGAAGTAAAGTACCGCGAACTCCGAAATGTTCTAGCTTATGTAGAAGTCTGCGCTTAGGTACACGGTCATTTAGAAAAATCTAGATAAACAACGTCGACCGGCTGCGAACTGTTAAGGGATGAGGTCCAGTCGTTAACACAATGTAGGAGATTGGTTAGAGTAGAGCGACCAGAGACAAATCCATGTTGTTGTGTTGGAATAACATGTTCCTGGAGAAGGAATTTGGTCATCTCCTCGGAAATAATGGCTTCCATAACTTTGGCAACTACTGGCAGCAAGCTAATCGGACGATAATTGTTGGGGTCGAGTTTGTTGCCTTTTTTAAAAATAGGGGTAACGGAAGCTAATTTCCAACTAGGGGGTAAGGAGTTTTGGATGAAAGAGGTTTGCATAATTAACGTTAAGGGTATTGCAAGCTTTGTACCCATGCACTTTTGGACCAATACATTCATGGCGAATATGGCTTCTCTTTTTCCAAGGACATTCATGAAGCCAAATTGTGTCTTGCTGATATCTTGTTTCGGTCTATGAGAGATTCTGTTATTACTAATTTTTAAGAATATTTTGAGGGTGTAACCCATCAGGCTAATAGTTGAATGGTATTTGGTTTTTTGGGTAAGCCAATGAATTTTATATACAGTTATAGAAATCCACTAGGACTTTTTGTAGAAGATTCCAAAGATTTATCTGTAACAGATTCCAAATGACTTCGCTCTCTACAATCTACGATTACTATGAATGAAAAATCTCATTCATTATCTCAAAATTTTAATCTACTCTAACCACATAAGACGAAGTTAACGGAAGAACCAGAAAATAAAAAATAAGGTTACAGGCTTCTAGTTTATTGACATACTTAACTTAAGCTACGAAAAGCGGATAAAATAACAAAAGCAACAAAAATATGTCACGGAATTATGTAAGTTCAATTTTTGATAAAATCTATACTAATAATTAATATCAGAAAGATTGAACTTTGAATATTTATATTATATAATAAAAATGTAGAAACAGAATCAATTGATTGAGAAACAATTGATACCATATATTAACGAAATGTAGCCCCTACGTTTTAAAACAATCTGTCTTTTACGCCATATAAGATATATATTCCTCCTCATTTCTTAAGCCCTTGTCAGGGCGTGGCAGCACTCTAAATATTGTTAGCTTGCTGTCCCCATTAGCTGCGATCCTGTGCAATATGTACGGTTTCATGTAGGGATTTTCCACTAAAGTCTGCATGTGGTCTGCCCATCGTGTTGGAGACCTGCCTCTTGCTCTTCGATCTTCTACCATTCCTTCTACTACAAATAGTTCAATGGTACCTGTTCTGCTAGCTATGTGGCTGAAGTAATCTAGGTATGCTCGGTTTACTTTTTGAATGGCCTGTCTTTTATATAAAGCTCTTCCAGAATTGACCGATTTGTTCTGTGTTCTGTCCAGGACACGTATGTTTCCATCTTTCACCTGCGTATGTAGCAATGGAACAATTAGGGTACTGATTTCTGACGAGCAATATCCATTGTTGGTTATTAGGGAGTCCTAGTATACTTTGTCTACTAAACTAACAGCCATGTATGAATCGAACTTTGTCCACCTATGAGGTAGAGTTTGGAGGCGCGTTTTTAAGTTAGGTCTAATTCACCGACAATTTCCGGGCGAGATAATACTGAGCATAATTATATGTTTAAAATGTTGTTGTCCAGCTATTTTTTTTTTCATTTTCTGTTATAGTCTAGGCTGCGGTTCAGGATCTAATTAAGTATCGAGGGTGAATGTTTGCGAAAGAATGGAAGTTAGAATTGGCGTCATTGTGGGAACATTTTCGAATTCTTAAATTTTTCGATTAATTTTAATATTTCCATAAAGTTTCCATTGCAGGTTTCACCTGAACAATTGAGGCTCACTGCAGAACATTTGAGGCCTACTTGTCGGCAACCACACATACTTTCACAGTTTCACTTGCATCTGCAGAAAATTAATTTCAGAAATTCGGGGTGTGCTGGAGTTTTGATTGGTATCCAAAATTTTCCATGCTTTTTCCCTTGGACTGCTCCCTTCCTAATATCGTGAGCAAGACAAGAATGTCAATGTCCTCTGCTACGACAGTAACAGAATCATAGGCTTGGAATGCAGCAAGAGTAGAACGGATGATAACTGTATCTGCATCAGATTCAGCCTGGTCGACACTAAAACCCACTTCTGATAGAGAAGTTTTGAGAAGGTCTATTAAGTTTGTTTTGTACTTTTCATTACCAAGAAATTTATCTTGGAATAATATTGGTACGGCTCTTAAACTTTATCTCTGTCCATTGGTGATTTTTCGTGCGACACAAGCGTAAGAGGTATGGGAAGTTTTGTGGTGGCGGAATGGGTCGATAATAAATTAATAATAACATAGGAAGAAGGCACCCCTTATTCCAAAATGACAAGTATTTAGGCACCCGGCCAAGTTCGGAGTACTGTGAAATATACAAAGAAATTAATAAAATTTGTAGTGAAAATTATTATATGAAAACGCCTATATCATATAGCTCGGATGTTATTTTATTGTAAAATTACAAGTAAAAAATTATAAGGCCCAAACGAAAACTTGTTCCAAAATTTTTAGTTGCCTATTTTTATTTATAACTTTTTTATTTTCCATTTTACATTTAAAAGTAATAAAAATAAAGTTGTAGACAATTTGCTACAAATAATAACTAATAAAAATTTTTGTAGGGTTACTAGGTCGAGATACAGTGCGAAAACCCTTTCCCCTTATTTTTCCAAGATGGCGGCCAGCGGACCAGGAAGGCGACCCCACAAACTTGAATTTTAAGTTTATACTTACCCTCCCGCTAAACATAAAAGATGTGCCATCTCAATCGACAATAAATATTAATTACTAATTAAAATTAGTATCGACGACAAAAAAGGACAAATATATCTCAGAAGTAGAAAAGCTGATGAAGACAAGAAGAAGCCTACTTGAACAGGACAAAAGAAACACAGTAGAATATACTAAAACCAATAAAACAATTAGAAAAAAACATAAAAGAAACCAAGAGAAAACGCAGGAAGCAAAGATTGAAAGAGTAATCCAGCAGAACAAAAATATGAAATGTTTAAAACAACCACTCGGTAAAATTCAGATAAATGAAATGACAAACAGCGAAGGAACAACCATTAATGATATGAAATAAATAATAAAGTTGGCACAAGAATACTATACGCACCTATACAGAACAAGACATAAACCACAGCAAGAAATTCTTAAACAATTAAACACAAAAATAAAGAATATAAACTCTGACCTACAACCAGAAATAAGTAAAACAGAAATCAAGAAAGCAATTCAAGAATTAAAAAACCATAAGTCACCTGGAAAAGATGGAATAACTGCAGAGATGCTGAAGAGAGGAGGGAAAACAACTAGCGAAGTCCTACATATCCTCATGAACAAAATATTGACCACAAAAGAAATATACCCGATAGCTGGAACGATGCGGAGAAACTATTATTGTTCAAAAAAGGTGACCGAAAGAACTTAGAAAACTACAGACCTATAACATTACTAAGTGTTGTATTTAAACTACTAACGAAGATCATGACAAATAGACTAACAACTAAGCTTGACGAATACCAAGCAAGAGAACAAGCGGGATTCAGAAAGAGTTTTAGTACTAGCGACCATCTGCTAACAGTAAAAATACTGATTGAAAAGTCAAACGAGTATCTAATCCCATTATACATGGCATTCATAGACTTCCGAAAGGCGTTTGACAGCATAGAAAATTGGGCCATCAAAAACTTACTACAGAACGGCAGAATTGATAACAGGTACACGGACCTAATAACAAACATATACAAAAATGCGAATACCACAATAAAATTGACGAATGAACACGCTACAGAACCAATAAAATTCGAAAGAGGAATCAGGCAGGGAGACACAATATCACCAAAATTGTTCAATCAGGCTATGGAAGACATATTTAAAAAAATTAGAATGGGATACATACGGAATAAGAATAAATGGAGAGCTCTTGAACCACTTGAGATATGCAGACGATATAATCCTGATAACAGAAAAGAAGGAAAAGTTACAGAAGATGGTTGAGGAACTAGATAGAAAAGCGACAGAGGTAGGTCTAGAGATGAACTATAGTAAAACCAAGACTATGACAAACCAAGAAGACCAATTAGAAATAGTAGTCAAACAGAATAAATTAGAGCAGGTGGCAGAATACATATACCTAGGACAGATAATAAAGCTGAACAGGGATAATCAAACAGAAGAAATAAAAAGAAGAACTAGACTAGCATGGGCCTCATTTGGTAAACTATCATATATTCTAAAAAATAAAAAGTTCCCTCAATATATGCGAACAAAAGTATTCAATCAGTGCATTTTACCAGTTATCACATATGGCTCACAAACATGGACTTTCACAAAGGAGAACATCGACAGAATATTCAAAACACAAAGAGCAATGGAAAGACAGATGCTGGGTATCGGGCTTAAAGACAGGAAAAGAAACTCATGGATCAGAGAAAAAACAAAGGTGAACGATATATCAAGACAGGTTGCAAAACTTAAATGGAACTTCGCCGGTTACACTCTCCGGCAAAAAGATGAAAGATGGAATAAGCGAATTCTACACTGGAGACCATGGGAAAAGAAAAGAAAAAGAGGATGACCACAGATGAGATGGACTGACGACCTTAAGAGAACGGCAGGAAAGGACTGATTAGATAGATAGATAGATAAAATTAAAATTACTAAAGAAACTAAAAATTAAATACTAAATAAACAAATATAGTTTAACCAGTTTTATTTATTAATATTTCAGGTGATGTTTGCATTTAAATAACATTCTACATAAGATGCCGATTGGCCATTTACCTATGTAATTCCCACTGAGATATTAAATAATACCAGATCATTTAATTTTTAACCATCAACAAAAACGTAATATATGATGATGATGGCAAGTATGAATGATGGTAATACGATCTGTACATATATCGTCGACGTAGTACATATTTCTTTGTTGATAACAGTTTTTAGATAACATGAATC
This sequence comes from Diabrotica balteata, assembly GCA_918026665.1. NCBI lineage: Eukaryota > Metazoa > Arthropoda > Insecta > Coleoptera > Chrysomelidae > Diabrotica > Diabrotica balteata. Next base: position 40,039,696 of record OU898277.1, read on the forward strand.
ATTTTTCATATTTATATGGATGGAACCTTATTTTCTAATAATAATATGTTCTTGCAATGGCACAACTTTGATTATTTGGTAAACCTACATTACACTTCACAAGAAATTAAACAAAAAATTGTTTGAGTAAACTTGTTGAGCAGCGCTGATTGACACAATAAGAGCAGTAAAATGTTATACATAAAGGTGTAATAGATATCTTCGCTTACTTGGTCCACTAGTAATAAACTTATCAGAATTAAATGGGAAATAAAGTTAACCGGATGAGATGGTAGGTCAAGAGGTAAGATTACAGTTAGACAGAGTGCTAAAGACAGTGTTTTTAGAGACCAGACGGTAGAAGATAAGTAGGCAGTCCCAGAAAAGATGAAAGGATGATGTTGAAGCGGATTTATCTAGGATTGGGGCAAAATAATGGGAAATGGAAGTGCAAGATCGTAGAAGATAGAGAGCTATAGTGGATGCAGCGAAGACTCATCCAGAGTTAAAAAAGCCAGTCAAGAAGAAGAATATGTTCCCCGTACTTTAACTTTGGCTCAGTTATAAAGATTTCTTATTAGGTTAACTAGGTGGTTACTCCCATATTTCTTGTTATACGCCAGATGTGATGCTATTGTACTGAATCGAAATACTTTGTATAATGTACGAAACAGAACAGCATTGGTATATTGTATTCCCTCGTTTTTTCTATTATCTGTTTGGTGTTAAATATCTGCTCACGTGTTCATTTCCCTTGTACGAATCTGCATTGTTCTTCAAATATCTCAAGTATCTCTTGATTATTTGTAGCAGGATTTTGCTTGCATAAGGAATAAGGGCAGTGGTAATTGCTGCACGTGGTTAGTGATCACCTGTGATCAATATCATTTGAACATATCCAGTATTGCATAAAACACCCATTGCTTTTAGAGTCTCCGCTGCTGGTGTGCCAGCTATCCATATAAGAGCATATAGATCGAAAACAAAGTTGTTTACTATAGTTGTTTACTTATAATACAACGAAAGCAGTCTTTAACCGGTAACCACAGAAGTGACGTCTCAGAAGCGAAAAGCAAATGCGCATTTCCATAAATATCCTCACTACTTACATACAACTAGGCTTCTGTAACTCTCCGTTTTTCATTATCGGTTCTGGCATAGTTGTCGAAATTTCAGATGCATTGTTTATTTGGTTTAGCTGTAAAACAATTTTATCTACGTCGAAGTGTCTGAGTGACGTCAGGTCTGTATAAGTCTAACATTTCTTAGATGCCAAAAGACTAATAAATATTAATTTTATGTGTTTCAATGGCTGACAAAAATTTTATCTGGTTGTTGTAAATGGGTGAAGGCCGTTTAATTTAATGATCCTCAATATGAAGGAACTCTTTTAAAATGGACTGAAGAGCTTAGCGACGTCACCAATTCTGAAAGTGACGGAGAGTACCTTCAAAGTCAATCTGACTCAGAAAGTAATACAGAAGACGATGTTGCTGTACCTTTTTATGAACAAAATAATCAAGAATTTGACCAAATGTCAAGCAAAGAAGATTTAACCTTAAAGGAGAAAAAGTATTATTATTTAAAAAATCGCTACAAGTAGTCTTCCCAAAATGCAGTAAATAAGAACAGCCGCATTGCAAAATACAATATTGTGATGAGATGTTCGGTATTAAGAAATTGCAACGATAATACTAGTGATCCAATAAATTCCTTGAAGCTTCTGTTCTCTGATGAAATATTGGAAACAGTAGTGCGTTGGACTAATATAACTATGTATATATAGCAAAAGTAAAAAGAAAATATTCGCAGCAACATACCAGTGATGTCCGTGACTTGAACCTTACAGAATATCGGTCTTTTTTTGATGCCCTAATGTTAATAGCCATTTTTAAATTCACTTATGAGGACATCAAATCTATATTTTGGACGAAAGGATCAGATGGATTAGGACGAGATAAATTAGGGCTGTAAGTTTCGAAAAATTGGATGAATTTTATAGCTATAAGTTTCTCAATATAAAGTTTATAATTTCAGTGCAAATTTTACTTCTTAATGTTTATAAACAATGGAGATATGATTTTTTTTAAATAGTCACTAACTTCGTTCCTATTGGTCATAGGTTTTTTTAATTCGAGTTTTTTTACCAGCTATCCAATGGTTGTACGTACAAGCCTGTATTCCTGCCTTTTTCAAACGTTTATTTTGTAAATAATTTCGATAAAAACGCAATATGCATTTAACTTCTAAGATAGTTTAAGTCTTAAAGAATCCTATGAAATTTGGTAAATGTGCCTAGCATCATTAATAGAGCAAGTTCAATAGTTTAAATATTTAGCCTCAGGGATAAATAAATTAAATAACTTTTAAACTATTTATTCGATCGTAAAGAAATTTCGCACATATTTAAAAGACGGTAAATCCTCGATGTTCAAATGTATTAATAACATTTTATTTTGTTAATAAAAAAATTAATAAAACTTATAAATTAGTGCAAAAAAACTGTTTTTTTTTGCAAATATCTCCGTAAATTATTTATCAATTTTAATTAAAAAACGGGAAATAATTATTATTATTATTAGATATTCTTGATATAAAAAAAATGATATAAATATTGTTTATGTAAAATATAAGGGAAATAACTTATAGACAAAAAATCAAAATGTGACCATAAATTATTGTTAAAAAAAACGCAAAGAAAAAATAGGAGTACTTTTTCATCTATTCGTCATCTAGTAACCCCCACCTATGTCTTAAAAGCTTCAGGTATCTGCGAAAAAGTTTGCCGTGAAATCGATGATTTTTGCATAACCAGACTGGGGACATCTACGTTGCACCGATTGTACCAGGTCTTTAACAGTTTCATAAATAAATACGTTTTTTCAATTTTTCCATTGAATCTATTATATAAATTAATAATATGAACAATTGATAATTGTTTCTGCGGGAAATAAAAAGTATACACCAATTACAAAACAAAAACCAACTTCTTGTTTTCGAACTAACGTGTGCAAACAAACATGTTCAAGAACTAATAACATACATCAGTATTATCTATGTATCTAAGATCTTACAAGTAACCGGGATCTTTATTTAATTCGTGCCTCAATTCCCCAATTCGGAACTTGTGCGGTAGGTAGAATAGAAATGGCGTTAGTAATTCTGGTTTTAGTCTGGAGAGGTATTTCGTGTTTCTTGACCGTAAGTAAGAATAGATTTTTCTTGTAAGATATACGGACGATATAAACGTACAGCATTATTGATTGCAATGTAAAAGGTAAACTTTTACTGATATTTTATTATAAAAGTTATGGTTATGTGACGAAATAGCTAGTAACAAAAAATTTTCAAACAAAAACATTTTTAAAACGAGAAAAACGTAATTGTGTTGCACATAAATTTTAAGCAAAAAAGAAAACTCGCAGATCAAATTTTTTCTTTAAATATTGTATATATGTAGTCAGTTTCATGTATGGAAAGCCTCAAAAATCTCGGAAACGGCTTGCACTATTTATATAAATTATGATTTGAGAGGTTTTGTAATACCGTCGATCTTTTGGTGGTATTTACATAATTGTGAGACATTCCGTTTTTCTGTAAAAAATGTGCTAGTCGCTGGGGTTTAGATCTGGAGTATACAGTGGGTGCGGAAGCAATTCAAAGCCCAATTCGTTTTTTATCCATTGTTTTTATCGACTTTCATCGATTCAACAAATAAGACTTTTTCTTTGCGATTTTGGTCTTCAAATGTGTGAATAAACCAATGTAGTTGTCTTCTATTTGTTGCAAATAATCAATGAAAATAATTCCTTGCGGGTCCCAAAGTACAGATGTCATGACTTTTTCGGGGGTTTGGAGTGCATTTGGTAGATTTGGACGGCTTTCTCCGTGTGATATATTCATGTTTCATACATTGTGACATTCCGAGTTAGATTACACATGTACAAACAGTGCCAACACCCACAAATTTGTTGTTATTTTTGATGTGAAATGACAAAACGAGGTACCCATTTGTAAAACAGCTATTTTATATCCAAATGTTCCTAACTTTTGATAACTTTAGAGAATCAGCTATCTCTTGCAACTTCACTTTGCGGTTTTCTAAAATAATTTTCAGCGTTCAGCGGGAATATCGGCTGAAGTATCTATACCTATCATTGGTCTCAGTACGACCGCCTTTGAATTCAGCGGTCGTTTAATAGTTGGAATCGATGAAGAAGAGGTACGGGAACACTTTTTGAGCCATTTTGGGCATTTTTTTTTTTCATAAAATAACAGTGATAGATCAACCGACGGGACTACGTTAAGTCCATTGTTTGCAAAAATCAGACCAGTATCTTCACTTCAAATCACTTCATGCTCTTTAACTAGGTAAATAAGCATGATAGGAAATTTTGACCGGCCCGGGCAGACGACAAATGACCTGGCTGCGCAACATCAAAGATTGGACAGGATTAGACTTTCAAAGTTTAATAAGGAAAGCCCAAAATAGGGAAGACTTTGCAGAGGTCATAGCCAACCTTTGCTTAGAAGACGGCACCTAAAGAAGAAGAAGGTAATTCTAGGAGTACTAGAAAATACGAAGGCTTGTACCACAAATATGTACCAAAAAGTGAAAATAAAAACTGGTGAAATCTTTTTCATATTTGAAAAAGCATTAAAATTCATATTCTATTGTATTTTTCGACCAGTTTATGTGTCTAAGGTATTTGATATCTAATTTCGGAGTGTGAGTTTAAAATAATGCGCAATTGTAAAAACGCTATGGCTAAATAAAAAAAAAATTGTAAATGCCATGAAATAATCCGCCAAATCAAAAATTTACCCGTAAAAACTTTGTTTTCCCAGTTTTCCTATTTGCAGAAGAACACAGAACTTTCAAGAAATTAAATAGAGTATGTATTCTGTTGGAAACAAATGTGTAGAATTCCCTGGTTGGTCTGAAGACCAAATAAGACCAAATAATCTAATAAACCTAAATATCAGAAAAATATTAAAAACGCAATTAATAAAACAAATACGTGGTTTGGGTACGTTTTCCGAAGAGATGTTCACGAAACGCTAACAGCTAAAGCAAAAAGCCACAATAGGTGTTCCGCTATCAGAATTTACTATAATGACAGAAGATAATCAAGAGAAATGGACGATATGAGAACTTCTCAATTTTCGAACTTTTCAAGTTTCAGCGGACCAAAAGACATCCAGGATGAGATGTTTAAGAAGGAATGTCTCAGGGCAATATCCTATCGCCAATTTAATACAATATTTTGTTTCAAGAAGAGGTTTGAGCAGAAAGAAGAAATCCTGGCTGAGAAACTTGAGAGAATGGTTTCAAATACCAGAAGCTGCGAACATAATTCATGCGGCACAAAACAGAGAAACCTATCGTATGATGGTCGCCAACCTTCGGTAGAAGACGGCACATAAAGAAGAAAGAAGATTTTGTTTCAGACTTACCAACAGATGCAAGAACAAATACAGTACTATATGCAGACGACACAGCAATCTACACATCAGAACAAGAGGATAGAAGGATCGTCCAGACGTTAGAAAACCACTGGGAGAAGATCTCAGAATTCACGGATAAATGGAAAATCAAGATAAATGTTAAGAAGACACAATTCATTATCTTCACGCAGCAGACCAGCCCACCAGTAGTCGACCTTAAGATGAGATGAAACGTCATCCACTCGGAACCATCAGCTAATTGTACCTAGGAGTCCACCTCGACAGAACTAAACTTCACGAAGCACGTTCAAGAAACCAAGGTAAAAATAGCTATAGCTAAAAAACGAATAATTCCATTATATTTTCAGGGTAAATCCCCTAACGAAGGCCAAGAGGATCCAATTATACCAGGCCTACGTTATTTCGGTAATGTTGTATGCAGTTCCAACACCGATTACCACATATGGTGCCGAATGTTGGACGATGACAAAGAATGAACGAGATAAGTAGACGTTGTGGAAATGGATTATCTTAGAATGTCATGTCAAGTATCGAGAATGGAAAGAAACAGGAATGAGGAAATACGAAACCGTACAGGAATTTGAGATACTCCTTCAGATAGAATACAAGGAAGGCAATTACAATGGTATGGTCACGTGATGAGAATGGAGGAGGAGCGGTGGCCAAAGAAAGCCTTAATGTAAGTTCCGCCAGAAAGAAGAAAAAGGGGAAGACCACCAAATTCCTGGAGAAGAGAAATTACAAAAACAATGCAATCTAGAGGCTTAGAAGAGGGAGATTGGAGAGATAGGAAAAGATGGAGGATAAAATGCGGGAAGCGGCAATCGCCGTAGGACCCCGTTATATGATGATGATGATATATGCAGTTCCTTTATAGAGTTCCAAAGCGGAAACCAACTGAAGGAAGCTGGAGAGGTCAAAGACGTCAAGTTATCGACTAATCGAAGGAGCATCATGGGAGGATATCCCAAATGCAACCATCCAGGAAAGGCTCCAGTATACACAACTGAGGGAGGCGGCTGAGAACAGGACAAGGTACTTCTTCCACCAAGCCACAAAAAGACTCCTAAAAACAAAGGATATCCTCGACAGAAATCGAATACAGAAGATGTACAGAACGAAACATAGGCTGATCGACCATCTGACCAGCAATTAGCCAGGTGGTTGCAACGTCGACCAAACAGGAAAGTAGGTACGATGCCCAAAAAAAAGTACCTACAAAAAAAATATTCCCAGGAGTTCATGACAGATAAATCCAAGGTCCGAACGGAAGCAGTTCAACCAGTAGGAGGTGCAGAAGCAGGACGTCAAGAAAGAATTAGAAGACTAATATATTTTAGGTTTTAAATATCTTAAGTGTGAAATGTATTTTTTTTTATTTTTATATATGAGAAAAATAAACAATATGAATAACAGGTTAACAAATAAAGAGAAAAGTAATTAAAGATCCAAATATGTATATTTGATGTAAATTCGATTAATTTGTCGATTGCTCTAATTGGTGGAACGCTTGGTTACGATACACGACACCCACCAAGTATCGAGAGTCCCTTACAATTTAATTAAACTTTAATAATAATAATTTAGGTAACTCATTACGTAACTAAATAAGTGACCAACGGCATAAGGATGTGAAAAGTCACGGGATGACTACCACAATAAAGATCCTTAAGGATATCCCTAGAACAATCATCATGGCAATGATCGCAATGGTAACAAAACCAGTAGCCATTACTGATCACAGAAATCGGAAGCCAAGATCCGACAGGAGAGGAACAAGCGAAATCCCAGTGATGTATTGGGAAAAACATCTATAAGACCAGCCATCCAAGTAAATACACTGAAAAAAATAGGCACTTGGAAAGTGCGGAGTTTGTACCAACAAGGAAACCCCCTAAATTAAAAAAAGAAATGAGACGCTTAAAGATAGATATCCTTGGATGTAGTGAAATCCGATGGCCTAACAGCGGCAGAAGTGTTATATACAACTACGTGTTTTACTATTCCGCATTATAACACACAAAACCGCAATGTAGTAGCATCATCAGCAAAGAAACCGAAAGATCAGTCAAAGGGTTCATAACGATAACGGATAGAATGGTACTATTGAAATTAAACGCTATACCGTGCAACATAAACATCATTGTAGTGTATGTACCAACATCTGATAGCACATCTTCAGGAAGAAGTAAACAGCTTCTATTTAAACAAAACATTCAATGAAACTAAAAAAGAAGAAGTAAATTTGATTTTAGGTGACTTCAACTCGAAGGTAGGGAAAGGAAGAGATGGAGAAGTAGTAGGACTGGAAACACGTATTGAAAGAGGTGAAAGACTAGTTCAGTTTTGCAAAGATAACGAACTCATTATCAAAAACACGTGGTATAAACTCCCAAATCGAAGAATATATACATGGAAAGCACCTAGAGATGATGGTGAAATTATAATATGAGACCAAATAGATTACATAATATTAAACCACAACAGATGTAACCACAATCTAGTTCCAGCTATGAAACTCAAGTTAAAAAAGTTAAAAACAACTGCCAAAACACCGAGAATCAATCTGAGAAAACTAAAAGAAACTGATATATACCAACAAATCAAATAACAAGTGCACAAAGAAGTTCAGGAAGTAGAAAGGCAAAAGCAATTGACAGCAACAGATAAATGGAGGAAAGTAGAGGGAGATTTTGAGATATATCACAAAACAAAAACTTCAAGAAGACACATCATCTAAAAATAAACAATGGATCACACAAGAGGTAAAAGAATTTGTGACGGAAAGAAGGACAAGAAAGAATAAAAACGAACAACAGTACAAAAAAATTAATAAAACAAAAAATCAAAGAAGCTAAGGAACTGTGACTATCAGAAAAGTGAGAAGAAATAGAAAGGTTAGATAAACAACATGACAGTTTTAACATACACCGGAAAATCAAAGAGAGCTGACATATACAAGAAGAAAGATATCGGAAATATCATGGATAAAAATAACAAGATAATAACGGAATGTACAGATAAATAAACTGATGGGAAGAATACATAAAAGAGCTATTCGAAGACGACGAGAAAATTGAGGTCATTGGACCAAGAGGAAGAAATGGGCCACCAATCACCAAAGACGAAATTGGGCAAGCGCTAAAACGTATAAAAAATGAGAAGGCCATAGGACCAGATGAAATACCTACAGAAATCTTTAGAATATTAACAAAAAATCGTATGGGCACACTAATAGAATTATTTAATGACATTTAATATACGGGGGAGATTCCGAAAGAATGGTTAAAATCAATATTCATTCCAATATCCAAAAAATCAAATACAATGAAGTGTGAAGAGCACAGGGCAATTAGCTTGATGAACCATATTCTAAAAGTGTTCTTACGAGTCATACACGAACGTATCTATAAAAAACTAGATGATACAATAGCTGAAAACCAATTGGGATTCAGAAAAGGCTTTGGCACCAGAGAAGCATTATTTACTGTACAAACCCTAATCGAACGATGTCGAGATGTCAATTGCGACGTATTCATATGTCTAGTCGACTTCGAAAAAGCTTTCGACAAAGTACAACACCGAAGAATGGCAAAAATACTGCAGAACACAGAATTAGATGACGAAGATGTGAGAATCATTGACAGTCTATACCGATATCAGAAAGCCATAATACGAATAGACCAACAAAAATCGAAAGAAATACCTATAAATCGTGGAGTAAGTCAAGGATGTGTGCTTTCCCCTTTACTTTTTAATATGTATTCCAAAGAATTGTTAAAGAGGCATTAGAAGACGTAAATGAAGGCATATTTATTAACGGAGCACTTCTGAATAATCTTAGATACGCAGATCACACAATACTCCTTGCGGACAGCTAAGAAGGACTACAGATCTTGATTGATCGCATAACCCAATACTGCGAACGGTATGGAATGGCACTGAATACAAATAAAACAAAAATTATGATGGTAAGCAAGAACAAGATTGAGGAAGACAGTGTTTAAGCTAAAATAAAACTTTTAGGCAGGGTGCACAGATATCAGTACTTAGGTTGCGAACTAAATGAAGAATGGGATAGAAGTACGGAAATAAAACGGTGTATTGAGATAGCTAGAAGTGCTTTTAATAAGATGAAAGCAATATTAAACAAATAAGATGAAATTAGAACTAGAGTATTGCTATGCTAAGTGTTCTCTGTCCTGTTGTATGGAATTGAGGCCTGGACAATTACAGAGGCAACGGAGAAAAGACTCATTAACTTTGAAATGTGGTGTTATCGAATAATGTGGAAAATATCTTGGACACAACACATAACAAATGCGGAAACGTTAAACGGAAAAGAATTAAAAAAAGATAAAGAAATACTCAACACTTATAAAGAAAAGAAAAATGAGCTACTTTGGTCACATAGCTACTAAAAAACGAGAAATATGATTTGATGCTGCTGGTCATGCAAGAGAAGGTGGAAGGCAGAAGATTACCGGGGAGAAGACGCACGTCCTGGTTGAAGAATCTCAGACAAAGGAGTGGAAAAACGTCAATAAAACTTTTGCAGAACGGCTGCAGATAGAGTCAAATGGGCCATGATGATCGCCGATGTCCTTAGGGATGGGGCGAGTTAAGAAGAATATTATTTAATTTAAATAACGTACATAACGATTTGGGGGAGTTTAGGGGATCAAAATATCCACAGAATTTTTATGGAATGCACAAATTTTGGTACTTTCGTTGAACGGCTTTTATAAGACTACTTTTTGTCAATTTTCCTTGTAAAATGTCAAGAAGTTCACGAGATACGCATTGGAAAAAAATCTATTTTTATATTGTAACTTCAAATGGTTATAACTTGTGTGCTCATTTGTACCAAGGTAAGTTGGGTTTAAATCGTTTAGGTAATTTTGTAGTTTAATTTAAAGATGCACGATAATAATTAATAGATTGCCTTCGTTGTTTTGCTTATGAGTGCTAAAAACAAAGTAACAAAAAGATGATTACTCATCTTCCGATGCCGGAGGTATAAATAACACCAAATATTTAGTTATAAATGATTTTTCCTACAGGTACAAATATATTTAAGTAGGTTAGGTAGAAAGAAACAATATATTGTTCACATAAAAAGATTTCCAACTTCCCCACATACCTACAAAAAATACGACTTCTAGGAAATCACTCAAAAGCGCCGGATTTAGATGCATAATGAATAAATTTTAAAATACACATAACATTATCAAATAAAATCACATTTAAAATAATAAACACCATTCCGATCAGGAGCATTTAAAAATGAGAGTAACTTCATATTTAATTAGTTTAAAGAGCGTAAGACAACAGCAAGAATTGTGAATTATGGTATAATATAAGAAGCGAAACGCATATACATTCTGAATACAACCCTGGTTTCAAAATTAGATGCCTCTGCTTCTACCTAAAAACCAGTTTGGTACCGGCTTGTTAGAAAAGAATTTGACAATATGAGGGCCCTAACCTAACATTTTTTGGGCAATTTTTTTAATAAACACGTGTTTACACTTATTTAAATGAAATATATGCTCGAAATCTTATTTAGCCTACAACATTTATCTAAGATTAAACTATATCTTCGTAAATAATGTCTTATTTTGGTAAACATGACACCAACCAACAAGTTTGTCAATGACATTGAAAACATTATACTTAATTGTATTATTTTCGGAATGATAAACATTTAGGTACTTACCATTTAGATTGTCGATGGCTTTATCTGCAGATGATTGATCAGGACAATCAACAAAAGCATATCCTCCACGTTTTATCAAAATAGTGGTACAAGACAAATTCTGTTCGGTGAAGAGTTGCCGGAGAGAATTTTCACTGGTATCATTAGGTAAATTCCCAACATAGAGTTTGCTCATGGTTATGGGAGGAGTTTTACCCGTTGTCGACATGTTAGAGTCTTAAATAATTAAATGATATTACTTAAAATTAACGAAAATCAACAAATAACTTGCGGAAAAGTCTTAAACACCACGTCCGCAACGCTTATAAAGTTTTATGACATGCGCACACTTTGCGTTATGCTTGGAATGCATGCACCCGCACCGGGAAGAACAACACTCTCTAACGATTCTGATTGGACTAGGAATCGACACGTGATTTAATTTTGTTTATTGGAAAATTTAAATTTATGTCATATTACACAAAATAATTTGTGATCAAAGTTACATTTTATATAAAAAAATAATCCGATAATATCTTTCTAATACAATAATATTCTTATCTATACATAGAAATTTAATCAAAATTAAAATCACTGAATTTATCATTGCTTTTACTAACATATAACAACGGCGCCGTGGCTTAGTTGGTTAAAGCGCCTGTCTAGTAAACAGGAGATCACGAGTTCGAATCTCGTCGGGGCCTCAAAACTTTTTTTATTTTTTATGGTTGAATCATTTTTATTAATTTAAGTGTTTTGGTAATTTCGCTTCATTGACAATTTTGCTTTGTTACTATTACCGATTAAAATTTAATAAAACTCTGTGGTCTTGCCATTGAGAGTCATGAAATCACTTACAAATCACTATTATGGACGTACAATGTTTTACATTACATAATAATATGCATTAAATAATATATGTACTTCTTATTTCGGGATAAACCTTCGGGATTTTAAAGCCTTCACTACGATTGTTTAACGCTGTTTCAAACACTAAACTTCCTTCGTTTCGATTGGTCGATGGTCTTTTGTAGTTCTGCGACTAGAAGCGATGGGCCCGTGTCTCTGCTAGATATTTCTTGGTAGATTCACTGTTTTTTTAGAACCCTAAAAAAACTGTTTTTTAGGGTTTTTTGGGGATTTTCTCCAGTTTATAGACTTCAAAATAAATGAAATCTGGGTTTTTTTGTAGATTTAGAAGTAACTGGGCCCTTTAGAACATTGGAAAATTAGGCGAAATACCTTTAAACACCAAAAAACATATTTTTTCGGGGTTTCTAAAGGTTTTTGAGAGGTTTTGCGGAGTTTTGAGATCGATACAAACTCAATTATTTTTTTATTTTTACGTTTTATGTGAATAAAAAAGTACTAACCCTCCTCCCCTAACACCAAAAACGTAATTTTTTCGTTTTTATTATTATTTTTTTCGGCTGGTTGCAATTAATTTAAAATTTTCAAAAAATATACACGCATAGATGAGACTTTTACAAAAATTTGTCTATTTTTATAGACCCGTATGTTGAGTGTACATACGGATAAAAATGCATTTTTTTTTGAAAAAAAAACGTATAACTTAGACTGCAGGTCTAATAAAAAATTATATTCACGATATTTTCAAGATTGTTCTATCAAGTGCACCACTTTCAAAAACCTAAAAAACCATTTTTTAAGATTTTTTTGGAGATTTTCTCCATTTTATAGAGTTCAAAATAGATCAAATCAAGGATATATATATATATATATATATATATATATATATATATATATATATATATATAAAAGAAAAGAATAGAATGGATCAGACAGAAAACGAAGGTCACTGATGTAATCCACCGAATAAAATCTTTAAAATGGCAGTGGGCGGGACATTTAGCAAGAAGAACTGACAATAGATGGTCCACTAGAATTACTATGTGGTATCCAAGAGGCGTCAAGAGACCAAGAAGACGTCCAAATTTAAGATGGGACTATGACATAAGGAAACAAGCCGGTACAACATGGCACAGAAAAGCGAATATTAGACAGTCGTGGGCAGACATGAAGAACGACTATGTAAGGGAGGCTGCACCTTATTGGTAGAATACGCTGATAATGATGATGATGATGATATATATATATTGACTTATGTGTACAGTTCAAATAATAAAAATCTTACAGATCCAGAAAACGGCAGTCCGAATATTGTTGTCAGTTGGGTGTAGTAAATAGTGTTCTGTGTCAGGTGTCTCCTACAGGGAACAACTAAGTAGTAGATATTGTACCCCATATTTACACAGGGTGTCGGAGTCAGCAGGTAACAGTATTCACTTCTCCATGTTGGTTTTACACTTGGACACTCCGACGCGCAGACAATTGAGAGTCTCCATACAAGGTACGGAAATTGCTACCAGACGAAAGGTCTTCTGAATAGCGAGAAACAGCTTCTTTCTATTTGGCCAAGACGAGTTCTTTCTGCTGTATCTTGCAGATGAGTTGATCTGGCCAGAAAGCTTTCCCTCGATTTGAGTCTTTAGGCTGGTAATCGTGGATTGGATGTCGCGAATCTAGAGTTTGTTTTTTTTTAGTTTTATAACTAGCTATTTCTCTTCGGAAATCAGATTGAGAGATACCTACGATAGATAATTCTTGCTAACTCATTTATAGCTACATCTATGTGTAACTCCCAGGTATTTATGAGAAGTGAGAATGTTCAAAGGTTTAATTACGTCATTGAATGTTCGGTTTTCTGAAAGCGTCCCTATTACGAAGATGGACACACCTGAGTCTTTTCGAGGTTTGGCTTAAGATAGTTTGATTCGTATTATGTTGTCATTATGTTGTCTCCACTTCGGCAAAAGTTTTTGCTTGTGTGACAACAGCTGCATCGTCTGTAAATATGAAAGTCCTAGTATCTACTGGTATGGGTTGGTCGTTTATGTAAATGTTACACAATGAAGGTGCCATTACACTGACCTGAGCGAGCCGTTCTTCTATGTTCTCCTTCTACTATTCCTAGCATTAAGAGATACGAAAAATCTTATGTCCTGCAGGAAGACGCAGAAAAGATAAGTGGTTTTTCTGTCTAATGTGATGTTATAGAGTTTTTGGAGAAGTCTCCTGTGATTTTCGGTGTGGTAAGCGGCAGTGAGATCTACAAATACCCGTTCTGATACCTAGTGTCTTTCGTACCCGTCTTCGATATGAGGTTAAGATTTAGTATTTATGATGCACATGATCTTCCCAATCTAAAACCACATTGTTCTTTTATGAGGTTTTCGTCTATTCTGGATGAAATTCTATTAAGGATCCTGATTTTTTAGACTTATATGAAAGCAATCTGATGAAGGAAGAGGAACAGTTTAGAATATGAAACAGTTCATCTCAAATTTAATTTTTGAAGTTTCAGTTTTCTTTCTACCAATCAATGGTAATTTTGACTGTATTAAAATGACAATATATTCCCAGAAAACGGTAGTTTTCATAACATAAACTATAAAACACAATATTTATCATTATTTTTAAGAAATTTAATTTTTATTTAATAATTAAAATGCAATTAAATCATTAATGCTCTCAAGTCAATTAAAAGCAACGTTGTACTAGTTGTTTGACTAATTCTATACTGATTTCTGCGAAATTACTCCGAAGTTTGCCTACTAGCGATTAAAACGATTTTAATAAATTTTTCCCATCATAGAAAGTGGATTTATTAAAGCAAATGGTTTAAATTTGCCGAGAACTGATTACACAGCCTAACAGCCAATTTGGTACTGGAGAAATAAGAACTAAGTTTAAATATTTTTAATGCTCGAATTTCAAAAAAGTCTTCCTTTTTTCGTAGTAACTCTAGTTTTGAGTAACTCTTAGTCTAGATAGCTTTGAAGACAAGCTGATATTTGCCTTTTATAAAGTCAAAAAATGTAACGTCTTTATAAGAGTTTAACTTCTATAGATTTTAGTTGTTTATATTACCTATACTCGGTTCACAATTTGTTAATAGCTCACTACAAGTTTAATCCTAATTAGAGAACTGAAATACAGTGAGGATAGGTAATAAGATATAATAGTAAAAACCAACCTGAAACTGACGATTTAAGATGTTTTCGACTAACCCACCTTGTATCTGCCGGAATACAATACAGCGGTCAAGCTTATAATCCGATTAGGAACGTATTTTGGCCGACCAGTGTCGTAGAGTATATGATTGAAACAATTATTTGAACTAAATAAATATATTTTTTAAATTGTATTTTTGTTTTAATAAAACTTATAATAAAATAAAATATTTTATTCAAAAATAAAGTTTTTTGCCATTTGTAAAAGATACATTTATTTAATTAAGGGGAAAGGCACCAAATGTGTTTTAGATGTATCCATTATTTTCGAATTCGGAGAAAATTAATAAATATTTTTGAAAAATTTAAAAGCAGAATGAAAGATTACATTATTACTGAGGGTATTATATATGTGTATACCGATGTATATTACAGAAAGTCCCTGAAAACTTCTACAATGTTTATTTTATTATGTTATGCAACAGGGGTGAAAATAAAAGAGAGAATATAGTATAATTTTTAATTGAAAATATTGCATGCAAAAGAAACTTTTTATTTATTCTTATAAATATTTTATTCTGCCTTTAAATTTTTCCAAAAAGGCTTTTTAGTTTTCTCAGGATTTGAAAAAAAATCGATACATTTAAAACACATTGAACATTTTGACAGGCGACGTTTTGCTCCTTTCCCCTTTAACACCTTACGATTACAACTACTATCACTTACCTTATATAATTACGATTAGAAAACTATTCAAATTCAAAATAAATAGGATCAACTTCGGAATCCGAGTCGTCTTGAGGGTTAATAATTAGCGGTTGTGTCTCTACGGTCGCATCAATTATGTTATTAAGATCCCACATTTTTTGTTCTTCTTCTATTACATGTCTTACTGCATCTTTCCAGTTTTGTTCTGTAATGTGTTGTAAAGACTCGTATAACAATTCACGTACAGCTTGTATTTTATATGTCGTATTTTTTCTAGTCACATAACTTTTCATTTGTGCCCAAATGAGTTCAATTGGATTTATTTCGCAGTGGTAGGGCGGAAGTCTAAGGACTGTGATGTTTCTCCTTTCCGCCATTTTGTCAACTACGTATTTCTTGAACTTAGATTTGTGTTGCCGGGCAATTTTTAAAAGTTCTGCTTTTACCATTCCATCTTCGTAAGGCAGATACTTATTCCGCAGCCAAACAAGAATATCCTGTTTTTTACACACGGTCGTTGGAAGTCTTTCTACTAGTCGTGAATGATAAGGTGCATTATCTAATACTATAATTGAATTTGGTGGTATGTGTTCAATCATCTGCACAAAATACTCTTCGAAAACATCAGCTGTCATCTCCTCGTGATAGTCTTTTGTGCTTTTGGACTGAAATTCCAACAAACCATGCTTAACAAATCCTTTTTCACTGCCAATGTGAGAAATTATTAATCTACTGCCTTTACCAGAAGGTGGGGAAATACCAGTAGACCAACCTTCCATAAAGGCTTGCCTGGAGCTTAATATATTTTTATCTGACCAAACTTTTTTTAGAGTATGACCTGAGTTTACCCACGATTTATCCTGGTAGAAGATTGGCCTTACTTCAGCCGGAATTTTCGTATGGATCTTAGATAATTTCTTCTCCAACATATTATCTCCTCCCGGTCAATCAAAAGTGATTTTCGGTCTGATTTCTCGCACTGGAAATTTAATTCTTTTAAAACTTGCCACAATTTAGTTTGTCCGATATGAGGCAAATCCGGATCATCTCTAACTTCTTGTTAAATTTTATTTAGGTTTGGTTTTTCTTTTTTGAAAAAAAATCCATGAATTTTCTTTCGAATACCATTTTTGGCAAATTCATCAAGTTCAATAGGCTTTTTCCCTCTCTTTAATTGTTCGTTTGTGTTTGGGTTGGCTATACCGTGTTTTTTTCTTTCTGATAGGAACCTATATATAGTTGACTCCCCTACGCCAGTCATGTTGGCACAACTTTCGACTATGTTGCGAACAGTGTTTGTGGGATTCTGAGAAACCAGAGCATCTTGAACATTCAGGACAATAGTCTTCTCTCTTGGTAAATAGACAGACTTACTGACTGTACGCAACAGTACCGGTATAAAACTTGATGATGAAGCCATCACAAACAATCCAACAAAACGAGCACGAGCGAAAGGTACGTATATGTTCGTAGGTATATGGAATAAAAAATCACTCTCGCACTGCATATAATTCGCAAAAGAAATATTCGAGACGCTAATTACTGCCGTAGAAGCGGAAACACCGACGAGCCGTAAATTACATGCGATCAAAAACGTACTAAACAAACAAATTGTTTTCGTTCGTAATAACTTCACCCTTTTAAGTTAAGTTTCGAATATAAACTAAACAGACGAGGTACGTGGCCAAATGCGGCATCTATACCCATTATATTATTACAAATCTGGGGAATTCCATCCTAATTATCTTGCAACCGATAGTACCTTCGGATATAAATACCAGGTTTTCTAGTAAAGTGATTAAACGCGAAGATTAGTATTGAAATATCCAAAGAGATAAGGTATTCATATTTACAAAATTGTTAATGGTTAAATTATTATTTTTATTAATATAATATAATAACCAACATTAGTCGTGAAAGTTTTAATTGTTTTTTACTAAATATATCAGTATTAAAACATTATTAATATTAATATTAATTATAATCAATAAACACCTCAGGAACGCCTATGATGATACAAATTTTACCACCGTTTGATGATTTTGAGGCATATTTCGTGCTATCAACAATTTGTGAACAGAGAATATACACAGCTGGTTCCTAAAAAAACTGATACGACTATTAAGATTTGATCATTTTGAGCAATGTATTTGATTGGTCTGGCATTATAATAATTATTTTTATTATGACAGACAAATAATAAACAACAAACAATTGATTAAATATGTAAATTCATAAATTGTAATAATTATTAAGGTTTAAATTTTGATATTATTTTGTATTTCTGCATTTTATAAGAGTATACTTAAAAATGATAGTTTTTACATAAAATGGGGTTGTTGTTATTATTATTAAGAAGTAAAATAAACGACTTAACTGAACAATA
The DNA here is from genome assembly GCA_918026665.1 of Diabrotica balteata. Classification (NCBI taxonomy): domain Eukaryota; kingdom Metazoa; phylum Arthropoda; class Insecta; order Coleoptera; family Chrysomelidae; genus Diabrotica; species Diabrotica balteata. Next base: position 40,057,970 of record OU898277.1, read on the forward strand.
TATTAAAGCAAGAATTGTAACCAAATTAAAAGATAGCTGGGCACTATAATGGGCAGCAAAACATTTTTACATAAGCAGAACCACATTTTTTTTATTAATAAAAAATGGAGAGACCAAGAAACTTTCGAAAAAAAGCGAAGATCTAGAAGACTAAAACTATACTAAATTTAGGTATGTAAATATAAAATTAATATTTTATAATATCTCCATAAGCATTGAAAACAGCTTCGGTCCATCTGCGTGAAAAGAACTATGAAATTGTCTTCTTCAGAGAGCTCTTCCCAAACCTGTTGTATATCGTGCAACAATGATTCAGCACTTTGAGGTATAAAATTACGCATTTACAACCGTTTTGTAATAACCCCCCACACATTATTGATTGGGTTTAAATCTGGACTGTAGCTGCGCTATGGTAAGGTTTCGATGTTGTTATTCTGGAGCACTGGTTTATTATATTTGCAGTGTGAAGAGGACAATTATCTTGTTGGAGGATAAAATTATTTTCTGTATACAACTATTCTACACTGGGCAACATGATGTTTTCTAGAATATTCAGATAAGTCTGCCATCAATACGCCATACTATTCCCATTTCTCTAGATGACATCCATCCCCATACATTGGCGCTAAAATGAGCAGCTGCTTGATATCTATCGACATATAAACGATTAAATCTATTGCTATGTGGTCTATACACCCCAATTTTGCTATTTTTAGAAGAATGAAGTCTTGATTGCTTCTGCTGTTGTGTAAGAGCTTGTTTGGTACCCAGGACGCGATGCTTTATTTCTTCGCCAAGTTGTTGTCTTTCTTCCCGGAAACTGTGACATAATTCTTGCAATTTTCGCATCTTCAAAAGAATTCTCTTCTCTTCTAATCTCCCCAAAAGCGTACGATCTTCATGAGCGGTAGATATTTTTGGTGTTCCAGAACCTTGCTTTCTTTCAAGAGTTTCTTGTTCTCTCAATCTTTTATAACATTAAAAACTGTTGTTCTGATTACGTTAAAATGGTTCGCTACGGCAGATAGTGACCAACCATCTTCTAATTTAGTTACAGTTTTTGCTTTTAGTTCTTTGCTAGCATGTGGAGCCATTTTTTGAGGTTGAACAGAAGCAGGTATCTGACAAATTTTTAGGTTTGGCAGTGATAGTAACAGTATGTAAATAATAAATATTCATCCTTCAAAATACACTGCTCAATTTTCTACAAAATACGCTTTAAGAGTGGTATCAGCTTTTTTAACACCCAGCTGTACATATAAAAAATATATACATCATCATCATCATCATTAGCAATTTTGCGTCCACTGCTGAACATAGTCCTCCCGTAAATAATTCCATTGCATCCGATCTTGAGCAACTTGAATCCAGTTAGACTGGATGCGCTTTAAATCGTCCGACCACCTTGTTGGAGGACGTCCTCGACTACGATAAGCATCGTGTCTAGGCCTCCACTCTAAAATTTTCTTTGTCCATCTTCCATCTCTGACCCTAGCAACATGTCCTGCCCAGTTCCATTTCAGGGTTGTAATTCTTTCAACTGCGTCCGTCACACCAGTTTTTCTCCTTACTATCTGACTCGAAACTCTGTCCCTGAGTGATACGCCCAACATTGACCTCTCCATCGCTCTCTGTGCCACTTGTATCTTATTAATTACTTTTCTGGTAAGTGTCAATGTTTCTGCTCCATATGTCAGAACTGGTCTGACTGGTCAAAAACTTTTCTCTTCAAGCACATGGGAATAGCTGATTTAAAGACTTCCCTCAGTTTTCCGTAAGCTGCCCATGCCAGTCCTATTCTCCTTTTTAACTCTGTTGTTTGATTGTCTCTTCCCAATTTAATCTCGTGGCCCAGATACTTATAGGAATACACTTGTTCAATTTGCGTGCCATTAGTGGAAATGTTTTTTGCCAGTACCAGGTTGGTCATGTATTGTGTTTTGGAAAAATTAATTTTAAGGCCAACTCGTGCACAAGAGCTCTGAAGGTCTTGAAGAAGTTGGCATGCATGATCTACCTGATCTGCAATAAGGACTATGTCGTCTGCAAACCTCAAGTTGTTCAAAAATTCCCCATTTATATTTAATCCAATATTTTCCCAATTATTTTTTCTCATAGCACTCTGTAATAGGGCGGTGAATAGTTTAGGAGAGATAGTGTCTCCTTGCCTAATACCTTTCTCCAAGGGAAATGTGTCTGTGTCACCATAGTACATTTTTACAGCAGCTGTTGCGCTATCATATATATTTCGAAGAAGAGTTGTGTACCTATGGTCAATACTGCACTCTGTAAGAGCTCTTAACATGGAGCTATGCTGGACTGAGTCAAATGCTTTCTCAAAGTCTACAAATATTAATATCAATGGCTTGTTGTATTCTATAATTTTCTCTATCAAGGATTTTATTACTTGTAGGTGGTCATTTGTTCCAAAGCCACTCCTAAATCCGGCCTGCTCTAGAGGTTGATGAAAATCTAGCTTAGGTCCCAGTCTGTTAGTAATTATTCTTATAAAGAGTTTATATAAATGAGATAATAAGTTGATAGGTCTGTAGTTGCCAATTTCTGTTACATCTCCTTTTTTATGCAATATTATCATAATGGCATTATTCCATTTTTCTGGCGTATTTCCTTCAAAGAGGCAGGCATTATAAAGGGTTTTTAAAGCCTTTATGACGCATTCGCCTCCTAGTTTTATCATTTCACTTACAATGCCATCTTCTCCAGGTGTTTTGTTGTTCTTCATACCTTTTAATGCTGACTTAATTTCCTCTTCGGTTATATCTGGAAGTTCCTCTGACCCTTGATTTAGTATTGCTGGAATTTCTACTTCGGGAATGTGATCATCTCGACTATATAATGTTCTATAGTACTCTTCGATGATTTTTAGTATCTCTTGTTGTTCATGTATGACATGTCCTTGATTATTTTTTAACTTATAAATATTCCTCGTTCCTATTTTCAACTTTCGTTTTAGAACTTTTAGGCTTTTGTTTTGTTCTACGGTATCAGTTATTTCCTTGGTGTTAAAGTTCCTTATGTCTTTCCTAATGGCTTTTGAAATGGTTTTGTTTAAATTCCTTAGCTCTGCAATGTTCGTTGTATGCTTTTCTTTCATTTCCCTTCTTTTTTGCATTAGGTTTCTTGTGTCTTCTGTGAGTTTTTCATTTTTTGTTGAGTGCTTGACTTGGCATTTATTCTGTGACTTCTTCAGGGCTTCTACCAATTTTTCGTTAAGCTGTTCAATACAGATAATATATACAGATATCAACAAAAAATATATACAGATGTATATGAATCATGGAGAAAATACACAATACATAAAAAATACAACATTTATTACACCACACCAAAGAATTTTCTTCTATATACCTTTTTAGCATGTGGTTGTCTAGATCCAGAGCAATTTCGTTGAAGTCTCCAAAATTAGTCAGCCAGCATATGACAATCCCATCTTCCTTGATAATGAGTTTCCATGGTTTTAGTATTCTAATGGAATTTTTGTTCCTCTTCTTCACTTAAATCACCTAAGTTTTCTGAAAATTGATCTAAGTAATTGCAGAGTCAGTGTCTGCTTGTGTTACAACCAAGAATAGTTAAAAAGTAAAATATATTTTTTACCATAAAACCGAATTCAGGGCTCCTATCACTTGTCTGCCTTTTACTGTCTAGTTTTTTATATTTTCTTCCTTTCATCCTGTAATGGTTAGCTTAATTTCTAAGTATATGTATTCTTTCCACCTTTCTATTATCCTGGTCCAGGTCCCGTTTTTCCGTAGCTTCTTCACATTATATACATAGGTAAAGTTTGTTTAGCAGTAAGTAAATGGTTGACTTCAATTAGTATCAACTATAAACATCCTGGTTTAACCGATAATAGTATAAAAGGCTCGGTTTCTAGTAACAATGGTTTACCTGAGGTACAAGGTCTTAACAATGGGCCAAGTCAGATAAATTGAATAATATTTACCACCGCACTAATTGAGGTCAACCATTTTCTGTTAAACAAACTTTGCTATGTTATCTGCATGTTGACCTCCAGATACCACTTTCTATATTCTTCTGTAAGTTTTCCTGGTATATTTTCTAAATCTTCCTTGTCTTGTACAACTAAAAGATTAAAAATTTAAATTTTGTTAATATATCTATTGTCATGTTAATGGCAAAATGGCAAAATGTTCTTTTAATTTCTAGGGTTTGATTTTCCTTTTCGTTTTTAATTGCATGTCCTAGATATATATATTGTTCTCCCTTTTCTATGTATATTGATGTTATCTATCGTGATGTTTTCTAGGCTGTTGCTTAATATCTTTGTTTTGACGAGATTCATTTTTAATCCTATCTGATTCGATTTGTGATTTAAATCTTGTAACATTGATTTTAGTTCATGGATATCTGTGCTTATTAGTACTATGTCGTCTGAAAAACGCAAATGGTTAAGATATTCTCCATCTATTTTTAATCCATTTTCGGCCCAATTTAGTTGTTTGAAAACATTTTCTAATGCCAAAGTAAATAACTTGGGTGAGATGGTGTCGCCCTGTCTCACACCTTTGCCAAGGTCTATTTTCATAGTTTCCAGATCATCATCTATTTTTACATGAAAAGTAGCATCATCGTATATATTCTTAAGGAGGGCAGCATATCTTGAATCTACTCTGGCGTCGTCCAATGCTGTTAAGAGTTTTTAAAAGTTACGATCTAACATATAATATATACTGTGCGGCATAAGTTAGGGATATTGCCAATAAAATGGTAATGGCACTTTATTCTGTTTCAATTATTTGTAAGTAAATATTTAAAATTTATTAAAGTTTTTAAAAAAAACATGAAAATTTGAGATATTATAAAGATAATAAGACCAAAAAAAACATTGTAAGTATTGACAAAGCTGTATAGTCATTTGAAAATAAGCTTTGTTCTCTCAAATGGGATAAACAAATATAATTATCTAAAAACTACTTGACCGATTGTACCCATCTTTCTCAAATGTAGTAACTACATAAAAACTCACAATATGAAATGTGGTTTAGTAATTATAAACAATTGAAAAACATGCTTACTTTCGGGTTTAATTTGCAATAACTTGATGATGGCATAGTTATTTCGAAAACGCTCTGTGATGTAGCTCCACAGGGTTTTTATATTAATATACCTACCTGTTATAAATTAATTTTTTAAATAAACTTTTTTTGTGATATATGGTATAGAAATAACTACAGGAATTCATTTACCTTGTGGATATTAATACATAACTTTTCACGTGTTCTACTGTTGTTGCACCAGATTCAAATGTCCTACAATTGTTTCGTAACAATTTTACGCTGCTGGCATTTTGTTGACAATACAATTGACAGAGATACCAATAATCGCTTGTACGAAATCCAACCAGTTATAGACATTGTAATGAGAAAGTACAGAAAGTTTCTTTCGCCAAAAGATTGCGTTGTTGTGGATGAATCCATGGTTCCTTTTCAGGGGCGACTGCTGATTCGTCAGTATATTAATACTTGCATACGGAGGCACCACGGAACATATAATTATAGAAATTAATCTTTTGTTACAAATTTTTGAAACAACTTTCTGTTTACTAGTGTTTAGAGCCTATAACGTCACAGGTAGGTACTTATGCACGGTTTTAAATACTTTCTCAAAAATAGTTAACATGCCTATTTGTTAAATATTTCATAGTAAATTAAATACCAGTAGCTGCAACCAGTTTTCGAAAACTACCAGTTTTCGCTTAAAATCTTATCTGTCATAAATGCCTTTCAAACTGATTTTTGTAAATTCTTTAAAACATTCTTAAACTCTATATATTTTTATTGTACTATGTAATTAAAATGACATCTTCATATTACAAGAAAACACCACCTGCTGTAGATCTTTACTATATATAAATAGATGCTTATCATTCTACGAAACATTATACACCCCTTGGAAATTCATTATCGCTGGTTAGATCTTGCTTAAATGTAATATATTCTAATTTTTATTCTTTATCTAAATGGCTTCAAAAATAGGCACTAAATTTCTCGTTTATGATAATATCATCGATATATCTAAGATGTTTCAAATATTCACCGTTTATTTTTAAACGTTTCTCTTCTTCGCAATGTATATGTTTAAAAAACATTATAATCCTGGTTTTTAGTTTTGGTTATTTCCAACATCGAAAGCACATTTAAGTAAAGGGGAATTTCAAGCTATCAAATTGTTAAAAGAAGATGAGTCAATAATAATCTTAACAAAAGACAAGGACCATGCAGCCGTAATCATGGACAGAATTCAATACCAAAGAAAATTCAAGAACTAGTCACAAATAGACCATACACAACAGTACAAAAGGACCCAACCAAATCCTTGTAGAACAAGATATACCCAACATTATCTAAATTATTTAGGGAGCACTTGACACTCTTGACAGACTACCAAAGAAGAACATTAACAGGCTCACTGTCCAGGTTTTATAGTGGAAATTGCTCATACGTCCAGTTATATTTTTGTAAAAATTGATATCTTGTTACTATAAATAAATCAATAATGTTATTATTACTATTAATATGTAAATAAAAGATATTTGTTTTAAAGCATACCACATATGGTCTGTGGACTCTATAGAACAAAAATGACCAAAAGTGGTCTCGTGAGTCCACAGACCATATGTGGTGTGTGCGTATTTTTCTCATTTTATCCATTATTTTCCTGTATCAAATAATAAATGGCATGGACAAATCATAAATTACGATAAACTTAGGTCTTCTTTATGTTCTAAGACAACAAAATACGTGAAATAGCTACTTGATTGACAAATGACGTTTATGTAATTAGTCGAAAATAAAAGCAAAACAGACATGTTTGTATTTTCGTGCTTTTTGTGAATTAAGATTGTTGCGGCAATATGAGTAAGAGCCGAGGCTATACGGAAGAAGAGTTGCTGAAAATATTAGAAGGGAGTGATAACGAACAATATTGTCGGTCAAATTCGTCGGATGAAGAAAATGTGACCGAGGACCGTAGTGATTTTGACGATGATGACAGTGTAGCAGATCCAGATTTTATTCATGACGATTTGTCACCTGACCGTTCAAGTCTACGAGATAATCAGGTAAGTAATGAAAATATCAACGTTCAGCATGCAATTGAACAACGTATGGATGATTCTGATTCTGATGACAACAGAGATATTGAAGTAAATGCAGCTCTAAGAACTGGCATAATACCAACTACAGAGCGTCAAATGAAAGAACATGATGAGAAAAATTGATGGAATTACGACAATCAGCCGTTAGATCCTCAAATTTTTAGTTACTCAGAAAATTATATACATACTGAAAACATTCCAGAAAATGCAGATGTGTTTGCAATATTTCGTTTTTTGGTTGATGATGATTTATTTGAGTTGATCATAGAACAAACCCACCTATACGCTGTACAACTTATTGCAAATAATTCTAGAGGTCGTTTGAGTCGCTGAAAACCGGTAAACAAGGAAGAACTGGAAAAGTTTTTGGGCATTTACTTGCTGACTGGTTTTAATTAGATTCCCTACATTAGAATGCTACTGGAAAAAATATCCCACTTTTTATCATCCTTTGTTTCACCAGATACAAATGTCCTAAAATCACTTCGTAATAATTTTACGCTGCTGGCATTTTGTTGACAATACAATTGACAGAGATACCAATAATCGCTTGTACAAAATCCAACCAGTTATAGACATTGTAATGAGGAAGTTCAGAGAGTTTCTTTTGCCAAAAGATTGCGTTGTTGCGGATGAATCCATTGTTCCTTTTCAGGGGCGACTGCTGATTCGTCAGTATAATTCAAACAAAACTCACGAGTATGGATTAAAGATTTACAAAGCTACAATTGATGATCGATATATTGGAAATATAAAGTATATTCTGGCCAAGAACCTCAAATCTCCAATCTTGATAAACCTAGAAGCGTAATTGTCGAGCTTTGCGAAGAACTTTTAGACCAGGGGAAAATGATTGTTGCAGATAATTGGTATACCAGTGTTCCATTAGCTGAATACTTGTTTCAACGCAAAACTGATCTTTGTGGAACATTGAGAAAAAATCGTAAAAACTTATCTTTATTTGTCAAAAATAAGAAACGAGAAAAGAGAAGAAGAAGAAAAGAAAAGCGAGGAGAGCAAATTGTTGTCCAAAAAATAATGTGACGATCCTAAAATGAAAGGACAAGAGGGATGTCCCTATGGTATCTACTTGTCACGCAGATGAACAAACGATGAGTACTGACCGAAATACAATAATCTAAAAAAGGGTATCGATCTTTCTGACGAATTGGCTAGCTACTATTCACCAATTCGCAAGACCTTGACCTGGTACAAAAAAGTTTCTGTCGATGTTCTGTTTGGAGTGGGTCTCATAGATACAGTTTATTTGTTCAATAAATTGAACCAGCAAAATAGATGTACATTATTGCAGGCCCAAATGATTATTGTGAAAAATCTTTTGGATATAAACGTTGTCCAGACACCTGCCATACCTACGTCGTCCATGTCACAAGCACAGCATTTTCTTAAACCTCTGGATAGAAAAGATGGAAAAATTACTAGACGTAGGTGTGCCGGCTGCTATAATGAATTTCTTCAAAAATGAGAAAAATCAGCAGCTGCCACTAATAAAGCAAAAAGAATTTCACAAATACGCAACATCTGTACCAAACCGTATTAACTACAATGTTTCCAAAAAGTACATTGAACATGTAACTTTTTTTTCGATACTTTTTCTTTTTCAATAAATATTTACTTTTCATTATATTGTATATTATTTTATCTTACATATGCATTATTTAGTTCGATAAAAGTAAAAACGCAATAAACATAGGCGTTTAGTTTCGATATTACATTGTATCGCAATTACGATAAAATTCCACATTTTTTTCCTTTGTCCCAACACTATAATATATGGGATATATTCTGCCAAGTCTACGTCTATTTAACGCCTTCTCCCCACGTTCACCTTTATAAACAACCTGAAAATTGTATCGACCAACAGGCCACATATGATCTGTGAACTGGTGTGCTTTTAATCCACAGACCATATCTGGTCTGTGGACAGGGAACCCGTTAATGCCCCATTACAGCAGGACACCACACCTATACGTAGTCCCAAAAATTCACAAAGCCAACTTTATAATAGAGCTGTTAATATTTACAACAACACCTATGTTCAATTAGACAACGATTTTTATAAACAATAGTATTACTACCCACTGGAACTTTAAATTGGGCACCAAAAAATATGATTAGACTGTAAAATACCTTTTTCTACTCTCTTACTAGTAAATTGTATATTACCTACTATTTGGATGCTAAGTAAATGCATCATAACAGATACTGACACGTAATGACTAGCACGTAATAAAAAAAATTACGCTTCAGTTCTATAAAAATGTGTAATATCACATACGCCTTGTAAGTCAGTTGGTCGAGTTACCATGGAAACGAATTAACAGGCGTTGTTTTGACAGGTTAAAAATTATTAATCTGTCAGTGTAAATATAGTGATAATTTAATTTTTATTTTTATAAACAAAAATAATGGTAGAAAAAGTATAGTACACATCTTGAGTTGTAAGCTTATTACATGCTTGTAAAATTACTGCGCTCGCCGCTACACGGCTCGCGCGCAACTTTTTTACTCGCATGTAATAAGCTTCTTACAACTCTCGTTATGTAATATACTATTATATAAAATAACATGTAATGGTTTCAAAATTAGGATTGTAAGCAAGAGCCGTTAAATTGTGAAATTAGTAATAAATTTCGTAGTGGAGAATATAAACGAAAAAAAGGTATATGGCGAAAATAAGAGACTCGTTGATTTAAAGAAGCAAGTTGGTCATATTTCTACAAGGTGCAAAGAAGAAATAATTCTCTTGAAGGGTTATAACGCCGTATCGCTTATCCATCCATCACGGGACTTTTGTAAAGAACAAATGTGACCTCAAAAAATGTGTTGATGTATTATCCAAATTTTGAACACATGTTTGGTTATACGAAAAAGGTATTGTATTTTTTCACACGGTTAAGGTCTAAAAAATATAATAGCGGCCAGATTAAATCCACAAAGACAGGTTATACGACGTAAAATGTTATTATCATATATTTCTAACGTTTATTAACGTCCTAACAAAGTGACCCATAAGCAAAGGCGCCACAAAATATTTTTTATTGAAGGGTATATGTAAAATATTGTTTTCTTAAGTTATTTATGACACAATACAAAGCTGTCGATCTTATCCTGCCTAGAAAGTTCTACTCATCATCCTTGAATTACAATTTTCAATCTTGGTTTATACCAAGAGTTTTTCTTGTCACGTACATGTTTTGTCTAAGCGTATATCGTCAGATCTTCCTTAGTTTTACTTTGTTTTTCCTTTCAGTAACTTGCAATTTAATTCTAATTGTGGTCTAATGTTTGGCCACTCCAGTCTTGCCTGTAAGCATTTCCCTAGGACGTGTTCGTACATATTATTCGTTTTTCTATTTTGCTGTCCAACACTTAGCGCCATACATCGTAGCTGGTCTTGTGGCAGTTGTATAGCATTGGCCTTTCAGTTTCATTTTCTGTCATGGAACACTCCACTTATCTATCTATATGTGAATTATTTCGCTCTAATTTTACTGCATGCATCTCCATCTCTATTTCCATTATGATTGTACTATAGATCATAGACCTTTAAAACTATTATTGTTTACAACCATTTCACCATTCAAAGTTATTATCTTATTTTAGTAGTAACTCCATCTTTAAATAGTCTGATTTTATAATTCTAAGCCTTAAACCTTGTTCTTTAAGAGCTTATTCCCATTGTTCCAGTCTTTATTTTAATTTCATTTCAGTATTACCTACTAATATATCATCAGCATACATTAGGCACTACAGAATATCGCCTTGGAAATTCTCTGTCTAGAAAATTCTCCTGTTTCTTTCTATTAATCACAATATTTCTTTTACATTGTCATTGCAGGATTCATTTCTTACGAATGCTGTAAAATCTGTCTTCCTTTTCGCTCGGCCAAAAAGACGTGTTTTGCTCTGTAGTGTAAATACAGTAAAATTTGAGTTACCCTTTCTTCTTTCAGATTGGAAGTGTTTGTCAACATGCAGTTACTCAAATAAACATACATTTGAATTATGTTTTCTTTTAACGCAATGTCAATATATATGCAATTGACTTTAGCCGATAAGATAGCCCATCGGACCAACTCACTAACACAACAAAAAGTTTAACGTTGTAGTTTAATACGCCAATGGATCGCTATTGGTCGCTGGATACACAATACGGTAAGAGATGGAAACTTATGGTTTGGTGTCACTCTTACGCTATTTAAGACACTAGTAAACCATAAATATGTTGGATCATTACTATGTTCATTTAGGACAAAATGATCTTCCGATCTAAAGAAAATATTCTACATGTTCCGCCTGATTTCAACGCTCTAATCTAGCTCTTATCTAGCTCTACATCTGTTATCATGTTTTCAAGCATGTTTTCTCTTATCAATGTTTGGATCAGTCATTACCAAATATGTTTTGGCAATGGTACCAATAATAGTACCAGATGTATTTGGTTGAGTGCGGCTGCGCTGGGAATGATAATGTTCAACATTGGGGGACCCAAATTCGATCGTCCTCTACGCAACACCAGTCTGAAGAGGGGCAATAGAGATACCGGCCTACAGGAGTCTCATGACACGAGTGAAGTGAACAGAACAAGTCTGCTGCGAGTGACATGCGCTTACAGGACTGTGTCCACGGCAGCCTTGTGGACCGTCACTGGTTGTGTTCTTCGCATTTACTGGAAGTGGAAAGAAAACGACTATATGAGAGAAGAAACCAAGACCTTACTATGACTGAGAAAAGACGAAAAGGGGAAAGGTCAATTGTAAGATGACAAGAAGAATGAAAAAACACGCAGGATGTGGCACAGTGGGCAAAAATATTAATCCCAAACTAAAAGATTATTTGCTACCGCAGATACTCACAGGATACACATGGACACATGATGCACACAGAATTTTTGCTGATCTACGTCTCTAATGTGATATTGGAACTAGCTTGTTAGTACATTTGGACCACTGTGAGTGTAGAAATAACTGTTTAATATTTTCTCCGAAGACAAAACTTAACACATTTTTAAATAATAAGTACGTTTTTATTTCTGTTTCACTTTCATTCTGATATGTACAGAGTTTATATTGAGTTAGGTTAGACCACCGGACTGAATCGACAAATCCAAATATACCTAGTCGTTTTCATTAAACGTGAATGTTTTATTTATATCTATTACTGTGTCAGGGTCTAGAATATATTGTTTTGCTGAGGTTTTGAACATGTAAGTTGTGTATTTTTCCAGTAAAGTGGGTTAACATACAATTAATAAAAAATCCTTGTTCTCGAAAAGGGAGACGCGCGTGCATATTTCATATCTTCTTCCGCAAAACAAGGATGAAAGGGAATCCTAATAACAATTTCCTTTCATCTCTTGAGAAAGGCTGACACGGATAAGTAACTATACTGCGGATATCCAGACGCTGTGACACATTCGATGTTGGGAGTGCAACAGATAAGTATTTGAACTAAGCAGAATGGGAAGTGAGACACATATAAATGTTGTGACAGTGAGGCAAATAAGTGAGAGAATGATTTAAAGCACAGCAGGTTGGACTAGTCTATACAATTACATCCATACAGGGATCAAGAAGAAAGAAGGACAACCGGACCAAGGGCAAAGCTAAGAGGAAACGATCTTGTAGGTTAAAGGTATAAGGAATACGTATTGATAAAAGGCTAACAAGTAAGAAGTCAGTCAGACTGTGGGGAAAGAGGAATTGATCGGAAGGGAGTGACGCTGTTTTAGGAGTGATGAAGGTATCCCACTTACTATCTGGAACGGGGGCTCTCTTAAGTTATAAATAAAGGTATAAAAAGTTTTTGGTAACAAAATGATGAAACAGATAGCTTCCTTACTAGCAGTCTGTGGATAAGTGAAGAAAGGGTAATGGGCCTTATAGCGGCCATTCCACTTTTAGAGCGTTGGATGATAGAGAAGGGTCCGTTTTAGCAGGTAGGCGTTCGGTGTAGATTCGGCGACGAGAGGGCGTTTTAAAGTACCTCGGGACCTATCGCTGGGACAACGTCGTCGGCGTCCTGGACTGAGATGTCTTTTGAAGATTTCAGACCCACCTCTATCTATCTATCAGGACGAAAACGAAAAAAATATTATTGCGATCTGATATATGTTATATCAGATCGCAATATGTTATATATGTTAAAGTATTTAGATACTATATATAATCAACAACAACAATATTGTATAGAGTTTGCAATATGTTTTGTTTAATAAAAAATGGAAAAAGAAAGCTTGGAAAATATTGAATCAATGTATAAATCTGGATTTCCAACACTCTATTAACAACAGTAAAATTGTAATTATAAGATAATATCTGAAATACTATAGAAAAAAGAGAAATCGTTATCGTTTATAAATATTGCGTTGACTGTCTTTTTTTTTAACTTTTATCCTCTAGCTATTTTAAAATAATTTATCAGGTGGTTTTTTGTTCAACCTGGAATTTCGCTATCTTATTTTTTTCCGGCATGCATTTTCAACGATTTTATACAGACTTAAAAAAGAAAACAATTATCTAAAACACTATTTAAACCCTACAAAAATGCATGGTAGCGCCTCTGTCCTGAACAGAAGCTGCCAAATGTGAAGAATTAGATATCGGCTTCTAAATTTCACCCCGCGCGGTTCTTTGTGTACCTCAGAAACGAATATTCAAAAAGAAAAACTTGTTCTCATTTTTGGCGATCCGATTGTTACCGAGACAAGTTCCGGTTCCGTACATTACATACTATGACCTTAGGACCTTTGACAAAAGAAATACCCTTTGTCAGTTCGGTAGAAGGTTTTGTTGCGTTACGAATATGTGACTTCTTCTTTGCTCAAGGCATATTCATTGTGTGACATGACTATTTTCGTGAATAATTATTGCTTTGTACTCTATTACTGCGGGGAGTGATCTATTCCTAGATCCTAACGCCAATGTTTTTCTAAATATATCCCTCGAAAATTCAAAACGAGAATACTTATTGGAAAGTGGGAACCAGTTTGGCTTTATAGCGTTAACTTATCTATAGAACATTACACTTCTTTTTCTTGGAATGGAAGTTGGCAACACTTGTCTAATGCTTTTTCCTATTTTGTTCAACTTTTATTTAAAAAAATTCCTTTGTTGCTTATAAATGTACAAGAATATGATCGAATGTTTTTACCGAAACAAAATTTGTGCAAAATTTTAATGTATATTTGAGAAATAACCATCTTTGTGGTACAAATATAAATGACATCATCGATAATAATAAATCATAACCAATAAATAATAATAATACAATTCCTGTAATAATAAAATTAGTGAATATGTCTTATAAGACTACGGAAAAAATTGCTAGCGATGTTCAGATGCGTCAGAAATTTTTTTTGATGTAGGTACTCCAGCACAAAGTCACCTATGGCTCAATAACACGGAAAAAGTCCTCCCAGAGTTTAATCTATTAGATACTGTAGGGGATATATTGAATTTTTTAGAGGGAATGCAAGAAAATCAATTTTAAACCTTGATAATGACAAATCCAAGTTATCATATAATAGACCCGATGTCATCTCTCTCTCTCTCCCCCCTCTCTCCCCCCTCTCTCTCCCACCCCTCTCTCTCTCTCTCCCTTCAGCCTTAAGTAATCCAACTTTAGACATAGGCCTCCCCCAAATCAATCTAGTGCTTTTTATTTTACGCCACTTGCTTCCAGTTATGTCCTACAATCTTCTTAACGTCATCAGCACATCTCATTTATGGTGTTCCTCTGCTTCTCTTTCCTAACCATGGTCTACATTGTTGTATTTCGTGGTTCCATCTTTTATCCCTCAGTCGAGAATTGTGTCCTGTGAAGCTACATTTTAATTTGGCAACACGTTCTCCTGCATCTTTTACTTTGGTTTTGCTTCTAAGACTTTTGTTTTTTTTGTCTAAAAGTCTCTTTGTTTATGTCTATAAGCTTGAAATAATTGCGACATCATGGTCTATAGTTCTTAGTTCAAAGTATTGTCAAACTTTCATTCCAATCATCTGGAAGTTCTTCTCTGTAAACACATTCGTTGAAAAAAAAATTTGTCAATTCTTCGAGAATAATTTCACTCCCATCTTTCAACATTTCTACAAGTATTCCATCTGAGCCCGGAGCCTTATTGTTCTTTAGTTGTGCCATAGCCTGTTTTATTTCGAAGAATTCTATGTTAGGGAGTATTTCTGAGTTGACATCCGTTATCTTTTTCTTAAGATCTTCCTTTGGAGTGTTATCTGGGTTCTTGTTTGAGGAATATAAATCACAGTAAAATGTTTGAGTAACTTTTAGGATTTTGTTCTTTTCTCTTATTTCTTTTCCATCTTTATCCTTCACTGAGATTATTATAGGCTTTCCTAAATTTGATCTTAAGTATTTCAGGCCTATTTCTACTACTTTTTCTACCTTGTTTTTATTGTAGATCCTTAAATATTCCTTTACTCCCTTATATATTTGTTTATTTAATTCTTTGAAACCATCGGTGTTTCGTTTTCCTTCGCTTAGAAATGTGCATCACTTTTCCATCAACCGTTTTGTTCCATCACTTATCCAACAGTCAATCCTGCTTTCAAGAGCTTTCGTTTTATTTCTTTATTAATTGTGTTCATATCGGAATATTCTTGTTAATAATGTTCTACAAATTCTTTTCTTAAGACTTCTCTGTACTCATCTCCCTTCTGTCGCATTTCAGTTTGATCTATTTGATTACCATAATCATGGGGCCTGTTTCTACTGGTTTTCGTCTGCTTAACAAGAATCCTTGCTCTGAAAAGGCGATGATCGCTGCTAGTTCTGAATCGATTCAAAGTAGTTATATCTTCAAAAATGTCTTTGTTCCCACACAAGAAGTAATCGATCTCGTTTTTCATCTTTTTATCGGAAGATATCCACGTCCATTTTCGGTTTGCTGGTTTCTTGAAGTGTGTATTCATGGCATCTAAATTTAAAGTCATATAATTGTTCTCTTCTTTCATATATCCCTATTTTAGTTTCAGTATTTTCTTCTTTTTTACCTAATTTTGTGTTGAAATCTCCTATAATGATGGTATACTTTGTATCATTTTCTTCTTATGCTGTTATCTTCGTAGAACATTTCAACTACTTCTTCAACTTCCTCTTTCTGATGTGTTGTTGTGGAAGCATACACTTGTATAACCTTGATCTTGGTTTTATTATCTAGATCTATTATAACATAAGCTACTATATCATAAACGCTTTTATATGTAGAAATGTATGGTGTGAGATACTTTTTGACAAGAAATCCTACTTCATCAGATGTTTCGTCTATTCTTTCTGTATAGTATAGGCGATTTCATTTTCATTGTATGCATTGTTCGCCTCTACATTTCACTTCTGACAGTCCTACAATATCCCACTTTATCTTGGATAATTCTTCTTCTAATTCGTAGACCTTTTAATCTTTAGCCATCGATTGGATATTGTATGTGGCTAATAGTAGCTGTTTTTGTTTGATCGTATATAGTTTGACGAATTTTTGTTGAGCTTATGCCTCCCCTAGAATCCGTGTGGCTGACCGGTTTTCCGGTGTGGGATTCTGAGCTGCTAGCTCTACCCACCTGGGGTATGTTTTGTTTTAAGTCCAACATGTTGTGTTTTGAGGGGTATATTGGCATTAAAACACCGCGCTTGCCAGACGGGTTGGTGAGTGTTCGCAGTATCACAGCCGGTTAAATCAGTATTTGATTTTCGCCAGCGACTTTGTGGTACCGCACCTGTCAGGAATTGTATTGCTCAGCCACGGGCCACTAATGACACAGCGGCTGACCCGATATCATACTAGTTATTAAACTATTAGATAATTAACACAGCGATAAATAACAGCAATAATCTGTTTGTTAAGTACAACGAGAATATCGCTAAATACATAGATCTTGAGATAGAAATAAAGATGCAACGGAGAATGGAAAGTACTTAGACGATACCTATTATTTTCTCTACTTTTGATTTTATTCCGACGAAACTCTTAAAGAAAATAGGAAAACAGTTGGATCTTACTGATAATTTCTATAATACCATAAACAAGGCGCTACTACTTTTAACGTCCAGAGGCTTAAGAAAATTGTGGGAGATACTCCAGCATCAAAGATCACGAGGAGGATCCCCAACAAGCTGGATTGACCAAATTACAATACACGGCATCACAATGCCTACTACACTCTCTACGGGGGTCAGCACTGAAGAGAGAGACTCCGATATATCAGGTCGTCTAGAATTCGATAACACGAAAGGAATACTCCTAGAATTCAATCTTTTTTGACACCCTAGGTGTCCGGATTTGGTGAATATTCATCTTGGAGGGAGTGAGAACCGTATGATTTAAATCTGGATAATAATAACTAAGTCAAACTGGGACTTCTCCAACGATAACATATTTTATCTTATAAATATACTATGTTTAAAAGCTTTACAGATCTAGAAAACTACAAGCTATATTAGGATCTACTGTGCTGACTATACTGTGGCATATAATAAGCAAGATCTTATATTAATCACCAACAAAATCAAAAACCTATTTAGGTGGCGACACAAAGAAGCATCAGTCTGCTTGTTAAATACAATGACAAAATCACCAAATATAGAGATCTTGAAGTACAAATGATGCCCAAGAGTCTTGTTCAGCACACTAAACAGACTACCTTGATGAACATCCTTTAAAGATCATTTCTAAATTGGTACTACTCTCGCCGTACAGATCTGCAAATATAAATTGCGGTAGATACTCCCGCATATCAGGTCACCTATTGCTCAACAACACGACAAGAGCCACCGCAGCTTAATCCTTTTGATATCATAGGTATTTAAGATGAGTAAATTTTCTCCTTAAGCTTATAATAGTAATTTGCTCGTAAACACAATTTTTTTACATTAACTTACTTGTTTATGTAGTAGGTATCCTCATTTTAAAATTACTGATTTTAATATAGGTATTTATGACCAATATAACAGAGGACTAAAGATATATTTTACAAATCATTATTATTTTTAATTTTGTAATGATTTTGATTTCTTCATTAATTTCCTTCTTCTTCTTAGGGTGCCTGTCCGTTCCGAACGTTGGCGATCATTCTGGCTATGATGACTTTGTTGGTTGCTATACGAAATAGCTGTGTTGAGGTCTTTCTATACCATGCTCTCAGGTTAGCAATCCAGGATATTCTTTTTCGTCCTAGGGCTCTTTTGCCTTCAACCTTAATGTCCACATCAGTTGTTCCTATTAAATATTGTAGATAATGTAGAAATGCAACAAGAAATTAATTTCAGAAGCATGACTGAAACATTTGTTTTTGTTACATTTTAAAAGTTATCGACACTGCATATATTCATTTCTGGTATTTAAAGATTGTATTCTCTATACATTCTATACATATAATAAAGCAATATCATGCGATTTAAAGGAAATATATTATGAACATTGTGGGGCCAGAGAAGGCATCGAGCTACTGAGAATAATTTTAAATTAAAATTTAGGTAAATAATTTGTTGAAGCCAAGAAAATATCCAGATGGCTTCATTTCATATCGTTCGGTCGATCGTTCTTAAGAGGGCTAAAATTTCGGGAATAGCCAATAAATGTCATCAAAGCTCTGAACAATCAACCTACAGTTTACTTTGAGTGACTTTAACAGTCATCATAACAAATGGGGATATGAAAACAATGAATGATGAAAATGGAAAAAAATTTCCTGGAGTCGGCCGAAGAATATCCATCTTATCCATAGTCTTAAAGATAAAACTACCTTTTTTTCCAGAAGATGGCGCAAATGTTATAACTTTGATCTTTGCTGGGTTTTGAGTGACTCACAGATGCAATCACTCCCAAGTTCTAGAACCATACTCCCTAGTTTTTCCCACAGCCAACATCGACCTATCATAATCGAAATAGGCATATAAATTCCTATCGTTGAATTCAGGACAAGACTCCGCTGGAATTCTAACAAAGCAAACCGGGCTGAATACACCAAAGAGCTGTATACTAAAAATGGTTATCTCTATTGCTAAAAAACATATCTCTCGGGGTTTCCGAAAGGAGTACACCCCAGATTGGACGGAAGAAAGTCAAAAAATATATGAAAAATTTTTGAAATCAGAGAATCAGAAATCACTGAACTCAACTAGACCTAGTAAATGGTAGTCTACCGTAAAACATATTGATTTCTTCTATTCCAGTTAGAAGGCATGGTGACTGATTCGCAAACTTGACGAAGTATGCAGAGCACAATACTCGAACAAATCGATAATTGGACCAAATACGATAGCCATGTTCCATGAGCTCTATCTAAGAAAAATCATACATCGGCCGTAAGAAGAGCTCTTAAACAACTTAAAGCAAGTACTCTTGCAACATTAATATACTCACGTGTCTTCTCATTGGATGAAATACACCAAGCACTAAACCAAACCAATACAGCAAAAGTATCTGGCTACAACGGAATGTATTCTGAATTTATAGTCCACATCGATACAAAAACACGGTAGAGGGTTAAGAAATTCTGTAGCGATATTGTGTGTACAGCTACATTATGTGCTACCTCCAGAATTCAAAAGAATAAAAACTATCACAATCCACAAGCCTGCAAAGACAACAAGCTGCCTGAAAGTTATCAACCTATTGCCTTACTCAGTTGTTGCCATGAATTAATGGAACGACTCTTCTATAACAGAATATTTAACACTTTGAGTTCGCTGTACCAATTGAACCAGCAGGTTTTAGAAGACGACGAAGCTTATGTGACCAAGTCCTGTCTCTAACTACATTTATCGAAACTGGCTTTAAAAGATTCGAAAAATCTGCCATAAAGTTCATAGACCTCCCGCTTCCTATGACTCTGTTCGGAGAGAGGGCCTTATTTATACTTGATGAAAATTATGCCCTGCCTCAAAACTTGTCAGTTAATAAACAATCTACTAACTAACAGACTATTTGAGGTATATATGGATGATGTAAGCAGTAACGTTAGAATACTAAACAATATGTTACCTCAAGGTTCAGTGCTAGCTCCATTATTGTTTAACTTGTATGGGGAAGACATACCTGAAACAAAATCGAGAAATTTCGTTTATGCTAGACTTGATGGAACAACTTGGGTTGCTTCTGCGGATACACTTCAGACCTCTGTTTTAGCTTTAGTTTTTTTTTAGTGGCAGAATATTGTGCATCAGTATGGCTAAATAGTTCACATTTCAACAAAATCGGGGTCAAATTTATTCAAACCATGAGAATAATTACTGGAACAATAAAATGAATCCCAGTGAGATGGCTCCCTACGTCGTACAACAACATTAGTAAGAGAATATCAGAAAATTATAGCCAACGTACAATTAGCAACCCATCAACTACACATCACAAAAGAGCTCCAGCGAATGAGATTTAGAAATCTTCCAATCAGAACTGCCCGAAAAAATGCTGATACTTGGAATATACATTGGCAATTATCGACAAGGTGGATGCGAACAACTCACCCAATATCCACCCCAATTCAAGGCGTCATCGGATCAAATCTGCCTTGGTCCACCTGGATGAGGCTTAATCGCATAAGTACGGGAAAGGTAAATGTGCTGATACGTTGTTCAAACAGGGTAGTGTGAAAGGTCCACGGTGCGATTATGGATTACCTAGACAGACCATAAACCATTGTTCCCCAAACCATTGTTTGTGATAAAAACCCGAAGTTTTTCATCAATCTGTGTATCGAAAACTCACCAATACCAATCTTTACTTGCATACCAACTCTCATCATCCACCTTCACAAATTAATTCAGTCATTAATACCCTTGTCTCCAGATGTCCTTTGTCTCTCAATACGCCTTTGCTAAGATGCAAGTAGACCCGCTGAGCTCCTTTAGTTTAAAATAAGCACTCAATCAAAATGGTTACCGTGAAAATCACATCAATAGGAGCAATTTACTTGACCAAAAATCATAAAGAAATTTATATTGAAATGGAAACATACTGAGAACGAGGAATAACGTATTGTCTATTATTAGAAAACAAATCCATCTTTATAAAGCAATTATTAAACCTGTATGGATATGCTGTAATCAACTATGACGATTTTCCAATAAATCAAATGTCAACGGCATATAAAGAGTTCAATCAATGGCACTAAAACTAAGAGAAGCAGTTGAAACGGATTAACCGCGATCGATAGATAGTGTTCTCTAAGTTAAAAGTCATCAAATTAACACATAGAACAGTTGTTTTTGTGTATTTTATATAGTGAATATAAAAGGTGCTGAATTTTTAATGTCAAAAATAAAAAAAATGCTTTTATCAACTACTGCAACAGACACATTTTATAAAAAATAAAAACACACTATAATCAACGGCCAAATGGTTCCCTCCTTCAACATTTGTTATCAATTTTATAACAATATTAAATGTCTTACAAATTTGCAAATTAATCAGCAGATGAAGACGTAGGTGCCAGGTGGTCAAATAAATATAATAAAGGATGATGAAATATGTAGATTAAATATCCAATGTTACAATAGGCTTCCTGTGAATCTAGTTTTTATTTCTATTCTACTATTCTTCGTCAAGGAATATATTTAGATAATATATAGTTAGTAAATAGGCCAATAAAAGTAGGATCTATTCATGGACACTATTATAAAAGGGGTAAAATTATATGTTTAAAAAATTTGCAAATCTAATAGGAATAATAATCACCAGCGTACTATTTTTTATGGTTAATATTTCTAAGGCCTTTCAAGTAGAATCCTTTGTATGACTGGTTTATCTTTATAAGCTTTTCTAAGAGGCTTCTTACCCAGTTGGTTTCTTAGAATAATAATTTTAATCTCATCAAATCTATACTAATCTCAATTTTTTATCAAGTATTTGGTATAACTTTTCTATATTCTAGAAATTTACGCGATTGTTTTTTATTCTTTTTAATATTTCTGGTCGATTATTATATTCTAGGAATTTAAAGTGTTATATTTTCAGCGATGGAAATTTCTCTGAGTAACAGATCTTTTAATTAAGTAAAGTAGCTAAATCCATAGTTTTAAAGAGTATATAAGAGTATTAATATAATAATTATTATTATATTAATAATAACATCGAGGCATTGGGTGAAAATAATATGTACAAATATCTCGGAGTATAGCAAGAGCGAGAAATGGACCATTAACTAATGAAAACCGAACTAACTTCTGAGTTTGTGCGAGGAGTAAGACAACTAAATCGGTCATATCTTTATAGCAAAAATTTGTTTAAGGCATTAAATACATCTAGCCCAGTCTGGTTAAAAAAAAAGATGGAAAAATGTTTCGCAGATATCTGAAGCTTTTAAAACATAGGTGGGGTTACTAGATGACGAATAGATGAAAAGATACTCCTATTTTTACCTTGCGTTTTTTTAAACAATAATTTATGGTCACAATTTGATTTTTTATCTATAAGTTTTTTCCCTTATATTTTAAATAAACAATATTTATATCATTTTTTTATATCAAGAATATCTTTATTTTAACCTTTTCTTAATTAAAATTGATAAATAATTTACGGAGATATTTGCAAAAAAGCAGTTTTTTTGTACTTACTATAGTTTATTTTTATGAACGATAGAGTAATTAGCATAATTTTAACTGGTACCTTCGACCACTCCATGGGCGTGCTCAAGATTAATTGAAAAATTACTTTGAATAATTGTAAAAAATAAATGAATTATTTCAGTGTTATAAAGTGTTATGTGTATGTAAACAAAAGTGACCTCTTTTATCACACACTATATTAGAACTGACTGGCCTACATTAAAAAGGGTTTTAAAAAATTCACATTTTTTTTAATTTTTAAAAATTACAAAAGAGAAAAAGAGTTTTTAAAACCGTCTAAGGTATGTTAAATACATGAATAAAAATATTAATATAAAACTTACAGCTACTTGTTACAAATCCAAATCAGATTCAGAAGATGAACTTTCAGAACCAAGATTTATAATAACTGGCTCGATCATTTTATCAGTAATATTGTCCAGCTTCCACATTTTTTCCTCTTCTTTAATAGTGTGATTTACTGCCTTTTCCCAGTTTTCAGGTTTTACATTATTTACGGCCTCCAAAAACAACTGTTTAACATCATGAATTTTAAAAGTGGTATTTTTTCTTGAAACTACACTCTTTATCTGTGCCCATACCAGTTCAATCGGGTTTAATTCACAATGATATGGTGGGGATCTAAGTACTGTCATTCCACGATTTTTGGCAATTTCATCAATTTCGTATTTTTTAAATTTTTCTTTATGAAGGGCACACAACGAATAAAGTTCCTTTCTTATAGATCCGGGATGGTACGTAATATTTTTTGAACTCAGCCAATTCTGCAAGTCTTTTTTTAACCACTTGGTTGTGGGCAGTCCTTCTATAAGTCTGGAGTGATAACTTGCATTATCCATTACTATTACACAGTTCTTAGGAAGAAGATCTATCATTTGTTCGAACCATTCTTGAAAGACATCAGCGTTCATGTCTTCATGGTAGTCACCGGTACGAGTTGATTCAAAAGTTAATAAACCACCTTCAACAAAACCGTCTGAACTGCCAATGTGTACTATTATCAGCCTGCGTCCCTTTCCTGATGGTGGGTTTAAACCAGTAGATAAGTTATTTACAAAAGCGTGCCTTTGACTTGTAACAGTTTCATCCTGCCAAAATTTATTTGGTGTATGACCCTCGTTGATCCATGTTTCATCAAGATAAAATATTTTTCTTTTTTGGTTTCTCATTTCCTTTATGGTTCTTAGAAAATGTCTTCTCCATATGACAATATCGCTTCTTTCTAATAAAATAGACTTTCTGGGATTCTTTTTCCAGCGGAAGCCTATTTCTTTTAAAAGTTTCCATAACGTACTTCGACTCATTTCTGGGTAATCCTTATCATCTCGAACTGAGACAAGAACTTTATCCAATGTTGGAAATTCTTGTCTAAAGAAGAATTCATGCCCTTTCCGTCGAAGTCCTTCTTTAAAATGATATTCTATTTGAAATTTTGGTTTCCCTGGAGCATTACGTGGCATTTGAAAACTACCACATTTCTCTTCTTTAATAACTCTGTAAATCGTAGATTTCCCAACACCAAGTGTACTGCTAACTAACTCAACGGTCTCATCAACACTTTCACATAAACGTTTGTCTGTAAATGATTTAAAACAATTAAATATTAATGTTTTTTCATTAACTGTTAAAGGACCAATTTTTCGACGTTTACACGGCACTTCCAAATTTTCCATAACACTAGTATACACAATAAACTGCACCTTGCAACTGAAGTACCTACTTTTAGTGAACTGTTAAGAATTTTGAATACGCCACTTGGACCTTCCCACAAAATGGAAAAAACCCACTATCACATTTTCTGTGGAATAAGTTTAGAAGGTAATTATCTAGTCAATTACTGTGGTAGATTCCTGGAATTAAAGAATTAAATGTTTGATTGTTGAAACCCTTACTTCGTGGAATGCACTCATTTCAGATAAAATAAAACGTTTTATTTTATCTAAAGAATTAAACTTTATTTTGCAAATAGGTAGGTACTTATTAAACTTTTATTGGTTATATATAACCAATAAAATAAACATCTCACATTTCTTGCAAATTCATTAGTACCTGTTAACCTCCATCACTCCGACACTGGCAACCTTATTTAGGGATTAGTAACCCTCACAACTATTGTATTCTATTCTGCTCCAACCTTTATACCTGGTGGTCATACTCAATTTAAAATTGTTTTCCTATATACTTCTGTAAACTTGTTGACAAATATCTGTTTTTCATTGAGTCTCATTTGTTTATCCCTGAGGCTGATTATTTAAACTATTGAACTTGCCCATGAATGATGCTAGACACATTTAGCAAATTTCATACGATTCTTTAAGACTATCTCAAAAGTTAAATGCATATTTCGTTTTCATCGAAATTATTTACAACATAAACGTTTAAAAAAGGGGTATGTTTATTACTTATACAATTGTAATAACTTCTATATTTTTCAAGCTACAGACTTCTGCGTACAACCATTGGATAGCTGGTAAAAAAAGTCACATTAAAAATTAAAAAACTTTCTATGACCAATACGAACGAAGTTAGCGTATTTTTAAAAAAATCATATCTCCATTGTTTATAAACATTAAAAAGTAAAATTTGCTAAATTTTAAATGACTTTATATTGAAACTTATAGCTATAAAATTCATCCAATTTTTTTAAACTTACAGCCCTTCGAAACGAAGGTACTTTCGAAAGATCGACATTGGAAAGTGGAGGGGATAACTGTTATTGCTATTCAGCTCCGTTTTTTTTCGACATCGGAACTTCAAATTGAAACACGTAGGAAAAATTTAAATTTTCAGAGCTTCCATTACAGCTGGAAGCCTCTTTTTAATCTGGGGTAGCTCGTCGAAATATGAATAAATACATAGTTTTCACTGGCCGGAAAATATGGAAAACCTCGGAAAAATTGAGTCCATTTGAAATTCACCGTAAAAACTTACCATTTTTTTTTAATTTGGCTGGAATAGTCTGTCGCAGTATTAATAATGATGACATAATTTTCACCCCCGTAAATCTCGGAAAATCCCGGAAAATCAACATATATTTTTTCATAGTATATCGATGATGTAATAATACTAATATATTTTATAAATTAAATTTCAGGTAATTCTTTACACATTATATTATTATATTCTGTATATTAATTATAACTTTTTGTATTTTTATAATTAACAATATTGATTTTTATTCTATTTTTCGTACAAATATGGTATACAATATAAATCTAATCTGCATTACTTTTTGATAAAATAAGTCGATTTTTTCGAAACTTATCTTATTAAATTTTGCAATGTTTACTGAACTTTATTTATTTTCTTTACATACATTGGTTTAAAAGTTAAAATTTGGTTCATTCATTCGATTTCACTGTCAACTCTGAACCTTTATGTTGCAGGTTATTTTTCATTTATTAAGTCAGTCTATAAATATACATCTTCAGAATCACTGTCGTCGTCAAACGTAACTGTACCGAGGCTGCAGCATATTTTCTCCTCTACTTCTACCTCAGTACAATTTATGCACAAGTTCGTACAATTCAAACCATGTTTTCTGCACCCACATCTAGTAGTTTTGCAACCTGTGGTGCATTTGCACGTAATGTGCTTTAATTTGTTGTGAGTATAAATTGGTTCAAAATCAGTGGCACTTTGTCTTCAACCATAAGCAGAAGCATCTAACTTATTACTTAACCACATTTGTAATTGATAGTAAACCCAAAGAACATGCTGTTTGGGTGCACCTTCAGTTGGTGGCAGAGTTTCTAGTTTAAAAGATGATTTACCGATATTTCTGTTCAATTGTAAGTATCTTTTATAGAAAGTGTATTGTTGTGTGTTTTTTTTTATAATTTATATCAACTGCAGTAGAGTATAGAACCACAAACACCTCACAACCAATTCTCATTATATTTTCTTTAGTTCGTAAAAAATATGCATAAAACTAAGAGTTTCTTCGTTTGCGTTGATTAATTTAAATTTCCCCTGATTATAAATAAAAAATTTAAAAAAATAATTTCTTTTGATTTGATGTCCAATGTAATCAAAAATTTTAAAAAATTACCTCGTAAAGAGTACAAATAGAGTAAAAAATGATCTGCTCCTTTTGAATGGAAATATGTTTCAGATGTCTAAAATAAATCAAAAAAAGATTTTTTTATTATTAATGAAAAATCAGAATATTGCAAGCTTATATAGAACGAATTTTTTTAAAATCTATAAAGTTATCACAAGCATAATCGTATTTCTAAAATTTGTAAAGACTTTTTATTTTTTTAAGTTGAAATTTAATTATGATTATAAACAATAATAAAGGTTTAACTTGCATAACAATAATTTAGCAATTTTTAAAACAAAAATTAAAAAGGAAAATACTTACTTTGAAACTACTACTGCTTGAACAAGTTAATGCCTCAGTCTGCTGTTTATTATGAAATAATCTATAATAAATAATATTTTTTACCGATTATACGGTGAAAATAATTAATTATTTATTCAATAGTTTTAAATATTACTTACAATTTTCAATCAAAAATATTTAAATACGTTTAGTTAAAACTTTTTTGTTCGAAATACACAAAATATTTTACTCAAAAAAGTAGAAGTATATAGCTTTCTAAAGCTACTACACTGAGACTGACGAAATTTCGGAGTGTGGAGCTAAAACAGTTTCCCCTCCACTTTCCTATTTCGATCTTTCGAAAGTACCTTCGTTTCGAAAGGCTGTAACTTTTGAAAAATTTGATGAATTTTATAGTTATAAGTTTCATTATAAAGTTTTGATTTTCATTCAAAATTTGTGCAAATTTCACTTCTTAATGTTTATAAACAATGGAGATATGATTTAAAAAAAAATCGTCGCTAACTTCGTTCCTATTGGTCATAGAAGATTTATTGTTTTTTTAAATCTGAGTTTTTTTACCAGCTATAGCTGGTATTTTTACCAGCTAAGTAAAAAACATACCCCTTTTTCAAACGTTAGTTTTGTAAATAATTTTAATGAAAACGCAATATTCATTTAACTTATGAGATAGTTTAAGTCTTAAATAATCCTATGAAATTTGCTAAATGTGTCTAGCGTTATCCATAGGACAAGATCAATAGTTTAAATAATTAGTCTTTGGGATAAACAAATTAAATAACTTTTAAACTGTTTGACCGATCGGGGGAAAATTTTGCATAAATTTAAAAAAAGGTAATTCCTCGATATTTTAATGTATAAATAACATTTTATTTCATTAATTAAAAATTTATAAATTTTATAAATTAGTGCAAAAAACTGCCTTTTTGCAAATATCTCCGTAGATTATTTATCAATTTTAATTCAAAAACGGAAAAATGAAGATATTCTTGAAATGAAAAAATGATATAAATATTGTTTATTTAAAATATAAGGGAAAAAACTTATAGACAAAAAATCAAATTATGACCATAAATTATTGTTTAAAAAAAACGCAAGGTAAAGTTTTATCTACGTTTTACAGTAGAACATGTTAAAGCACAGGACAACTAATTGTCATTGGCATGATACAGTGAATTTTTACAGTCAGGTACCTAGTGTAGAGTGTAGTGTGTGTGTGTAGAGTAATTGTCTTGATACTTACCACTGAGCCACAGAGGGGGTTAAAAGTTATAATAAGAAATTTAAAAAATAGCCGTAAAACTCATAAAAAGCAGCAAAAATCGTTAAACGTAAAAAAATTAAAATCGAGTATCTTTCTTAAAGTTAGTCCTAGAGCCTTATACAATAGACCATTTTAAAGGTAATTAATGTTTCTTTATATTAAATGTACTGTTGCAGATAGCTACAACTGCGTAGAAAAAAATCTAGAACAATGTGCAAAAAAATACTAAAAAATTTACACAAAAATGGTGTGTGTGGTGAACTGTAAAAAATCGTATCTCGGATACAGCGAATCCTAAAAACTTCTACCAAACGCTATTTTAAAAAGGAAGGATAGTATATATTTCTGTACAGCAGTATCTATACCATATCACCGTGTAAAACAGTTACGGGACGAAAAAGAAAATCGCGTGTCATCCTGTTTTTTTTTGCTTCATTTTTTAAATATATTTTTGTTAAAAAATAAAATTTTTGACTTTAAAAGGTGACATTTCGATAAGAAAAGTGATAAGCGATAAGAGTAAAACAACAAAAAAGCAATAATCGCATCTATTTTTAACAACAATACTCTCAAATCTTTATAGAATATACAGTATATTCAGTAATCTCAATTTTATATTTACCTGAAAAATGTACCTTTATTAAGAAAGGCACAGCTCAATAATGAAATAATTATAAAACTTAAGTCCCACTGCCAAGTTTCAACGTAGGATTAAGGAAACCCCATTAATGAATTTCCAAAGTACAAATTGTAATTTTCAATTGCAGTAAACTATGGGAAGTATTGAAAGCAGCAGGAGTCAATGAATATTTAATAGAACTTTATATTCGGAAATTTGAATAAAATAAAATAAAGTCAAATTCGAGAAACCTTATTAATCACTTACAAGCTATATTTTTATCAGACAGGGGTAAAGGTAATCCACGTATAGAAAATCGATTATTAACTTAAAGTTATTTGTTGAAACCTTATATTATGCTTCAAATCAGTAAGAATTGTAGTAAGAAGTAAAGTTCGTGCAATTTTCTGGATCAAGACTAGAATTATCATTTTCAGATCGTGCAAGTGCCCTTCATGGCTTAACAACCATTTACGTAACCTATACAACAGTTACAGGCACTGTTTGGCATTAAAGCCTTCCGATTACATACAATAAAAACATCTTTAAGAACAACCAGCACAACAATAAGTCAGTGATTTCCAGTTGTCGTTCCTTTACAATTATTTATGCTATTCCTAAAAAATTCTAAGCTTTATATAAGCAGTTGTATAAAAAGGGAAAATAGTATAGCTCTTAAGCTTTCTTTTCTGTCTTCTTAGTTAATAATACTGCTTGTATATTAGGCAATACTTCACCTTGGGCGATGGTAACTCCTGAAAGCAATTTGTTTAATTCCTCGTCATTTATTATAGCTAACTGTAAATGTCTAGGAATTATACGGGTCTTTTTGTTATCTTTCGCAGCGTTTCCTGCCAATTCCAAAACTTCAGCAGCTAGATATTCCATAACAGCAGCCAAGTATACAGGAGCTCCAGCACCAACTCTTTCGGCATAATTTCCTTTCCTCAATAGACGATGAATACGACCTACCGGAAACTGTAAACCAGCACGATTTGATCGGGACTTTGCTTTTTCCTTAACTTTGCCTCATTTACCACGTCTTGACATGTTTAAGATTGCTACATGCGTTAATTTCCCTTGGATATCAAGTGAATACTGACTCGATACTGATTTTATGACAGATGATGAAGAATTAGCTACTTACTGGTTAGAATGGACGTTACCTGGACGTTTAACTTTTACCAATCTACTATATATGTTTTATAGTTTACCTTGATTCAATTATAAATGCATTCAAAAACAGTCCTTTGGTGTATTCCATTGATACTGACTTGTCTAAAGCATTCGAGGCTTTATCGTTGCCTTAATCATCGCCTTTTATTGCATAAACTGGAATTTTTTGGTGTATCTGGTGAACTTTTTTACTGGTTGCAAAATTATATGCAAGACGGGTCTTTGTTTATCAAAGTGAAGACCTTTATTTCAATTGAATTCTTTCCAAAGTCTGAATTGTTCCAAGGTTCCCATTTAGGTCCTCTACTCTTTGTAGTTTCTGTTGATGCTATCCGATCCTTAGTTCATATTATTCGAAACTGTTCTGATTGTATTATCATTGGCCAGCTTTGCAAATTAGTGTGTTAATATCCATTTAATTATTCTCTCTCTTCAATGGCGCTACAGCCCAAATCGAACTATGCCTCCAACCTTGTCGGTCCCGCGCCGATTTTCTCCAGGTTCTCACGTCTAGCAAATTTTGCGCGTCGCTGCCACTTCATCCTCCCCTTTTCCTTGGCCTTTCTTTTGGTCTTGCGCCCTGCATTTTACTCTCTAGGGCTCTTTTCGGCAATCTTTCTGTCTCCATTCTTACTACATGACTATCCCAGCGAAGTCTCTGAAGTTTATCGAATTCTGAGATTGGTGTCTCTTTGAACAGTTGGTAGAGTTCATGGTTGTACCTGGATCTCCATATTCCGTTTTCGTTACTAGGTCCAAATATCTTTCTTAGGACTTTTCTTTCGAAGACTTTTTTTTTGTCTCTTCTGTCATCACCCATGTCTCGCATGCATAACATACTATTGGTCTGATATTTAAATTGCGATTTAATTATTAATCGTGAAAAATATCAGGTGATAGGGTTGTATCGATATCTTGACCCTCTGGTTTTTAGTTATTATTTAGAGGATGTTTTGTTTGATAGTGTTAATAATGTCACGTAAGTCGGTGTGGTTTTTCAGAGACATTTGTCCTTCAAACTGCTTGGTTTCATTAAGACGCATACCAGAGATTTTCGTAGAAATGCATCTCTAAAAAATCTCTACTTTTCTCTTACCCGCTCCCAACTGACCCAACTTGAAAATTCAACTATGAGTTTACCTTTGTTCAAACATGTATCAAAAAGTTAGAGTTTAAAAAAGATTTTTGATGTACTGTTCTTTTAAACTGCGTAGACCATTTTCCTTCTTTTCTTAATCTGGTACCTGGATTCTCTTTCTACCAGAAGAGTTAATATGTATATATATATATATATATATATATATATATATATATATATATATATATATATATATATATATTATATGTTCGGATAGATTTCCGCGGTCAGATGAATGAAAATCACTAGGTTCTCGGGAAGAACCGCGTTGAGAATTTAACGCTCGACGTTTCGGCTCCCATTTTGGAGCCATTATCAAGAGGGATGGGGTTCGGTTCGAGTTAGGGGTCTCAATCTGCCTACTCCCCTCATTCGAAACGTACCAGTATCGTGTTCTGTATTATAAATACAAGAACTGTCTCTCGGCACTGAGGTTTCAATCTGCCTACTCCTCAGTGTCACTCGACACTGAGGAGTCACTTGTCAGTGTCGAGTGACTCCTCAGTGTCGAGTGACACTGAGGAGTAGGCAGATTGAGACCTCAGTGCCGAGAGACAGTTCTTGTATTTATAATACAGAACACGATACTGGTACGTTTCGAGTGAGGGGAGTAGGCAGATTGAGACCCCGAACTCGAACCGATCCGTATCCCTCTTGATAATGGCTCCAAAATGGGAGCCGAAACGTCGAGCGTTAAATTCTCAACGCGGGAGAACCTAGTGATTTTCATATATATATATATATATATATATATATATATATATATAATATATATATATATATATATATATATATATATATATATATATATATATATATATATATATATAAATATATATATATATATATATATATATAATATATATATATATATATATATATATTTCTTCTCATTCGCTGCGTGCTGCGTTATTGCATTCATGTACTCGTATATTTTATTTTTATCTGTAATTTAATGTATTGTATATTTCTTTAATGCTGTATTCTTATATAATTTTGACAGCTTGCTTGTCTCGTTTGTTATCAATAAATAAACAACATTTTTTAAGAAAAGACCTTGATCATTATTTAAAGACTTTCAAATTAATCAAAAATACTTTCCGAATGTAGCTCAACCAGTGCACAGCTGATGACTCAGGTTTAGAAAAAGAAAACCGTTAATTTTTTAATGGCATCGAGAGCACTCACCCTCGAATTACCTGCAGCGAGTTTTGTTGAAAAGAATCCCTTATTGTGTCTTATATGTGACTAACCGCCCTATCCTATACGTCTATTCCCAAACGGGACCCCAACCACAACTAGATTTTTTTTAGAAAGTTTCTCATGTGAACGTGGCGCAGATGCACGTAAAATACTATTATATTGCTATGGTTTTATAATCCAAGACGTTTAAGTAAATATTCTCCCAGTTTAAATAGTATATAAGCAGAGAATGTAAAAAATAGATTAAATAGACCAAAAAAGTAATAACAGTTGTAACATCTCTAATTTTATTTGTCTTAAGCAACCGCTATTGACAATAAGAGTTTTTAGAAAGAGTAAATTTTGATTACGGTAGCCAAAGTATTTTCTATTTGATCCCCAGCATAAAGAGATACTGATGTATTAACGTACATATATCTACCTATTAGTCTTGAAACATTTAATGTTGAACATAGCCTTTTGTTCCTCCATTTTCTGTTTCTCCAGCCACGTGCATGTAACTCGAACCGTCGTGGTTTCTCAGGTCATCTACCTGATGATCCTTTTTATCCTTTCCCTACTAAGTAATTATCTAATATCAGTCTGTCTATATATATATATATATATATATATATATATATATATAATATATATATATATATATATATACATATATATAAATCAAAAAATATTTGTGTAAACACATGTAAAGCCCTTCAACACCAAAATATTTCAAAAAGGGTTTATTAAATATCTTCAAAGATGACCATTATTGGAAAGTCGACGACATACCGCCGTATACGTCAAGGAAAGGCTTAAAACCTTATCAACGAAGACGAAAAACATATATTTCATCTATTTTAACAACGAAATTCCGACTTTAAATAAAATCTAGAAATTTTGTCCAAAAAAAATTAAATTAAATATGTTTGAGATAAAATTATTGAAGAAAAATTGATTTCCTCAATCAAAATAAGAAATTATACTATTTGGACTACCTAAATGAAGAATAAGAAAGATGTGTCAAGATAAAAATGTAATATTTTCTCGCCAAAAGTTTTTAAATTGAATTAAAGCGTCCTCTGGTAAAAAATGACACTTAAATCGTGGTTTACTAACACCGGTGATTCCACGAAAATATGAATGATCATGTTTTTAAAGAATACTTTAAACAAACTATAGAGCTAATTTTAACAGATGCAATTGTTTTGAAAAACGCTTCGTACTATTAAATACGATCTGCAAATTGCGAAAAACTGATTCGAAAAAGGCACAAATAATTTAGTGGCTGTCGGAAAAAGAAATACTGTTTGAAGACAAAAAATGTAATAAAGAATCCGAATACATCGTTTGCAAAAGGCATTATTTTGCAAAAAAACTAATATTCTAGTACTTCGACTCCTTCCCATCACTGCACTCAAAACCCTATTCAATTTGTGGAAGAATATTAAAACTGGGGTTTGGAGCTTAACATGAAAAAAAGCAAAGTATCTACATAAGAAAGGAAGAAGCTACAGAACAACTGTACCTGGACCAGAAAAACATTGAAAAAAAAATTTGTTTTTACTGACTAATTTAATAGTAAGGCTACATTTAATTACTATTTAACTGTGAATAAGCCACAATTAAAGATAAAAACACGTTTATTGACGTTTCAATTTTCACTTCGGAAATCGTCTCAAAATACAAACAGTAAATTAAATTTAATTCAATTCTCTACGAAAGGATCCTTAAGGAAAGACTCGTAGAATTCCTAGACACTCACCTCGCTATTCCAGATTACCAATTCAGATTCATGGCTGGACATTCCAGGCATAATGCATTGGTTGAAGCAACAACTTTCATTTCACCATCACTTAACGAAAGAAAATCCTTAGATTCTGCATGATGAAGTGTAGTCATTACCCATCAGCACACATATATCAGGTAGTTAATCTACCACCAATTAAGGACAGAATCCTATCTCTCAGCAGGAGATATCCCCTTCGAACCATCAGCTCGAACAACCGAGCCAAACAAACATTAAGGACCCCTTGCAATCGCCGAGGGTAAATACTCACCAGGGTTCCTAAAAGAAAAGTTCCGTTTCCTCCAGCTAAGCTTCTACACAATACTGGACAAACTTCCTGATGAGTATTTGTATATTCTGGAATTATTCCCTATTAAATATCGCAGCTATAAACTGCCTGCCAAAAATGCTGATTAAGAGCCGTTCCATTGTAGTATGGTTGGTAACCCCTGAAGTACCTCCTTCAATTTGTTTGGCCTTCTCCACCAAGAATTCTTGTTGTGCGCTTCATCATAACATATCATCCACACACATACGCCACCTTCTATACCGCAGCTTTTTAGCAATCCACTACATCTCCACAAGCGTCCATCATCACGTTTACCACGCCCCCACTACTCCGCAAAAAGAAGAGTACTCCTTCCTTGAAGATTCGACAGCCTAAATAAGGTAAAAACTCTGGATCGAAATGGGGAATGAGGATGTTGATAATACAACCGAGAGAGTTAGTTGGCAAACTCCAGTTCTATAGTTCGGATGTAGAAATATTTGTTTCGATAGGAACTTATGGTTTACTTTCAACGTTGTTTTCTTTAATGTCAACCCAACTATTTTTTAGTTACGCAAGTACTACAAAACTTCACTGAAGATGTGACTAGTCCGAAAACGTTTTGAACTTTATTAGACTCCATTTGGATTTTTTAGTTTAACTTTTTAATTAAATATACCACTTGGAACATAAGTTTTTACTTCGATGCACGAGTTTTACTCGGTTCACAATTTGTTGATAGCTCACTACAAGTTTAATCCTAATTAGAGAACTGAAATACAGAGAGGATAGGTAATACGATATAATAGTAAAAACCAACCTGAAACTGACGATTTAAGATGTTTTCAACTAACCCACCTTGTATCGGCCGGAATACAATACAGCGGTCAAGCTTATAATCCGATTAGGAACGTATTTTGGCCGACCAGTGTCGTAGAGTATATGATTGAAACATTTATTTGAACTAAATAAATATATTTTTTAAATTGTATTTTTGTTTTAATAAAACATAATAAAATAAAATATTTTATTCAAAAATAAAGTTTTTTGCCATTTGTAAAAGATACATTTATTTAATTAAGGGGAAAGGCACCAAATGTGTTTTAAATGTATCCATTATTTTCGAATTCGGAGAAAACTAATAAATATTTTTGAAAAATTTAAAAGCAGAATGAAAGATTACATTATTACTGAGGGTATTAGGTATATGTGTATACTGATGTATATTACAGAAAGTCCCTGAAAACTTCTACAATGTTTATTTTATTATGTTATGCAACAGGGGTGAAAATAAAAGAGAGAATATAGTATAATTTTTAATTGAAAATATTGCATGCAAAAGAAACCTTTTATTTATTCTAATAAATATTTTATTCTGCCTTTAAATTTTTCCAAAAAGGCTTTTAGTTTTCTCAGGATTTGAAAAAAAATCGATACATTTAAAACACATTGAACATTTTGACAGGCGACGTTTTGCGCCTTTACCCTTTAATACCTTACGATTACAACTACTATCACTTACCTTATATAATTACGATTAGAAAACTATTCAAATTCAAAATAAATAGTATCAACTTCGGAATCCGAGTCGTCTTGAGGGTTAATAATTAGCGGTTGTGTTTCTACGGTCGCATCAATTATGTTATCAAGATCCCACATTTTTTGTTCTTCTTCTATTACATGTCTTACTGCATCTTTCCAGTTTTGTTCTGTAATGTGTTGTAAAGACTCGTATAACAATTCACGTACAGCTTGTATTTTATATGACGTATTTTTTCTAGCCACATAACTTTTCATTTGTGCCCAAATGAGTTCAATTGGATTTATTTCGCAGTGGTAGGGTGGAAGTCTAAGGACTGTGATGTTTCTCCTTTCCGCCATTTTGTCAACTACGTATTTCTTGAACTTAGATTTGTGTTGCCGGGCAATTTTTAAAAGTTCTGCTTTTACCATTCCATCTTCGTAAGGCAGGTACTTATTCCGCAGCCAGTCAAGGATATCCTGTTTTTTCCACGCAGTCGTTGGAAGTCTTTCTACTAGTCGTGAATGATAAGGTGCATTATCTAATACTATAATTGAATTTGGTGGTATGTGTTCAATCATCTGCACAAAATACTCTTCGAAAACATCAGTTGTCATCTCCTCGTGATAGTCTTTTGTGCTTTTGGACTGAAATTCCAACAAACCATGCTTAACAAATCCTTTTTCACTGCCAATGTGAGAAATTATTAATCTACTGCCTTTACCAGAAGGTGGGGAGGTAGACCAACCTTCTATAAAGGCTTGCCTGGAGCTTAATATATTTTTATCTGACCAAACTTTCTTTAGAGTATGACCTGAGTTTACCCACGATTCATCCTGGTAGAAGATTGGCCTTCCTTCAGACCGGAATTTTCGTATGGATCTTAGATAATTTCTTCTCCAACATAATATCTCCTCCCGGTCAATCAAATGTGATTTTCGGTCTGATTTCTCCCACCGGAAATTTAATTCTTTTAAAACTTGCCACAATTTAGTTCGTCCGATATGAGGCAAATCCGGATCATCTCTAACTTCTTGTAAAATTTTATTTAGGTTTGGTATTTCTTTTTTGAAAAAAAATCCATGAATTTTCCTTCGAATACCATTTTTGGCAAATTCATCAAGTTCAATAGGCTTTTTCCCTCTCTTTAAGTGTTCGTTTGTGTTTGGGTTAGCTATACCGTGTTTTTTTTCTTTCTGATAGGAACCTATATATAGTTGACTCCCCTACGCCAGTCATGTTGGCACAACTTTCGACTATGTTGCGAACAGTGTTTGTGGGATTCTGAGAAACCAGAGCATCGTAAACATTCAGGACAATAGTCTTCTCTCTTGGTGAATAGACAGACTGACTGACTGTACGCAACAGTATTGGTGTAAAACTTGATGATGTTGATGATGAAGCCATCACAAACAATCCAACAAAACGAGCACGAGCGAAAGGTACGTATATGTTCGTAGGTATATGGAATAAAAAATCACTCACGCACTGCATATAATTCGCAAAAGAAATATTCGAGACGCTAATTACTGCCGTAGAAGCGGAAACACCGACGAGCCGTAAATTACATGCGATCAAAAACGTACTAAACAAACAAATTGTTTTCGTTCGTAATAACTTCACCCTTTTAAGTTAAGTTTCGAATATAAACTAAACAGACGATGTACGTGGCCAAATCCGGCATCTATACCCATTATATTATTAAAAATCTGGGGAATTCCATCCTAATTATCTTGCAACCGATAGTACCTTCGGATATAAATACCAGGTTTTCTAGTAAAGTGATTAAACGCGAAGATTAGTATTGAAATATCCAAAGAGATAAGGTATTCTTATTTACAAAATTGTTAATGGTTAAATTATTATTTTTAATAATATAATATAATAACCAACATTAGCCGTGAAAGTTTTAATTGTTTTTTACTAAATATATCGGTATTAAAACATTATTAATATTAATATTAATTTTAATGAATAAACACCTCAGAAACGCCTATGATGATACAAATTTTACGGCCGTTTGATGATTTTGAGGCATATTTCGTGCTATCAACAATTTGTGAACAGAGAATAATAACAAATAAAGTTCACGTACTACTCCTATTTTAGCTCTTTAAAAACAATTTTTTTTAAAATCTCGGCTCAACAGGAAGGTTCTTGTAAATATAAATATTCGTGCAAAATTTAGAAATAATTTATAAACATGCTTGAAATAAAAATATTGTGCTGTATTGTATTATATTTAGAAATTATCCATTTTATTATATCTATTTATTCGGATATTTTATAGTTTAACGTCAATAAGGCAAGTTTGGGTTGAAGTGCCATGTAAATGTTAATACGAAGGAAAGCAATAATTTGAAAAAAAAAACAAAATTGTCTTGCTAATTTGGGGCAGAGGTTCAAATATTTCTGTAAGAAATACCTATGTATTGCCACTAAAACAGCGATTGTGAGTTTTGTGGAACACTGAATAAAGGTTTTGTGAGAATTTACAAAAAAAATGTTTTTTTGTTCTACCTATTGATCAATTTTTATCGAGATTCGGAAAAATCAGCCAACAATAATAGTTAATTAATTTGAAACCTTTTTAAAGAGTTCAAAATCACCCCTTGTTAATAGCAAGTGGAGAACGCGTATAAATAAAAATCGAAAGTTTCCAACCAATGCAATTGCACATTTGAGATCGCATCGGCGGACTAACCACTCATTACGGCGACATCCCGTCCGTCACTCCCTTATTGTACGTTCCAAGTGCAATAACTGCAAATAATTGCATCGGGCAATAGCAAATTGCAATCCACGCATCTACGTGTATCTCGGCTTTGGCGAGTGTGCATTTCAAGTCATACACGCGAATTGCAGTACTTGCAATCGCTGATTGGCGGTCGCGACCACCAATCGCCGCTACGCTTTTATGCACGCGGTGTAATACATGTGCAAGTGATGCACTTTACGTAATGGTTACCCGACTCTTATTTCAATTTTACACCTTAAACTCTAATTATATCTCATTAATTAGGATGATCTAGTTATTTCAAATGTATTCAACTCTATATACGACACTCGAAAGGTATAAATTGGGATTCCTATTTATATAAACTGTAAAAGAATATACAATGCGTCAGTATATAAAGCTATCGAGGTAGATGTATGTTCGTTTCATCGATTATTAACGATGAATGAAAATAATGAAAAAAAGTTGTGGATGACAAAATATATCTTATATTTTGAGTGGAAACATAACGAAAAACAGTCCCAATAGTGATCAATAAAACAGGATTATAAGCATTTTCCTTTTTGGCTTTTAATCTAGGATTTTTATAGTTTATTTTTATGAACGAGAGAGTAATTAGCATAATTTTAACTGGTAGCTCCGACCACTCCATGGGCGTGCTCAAGATTAATTGAAAAATTACTTTGAATAATTGTAAAAAATAAATGAATTATTTCAGTGTTATAAAGTGTTATGTGTATATAAACAAAAGTGACCTCTTTTATCACACACTATATTAGAACTGACTGGCCTACATTAAAAAGAGTTTTAAAAAATTCACATTTTTTTTTAATTTTTAAAAATTACAAAAGAGAAAAAGAGTTTTTAAAACCGTCTAAGGTATGTTAAATAAATGAATAAAAATATTAATATAAAACTTACAGCTACTTGTTACAAATCCAAATCAGATTCAGAAGATGAACTTTCAGAACCAAGATTTATAATAACTGGCTCGATCATTTTATCAGTAATATTGTCCAGCTTCCACATTTTTTCCTCTTCTTTAATAGTGTGATTTACTGCCTTTTCCCAGTTTTCAGGTTTTACATTATTTACGGCCTCCAAAAACAACTGTTTAACATCATGAATTTTAAAAGTGGTATTTTTTCTTGAAACTTCACTCTTTATCTGTGCCCATACCAGTTCAATCGGGTTTAATTCACAATGATATGGTGGGGATCTAAGTACTGTCATTCCACGATTTTTGGCAATTTCATCAATTTCGTATTTTTTAAATTTTTCTTTATGAAGGGCACACAACGAATAAAGTTCCTTTCTTATAGATCCGGGATGGTACGTAATATTTTTTGAACTCAGCCAATTCTGCAAGTCTTTTGTTAACCACTTGATTGTGGGAGTTGGTGACTTGGTAACCACAGTTCTTAGAAAGAAGATCTATCATTTGTTCGAACCATTCTTGAAAGACATCAGCGTTCATGTCTTCATGGTAGTCACCGGTACGAGTTGATTCAAAAGTTAATAAACCACCTTCAACAAAACCGTCTGAACTGCCAATGTGTACTATTATCAGCCTGCGTCCCTTTCCTGATGGTGGGTTTAAACCAGTAGATAAGTTATTTACAAAAGCGTGCCTTTGACTTGTAACAGTTTCATCCTGCCAAAATTTATTTGGTGTATGACCCTCGTTGATCCATGTTTCATCAAGATAAAATATTT
Organism: Diabrotica balteata; assembly: GCA_918026665.1. Lineage (NCBI taxonomy): Eukaryota > Metazoa > Arthropoda > Insecta > Coleoptera > Chrysomelidae > Diabrotica > Diabrotica balteata. The sequence goes on from OU898277.1 coordinate 40,098,470, forward strand.
TTCTTTTTTGGTTTCTCATTTCCTTTATGGTTCTTAGAAAATGTCTTCTCCATATGACAATATCGCTTCTTTCTAATAAAATAGACTTTCTGGGATTCTTTTTTCAGCGGAAGCCTATTTCTTTTAAAAGTTTCCATAACGTACTTCGACTCATTTCTGGGTAATCCTTATCATCTCGAACTGAGACAAGAACTTTATCCAATGTTGGAAATTCTTGTCTAAAGAAGAATTCATGCACTTTCCGTCGAAGTCCTTCTTTAAAATGATATTCTATTTGAAATTTTGGTCCCTGGAGCATTACGTGGCATTTGAAAACTACCACATTTCTCTTCTTTAATAACTCTGTAAATCGTAGATTTTTCAACACCAAGTGTACTGCTAACTAACTCAACGGTCTCATCAACACTTTCACATAAACGTTTGTCTGTAAATGATTTAAAACAATTAAATATTAATGTTTTTTCATTAACTGTTAAAGGACCAATTTTTCGGCGTTTACACGGCACTTCCAAATTTTCCATAACACTAGTATACACAATAAACTGCACCTTGCAACTGACTTGTACCTACTTTTAGTGAACTGTTAAGAATTTTGAATACGCCACTTGGACCTTCCTACAAAATGGAAAAACCCACTATCACATTTTCTGTGGAATAAGTTTAGAAGGTAATTATCTAGTCAATTACGGTCGTAGATTCCTGGAATTAAAGAATTAAATGTTTGATTGTTGAAACCCTTACTTCTTGAAATGCACTCATTTCAGATAAAATAAAACGTTTTATTTTATCTAAAGAATTAAACTTTATTTTGCAAATAGGTAGGTACTTATTAAACTTTTATTGGTTATATATAACCAATAAAATAAACATCTTACATTTCTTGCAAATTCATTAGTACCTGTTAACCTCCATCACTCCGACACTGGCAACCTTATTTAGGGATTAGTAACCCTCACAACTATTGTATTCTATTCTGCTCCAACCTTTATACCTGGTGGTCATACTAAATTTAAAATTGTTTTCCTATATACTTCTGTAAACTTGTTGACAAATATCTGTTTTTCATTGAGTCACCCGTATCAACAGTTTAGGGATTTGCATACATAATTTATTGTTTTATTACTCTCTCATACATAAAAATACACTATAGTAAAAATGATTATTTTATTAATGTTTTGCTTATCTTACTTATTTTAATAAACTAGTTAAATCCTTTTCGCCTGAAATACAATTTCAGGTACAGAATATTTCACAAATCTTCTTCTATTTTGGAATATTGCTAGACACTCGACAGCCAATGATGCACTCTACTGTACAGCATAAGAAGCACGAAAATAAATTGCTCTAGTATTTAATGAAAATATTAGTATTATAAAAAATATAAAGTATAAAAAGTTATTTACAGTAACACCTTTTGGTGTAATTCACGTGCACTGTGCATTTTACGTGGAAATATTTGTTTGCTTAGCAGTTTCACCTTTTTGCTCAGCGTTAAAGACAGTACCATGTTAATTAACAAGCTTATGAAAAGATTAAGATTTTTTAAACGTATTTTATTCTATATTTAGCTGCAAAATATTTGTTACAGCCAGATTAGTTATTAGACTAGGGTCGATAATTTTTTAAACCAAAAAAAATTATAGTAGAATGAAACCTATTGGAAAATGAAGAGAATATGCTAAAATTGTAAGAAAAAATAAATTACACTCCATCGGAGGTCGGGAAGTGGGGTGGCGGGGGAGAGGGTTCAGGCTAAAAATCGGTTATCGCGATTTTCGGCGAAACTACAAGTGCTATAAAGCTATTAAATGTACAAGGCCATTAAATGTTAGAATAAGTGAACATCAATCTTATATTAAAAATAGAGAATTTGATAGATCTCAAATCTGTAAACACGCATGGGATAATGAACATAGGGTTCAATAGGAATAATTCAAATGTAGTCCTAAAAGAAACGGATGGTAAAAAAAGAAAAATCAAAGAAGCGGCTTTAATTATGTTAAATGAGGCCAATTGTGTCGCAAATTCGGCAGAATGTAGTAGGATCTGGTTACCAATATTGAAAGAGGAAGTTATTAATAAGAAAATACCAGTATTAGTAAGTCAGTAACCTATAGAGGATACATAATTTATGATTTTTAAATAACGTAAAATATAAAATCAGAATTTTGATGTTTGTTGAAGCTAAACTAAATTCACGAACAAATACTTACAGTGTCGGGATAGTATTATGAGGTTTTTTTCCTGGTTTTTCCCTCATAATTTACTATGGAATCACTAACAGGAGAATTTTACTGTCATCATGTCATGTGTTTGTCTTTTTAAAGACGAATTACATGCTATGATTTTTTTCTGACGGATATTCTCAAATTAAAGTTGATTTCATGTTATCGAATGAACTATCTTATAAGTAAAGTCGTCCCAGGAGCGCAACTCAACAATATTGGCAATATCATTTTAAAGTCGTCTACTTTAAAATGCATAATGTATGTCTGAATTGTCAATATAAATGAGTCAGATAAAATTTAATTATTAGAAGAATTTTTCACTATGTAACAAAAAACAAAATTTGTTTAATTTACTGTTTGTATTTTGAGAACGATTTCCGAAGTGGAAATTGAAACGTCAATAAACGTATTTTTATCTTTAATTGTGGCTTATTCCCAGTTTAATAGTAATGAATTTACAAGTGCTATGGAAAAAAGTTAATAGCAAAGTTGTAGGTAAAAAAAGATCTACAACTTTTGTATTTACACTTTTTTCACATAACCTCAAAATTTTTGTAGAAAATTAAAAAAACTAAGTTTTTGATTTTTTATTTTTATCTGTAAAAAAAATTTTTTTTACGAAATTTGATGAAAACTTGCCTTAGTGTGTATCAAGTACATTGTAATTTTTTGAATTGAAAAATTTATTTTTTTACCTGATATTGATTTATTATCGAAAAAGCACCCTAATTTTCAATCGAAAATTCACGCGTCAAAATATCAGCTTCTTTAAAAAGTCGGAGGGCTTTCTGTTCGTTGAAATCTATACTTTCTGATAGTGTAAAAAAATATACATTATTATGGGAAATGTTTACAAAAAGCCGCAAAAAACGAAGAAAAACTGGAATCGAACAATTTTTTTTTCATCATTATGTACAATTTTGAGATATTTCTTATAATTAATACTGTAATTAATCATGTAGCTTAAGATTTCATGATACATTGATAAACAAAAAAATTATAAATCCACAAAACATTAAGATTGCAAAAAGACATGTGAAAATAGCTGTTAAAAATATTCAATATGGGATTTAAAGGGAATTTCATCAAGAAAATGAGACTGCTATACGATTTTTTTTTTAACAATTAAAAAGCTGGTTTATTAATGTTTAATTACATTTTTGTCATGGGCAATCTTACAATATATATATATATATATATATATATATATATATATATATATTTATATATATATATATATATATATATATATATTTATATATATATATATATATATATATATATATATATATATATATATATATATATATTTATGATGTATATATTTATCATAATATTTTAGGGCATTAATTTGCCACTTTGATGGCATTCCTTCGTTGTCTTCTGATTCTAGAAGATCTTCGAAATCTTCAAGACCATCACTGTCTTCATCTCCAATATTGTTTCCTGTCTGCGTTACTTCCTCATCCACAATTTCATCAGAATCATTATCATTAATTTCTTCGTAGGCTTTTTCCTTCACATTAGAACATTTTTCCGAGCCGTGACAACTTGGACATAAATTTGTGCATTTCAAACCATGTTTTCGGCAACCACATTTTAAATTGTTACATCCAGTTTCACAGCTGCAGCAAATGGTTTTGAGCAGTATTTTCAGGATCAATTCCTTTTCTGTAAATTTGGGCATAATGCCTCGTTGGTGTTCTTTCCAGCCCCGATATGTTCCAGTCAGTTCGTTGCCCAGCCATGTTTGAAGCTGGTAATATGCCCTGTAACAATGTTGTTCTGCTGCACCTTCTGTGGGTGGGAGATTTGTCAATACGAAAAATGGTTTGATATTTGCCAATTGATATTTTTGAAAGCGTAATTGATTCAGCGTTAGCTTATCATTTTTGCACTTATAAATATATCGGTATCTTGTTTATTTGCATCTTTTTCATAAAAAATATTAGCCAAACTTGACAAATTTTTAGAGTCTAATAATGAATTTACGATACTTTTCTTTCCTTTCCCGGCAAATCCAGATGTTGTATCGTAACCTAAAACAATGCAGAAATACAATGATATTTTTGCAAGATTCATATTTGAAACTATTCGACGTGAAAAAGTGATCTTTTACACTTCAAGAACCTGGTTTAAGAAAATAAATGTCATTATTATTTTTATTTAATTGAATCAAAAGGACCAAAAGATCACAACATCTTAACCCACAACAATGACAATTTTATTTGTATCTCTGGCAATTTCTATCGAAGTCTTAATTATATCAGCATCGGCATCTTCTTCTGCTTGTTTACAGAAAAATCTTGTTGACTGTAATATTTCCATTAACGTTTTAATTATTTTGTCTTTGTTTTTCTCGTTTGATAAAAATTTTTCCTGCAAAAATCGTATATTAGTATGGTTTTGATAACGAAACTTTGGAAAGTTGTCTGAGGTTTTTCTACGACTACGTTCTCCTTTTTTAGTTGAATGAGCTGCTGGTGCTGGTGTTACAGTTACTGATTTTTCAATTTCGAGATAGCCATTAAAAACGAAATGGCTGCCTGCTGCATAATGTTTTTCGACATAGCGCAAATATACATTCATGATCTCTTAGACCGTTTCATTTTTCTGCCAAATTGCTTCTTACAGTGATAATCCACCGTCGACGACATGCACAATGCCATCAGAATGCGTTGGTCCATTTGTACTCCCATAATGCCGAAATAATTCGGAGAGCTGAGATTTAACGTTTTTCCTGAGACCATTTTCGGTACAAAGTGACAATGAAAAAGGTGTAAGTTCGTATTTTAAATAAGTCTGCATATCTTTTTTACTGTAGATCATTAGAGGATATTCGTTGAAATAGCAATAACGGATCGATTCCTATAATATCTCCGTTTACTTTGACGGAAGATTGAACAGTTTTTAGAGACCACACTTTGATTTTTCTTTTAAATTTGACACTGCCAAAATGCATTCCCACAATAGCTTGTAAGATTTTTCTCCCTCTTTATACGTTTCGTATTAATTTACAGAAGTACTGCCAATAATTCCAAAAATATTGACATAATGTTATCGATCTCTGGAAAGGGATCATATTTGTTGAAAAATTTATGTAATAGTTGTAAATCAGCTACATCTCCTTTTATTCTATATTCCCGTGAATCAATGTGCTGCTCTGTAGTTGCAAAAAAAACATTACAAAAATCTTACATTTCATTGCAAACTTCCACAAGTATGATCATAGTTTATAGTTAATTGTACAAAATGATGAAAAAAAAATTGTTCGATTCGAGTTTTTTTCGTTTTTTGCATTTTTTGTGAACATTTCCCATAGTAATGTATATTTTTTTACACTATTGCGAAGTAGAGATTTCAACAAACAAAATGCCCACCGATTTTTTTAAAAAGCTGATATATTGACGGGTGAATTTTCGATTGAAAATTAGGGTGCTTTTTCGATAATAAATCAATATCAGGTAAAAAATAAATGTTTCAATTCCAAAAAATTACAGTGTACTTGATACATACTAAGGCAAGTTTTTACCAAATTTCATAGAAAAATTTTTTTAAAGATAAAAATAAAAAATCAAAAACTTAGTTTTTTGAATTTTCCACAGAAATTTTGAGGTTATATCGTATATTTTCATCGTATTGAAAACAGCCTTCAGTCGTCAGGTTAGCATAAATAAATTTTGTTTGTAGAAGTCGACTTAGTGGCAATGTTAATTTTAGTATGTCAATCAGTGACATCATTGACACTAAGAACTCAGATGTGCATAAAGAATTAAGCATAGTTGAGACAAGTATAGCAGTCTTGGGATCGTTCCATGTTCAGATAGATGTTAGTGCTTTAATTATATGTAAAATGCCAGACCTGAACTAGATTACACTTCCATCTGGAACCCATCTTGTTTCGCATAAACTTGGTAAATTTTGTTCAAGTTTCAGTTTTAAAACTTCATTTCTCTTGGCTGTTCCCACTGTATGGACGATACGTTAGTAGACGTTCAGAGTTCATTATACTACAACTCTCAGTACCGATTCCCATATATTTCTTTGGATCCAAGTGCAGTTCTTTCAACAAGTTTAATACTATTTTTTCCAAGGCGTCTAATATCAGGCGTTGTTATTCCCCTCTTTCTCGGTTTTCACTAATTATTTTTATGTTCTCATAGAACTTAGACACACAGAACACAGAAATTAGAAGACAATAACTATGATCGATCATGTTATTGTAGACTCAAGGCACTAATCGAATATAATAAACATCACACCAGGAGGGAATCAAATGCAGATTCTGACCACTACATGGTCGAAAGAATGGCGAGGGCCATAATTTCAAACATCAAAAAGGAAAGAGGTTCTAAACATGAACGATATATTATAGGAGGACTCAAAAATACTAACAAAAATAAAGAATATAAAAAAAATATACACATCCAATGAGAAAATGGACTAAAACAAGACAATATAAATGAGGAATGGGAAGAGTGCAAAAACATCACTAAGCAGCTGAAAAAGTACTAGACATAGAAGGTAAACAAAGAAGAACAATATCTATAAACAACTACGTAAAGAAGAAAAGATGATCAACTGCAAGAACAAGAAAGAAAATATGAAAAAAGAACTTCAACAACTACAAGAACTAAGCAAGCCAACAGAGACAAAGAAGTTTTACCAGAAACTGAACAAAAACAGAAAATAGACATAACGTCAAAAAATGCTAAGGAGATGGACAGAACATTTTAAAGAATGGCTAGAATGGCAGGGAGGCGAACCCTGGTATACCATTTACCAAGCAGACAACAGAGAAAAGAGTTCACCAACAATATCAGAGATTAGAACAGCAGAGTGTTGGAAACATGGAAAAACTATTGTTCAGAGCTCTACAGGGAAGAACACGTAAATCTAGGGAAGGGTACGAGGGGAAGGGTACGAAGGGAAGGGTACGAGAGAGCAAATCCTTAATATGCAACAGCTCATAGAAAAGGCCCGCGAATTTAAAATTCCAATAATAATCTGTTTTCTAGACTACCAAAAGGCATTTGATTGTGTAAAGTGGGAAGTTCTCTGGACAGTTCTTCATGAGATGGGAGTTCCAAATCATTTGGCAATATTAATTAAAAACTTATACGAAGATAACTCAGTTAAAATAAGAATTGAAAACCAGCAATCTGATACCTTCAAAACCAGCAGAGGTGTACGACAAGGCTGCATACTATCTCCAGACCTGTTCAATTTATATGGAGAATACATAATGAGGAACGCACTCGATGGATGGAGAGGCGGCATCTCCATTGCAGGGAAAAAGATCTCAAACTTAAGATTCGCAGACGATACAACACTGATAGCAACATCTGAAGAGGAGATGTCGAGACTGATAAAGAGAGTAGAAACCGAAAGCAACAAGTGTGGGCTCAAGATTAATAATCGGAAAACAAAAATCATGATTGTGGACCACGCGAATATCCTCCAAACAATAGGCGCCCTAAACCAATCGAGAAAGTAGACGAGTTCACGTATCTAGGATCTTCCTTAAGCAATGCAGCCTCCTGCCATACGGAAATTCGCAGAAGAATAGGAATGGCCAAGAACGCGATGAGTCGACTGTCAAAAATATGAAAGGACCGCTCTTTGTCCAAAAAACTCAAAATGAGACTGGTACGGACACTCGTTTTTTCAATCTTTAGTTACGGTGCCGAAACATGGACAATAAAATCAGAGGATAGGAAAAGGATTGACGCATTCGAAATTTGGTGCTGAAGACGAATGCTACGCGTCTCGTGGACGGAGCACAGATCCAATCAGTCGATTCTCGAAGAGCTAAACATTCAGACCAGACTCTCCTCTCAGTGTCTTGCAAATGTTTTAAAGTTTTTTGGCCACATTGCGAGAAGAGACAATGACAACTTAGAAAGACTAATTGTGTGCGGAAACGTAGAAGGACGTAGAGGCCAAGGACGCTCACCTATCCGATGGTCAGATCAAGTACAGAAAGCCACTGGAGAGACGTTTTCCGAGTCCATGAGAGCAGCCCAAAATCGCAAGAGATAGAGAGAATTGACAGCCCGCATTGTAGGGAATCACGATCCTCAGCAATGAGGAAACGACAAGAGAGAGAGAGAACAGCAGTAGATAACTTAAATAACAATAAATCACCGAGATCGAATCAAATAGTATCGGAGCTACTGAAGGAAGCAGGAGACGCATTACTAAAAGCAATACATGAGCTGATAACAAAGATATGGGTGAATAAGGAGTTACCAGTGGAGTGGAGTAGAAGTATTATTGTACCATTACATAAAAAAGAAGACCAATTGTCAAAAATTTACAGATGACAGTAGAATGTGCTCAAAATGTGGAGTAACTAATTATTTTACATTTATAGTTTTTTTACTTAAAGCATATATTTATGGTCACTTTATTTAAAACTTGCACTAGTAAGTATTGACAATATTAGATAATAGTGTTACTTTGGATTTTGGTTAATTTTTAATCATGAAACAAAACGATTAATCTTGGATTGAAATTTTTTGATGAGTAAATCTAAAGATCTTTGTGTTGAGAAAATCTGGTCCATTACTGCTCTATTAGAGAATACAGCACTTAGTCAGAGAGAGATAGCACAAGAATATGGTGTATATCAGTCATGAGTGAGAAGATTGAATAAAAAACTCAAAGAGAAGTGACCTGTGACGTCAGTTTGGAAGGGCCGGTGTGGCAAAAAACCTTCAGTCAACCCCCAGTGCAGGGCGCAACGAATTTTAAAAATTTAGCTTAACACACAGAAGGGCCACCCATAGAGATTTAAGAAATAAGTTGGAAGAAACAGGATGCTCAGTATCGGTGGCTACCGTATGCTGAAATTTGTAGGGCATCGGCTTCAAATGTCGCAGGCCTGTTAAGAAGTCACAACTAACACCACAAATGCTCAAAAAACGCTTATCTTGGGGTAAGATCCATAAAGACTGGTGTATTGATGATTGGCATAAGGTAAATTATTACAAATAATTTTATTTCCGCACTTTATAATTATTATTTGCATTCACACGATGAAGCAACATTTTAAATTGTGGATGGCAAGACCCAGTTTGTCCGAAGACGTTCAGGGGATAAATATGAAAAGGGGTATGTAATTATTATAATTAAACTTCCTACCTCAGTAATGATAGGGTCGGTGATTAGTGGCAAAAGTATGGGACGTTTGTATATTGTAGAAGGAACCATGCGACAAGACCAATATAAAAGGGTTTTGCAGACAAGATTGGATCCACAAGTGAACGAATGGTTTTGTAACAGCCATAAGACATTAATGCAGGATGGAGCACCTTGCCATACGACTAACAGTATTAAAAATTTTTTGTTAGAACAAGAAATTTTGCTCTTACCATGGCCCGGCACCTCACCAGATATGAACCCAATTGATAACTTCTAGGAGTGCCTGAAAAGAGAGTTAGACAAGGAAATAATTATTAGCAAGGTTCAGTTGATAGAAAGAATCATTTTCCATTGGAATCACACCGAAAATTGAAAAGAAATCGCAGGAAAATGCATAAACAGCATGCCTAGAAGAGAGGCTGCACTGCTTAAATATATAAATATATATATATAATATATATATATATATATATATATATATATATATATATATATATATATATATATATATATATATATATATATAAAGATTACCCCTCTCATTTGTGTTATGTTTCTTACTTATAGCTAACATATTTATAATTAAAATTGATTATAAAACACAGAAAACGTGTTTCGTTTCAAAATTCAGGGAAAGACCGTTTGAGTTTGTTTTTTAACGATGGGATTATAAAATGGCGATTAACGGTGTTCAGCTACTGTCTCGTCAAAAATGGAAAAACTTAGATATTTAATTTATGCAGATTCTATTTTTGGGTGTGTATTGAAACCAAGGAAATATGAATTTGACGGTGGGAATTCTGTACGTTTGTTTGAAATACTAAAAGATCATTGATTGTAAATAGACAAGGGAAGGAGAAGTTGTACTTTTGATGGGATTTTGAAAGTAAAGAAAAAGGCAGTCGGTTTCCTGTTCATGAAAAGAGTAATATCTGAATCTAAAAACAGATTGAATTCTGGTAAATTTGAACGGTAGAAGAAAATTAAGTTGTGTGAATTAAAAAGTAATTTCGTTTTCGATAGTGTTTGAAAAGGTTAAGACAGTTGCGGTTCCATGTATGTTGATTAGTAGCAGTGCAAAATTTAATGTTAACAGTATCTATAAGTACCAATCAATTATCATTGTATCGGGAGAAGCTTAAGCTAGGAGAATTTAGTATCCAAAAGGAGATAGAAGTTTGGTTAAGACGTGAAATCGAGATTCGTTTTTTAGAACAGGTCCAAAGAGGGAGTTTAGCTAGAGGTGACAAGAGAGTATACGGGTCAATTTTAGAATTGAAAGAAATTGAAAGTTAATCGGATTAGTTAAATTTGAGATAAACTCTAACCAACTCCCATTTAGCGACTCAATGTTACCCTGTGAGCAATAATACAACTGCTGGTGTTCTACTTGTTAACCTTTCGGTAGGCGCGCGTATGTGGTACAGTTCCACATTGGTATTTTTAATTTGGGGAAGTTAATCCGTTGTCAAATTTTGCCGCTTAAAGTCAATGTATTCAAGTAGTTATAACCTCTATCGTTAGTGATACATATGCGCGATCTTTTATGTAAGTTTTTTACTTTTATTGTTTCAATCTATATTAATACTAGTATACTGTAAATTTAACTTGTTTTTACAAATTTAATGCAATTATTACAAAAATATACTTTTTTTGTTAATAGGGTGCCCCAAAAACTTATTTTAAATTCGATAATCCATAAGATGTCGAAGCACCTAGAAATATGATTCGATAGTGATTCGAGTGATAAAGAAAATTTTATAGACGACAGTAACATCGATAAAGTTGAGACTATCCAGTAATGTGAAGAGGATTCTGAGTCAGAACTAGGGATGTGTAGTTCACCATCGAAATAGTTCAAATGAACGATTCTTTCAACTGAACTAATTGAACTAGTTCATTAATTTTCATAGAACTAGTTCACTGTGAACGATTTGCTTTATAAATTGTGCCTGTACTTCTAAAGAAGAAAATAATGAATGAATGAGATCATATATTTCGAATGGAATGGGTCGAATTACATAGTCCCTGATAGAAACAAGAGGAGTAGGAGCAGGATTTTTCTTAAGAATTATGCTGCTTTCTCTTCATCTTCCTCTGCTTGTCCTACAAGCGAAACTGATTTTGACGTTGAAGGTTGAGGTTATTGAAATGTATTTTCTGATTTTTAGGGTCCTTTTTCTATGTATCTTTCAACATTGAGATATTTGAGATTGATAGCAGGATGTTTCATTCTTAAATGTCTTGATAAATTTCCCAGTGAACCACTTGCAATACTAACATCACATGAACAGTAATTACAGTAATTACATTTTGCAGATTTTTTATTTTTATCGTTTTTCTCGGAATGATCCCATAAAAAACTTATATTTCGTCTGTTACTCATCTTTAGGGATTGATTAAGAAAATAAATTATTATAAAGAAAAATTAACTAATAACATAATAATTGATATAAGGTTGAATGCTCGAATAAATTAACTGTGAAAAATTAAGGCAAATATCGAGCACAAATTTAATAATCAAATCTTGCCCAAGTACTTTCGCTTTCTACAGCATCATCAGGGGCATTTCGTCAAATTTGGGCTATCCAGCAAGCGCAGAATGTAATAAACCTGAAATTGGACATAATACTATATTAAAACAAGGACAAACAGTTTAAAATTATTAAAAATTATTCTACGCTCTATTTTAATGTAGTGTTACGTACAATTATGTCCAATGATGTTATGTCCAATTTCATGTTTATTACATTCTCCGCTTGCTGGATAGCCCAAATTTGACGAAATGTCCCTGATGATGCTGTAGAAAGCGAAAGTACTTGGGCAAGATATGATTATTAAATTTGTGCTCGATATTTGCCTTAATTTTTCAAAGTTAAAAAAAATAACATAATTTAAAACATTTAAACCTAAACATACGATACTAAACGTACGGTAGTGAAAGACTACCGCCGTACGGTAGTGACTGAAAACCGAAGAAAACGGACGGCCGGCGCCGAGTTTGTGTGATGATTGAGACAAGACATCTGGCAACCAGTTATGTTAGGGTTGGATTTTGATTTCGGTCATACAAATAGTACTTTTGTGAACTAGTTCACTGAACTAGTTCATTTTTGTGAAATAGTTCTCTTGAACTAGTTCGTCTAAAAGAACTAATAAGCACACCTCTAGTCAGAACAAAATGCAATACAATCTGGAGACGAAGATGAGATTGAAAAAACTTGGCTTATAAATCATTTTAGAGAAAAAAAAGTTGAAAAAATTCATTATTGCAAATAGCATAAAATTGATTTATACCAATTTAATGAAGTATGTGTTTTAAATTTTTATTTTTAAGACATTGAAAAACAATTTGTACATGTTTCTTGAGTACCTTATTACAACGAAAATATCGAGATTTTTACTTCTATAATGATTTTTTGTGTAACAATCTTTTAGAATAGAATAATAACTAATTATTTGGTCACTGCGGTCAACACAAGACATAAACTTGTTGTAATTGGCATCTTCCTCAAGTTTTACTTTTTCAACGCCATACCTGTTTTTAGTAGTAATCAATTTGGGATAATATTTCGTTGTAATGCAAAGAACATCCCGTTTGGCTTCGTATACTTAACCATTTTAAAACGTATACTTAACCACATCGGCTCCAACGGTTTCACCTTTCTTTAACCTGACTTTTAGGATTGCGGCAGGATTTTTTTACAATCTTTTCGTAAAGTACCAGTTGTATGGGTTTCTCGACGAATAAGAAGGGAGAGGATATTATAAAAGTTGTCCATGAAGATATGATGTCCACGATCTAGGTATAACTCCACCAGAGAGAGAACAAATAGCTAAATTTTTGGTACACCAATCGCTTCGAATGTTTTTCCAGAATATATTTTTAAACTTAGCACATAACTATCGGTGGTACAAACAGAGTAAAACTTTATTCCGTACCTGGGGGTTTTACTGTTATTATACTGCCAAAAACTCAACCGACCGCGAAATAGCATTAGTGACTCGTCTAAGGACAAACTTTCTGGAGGAACAGCGGCACTTCTAAAGTTTTATAATAATCTAGTCAAAAGAGATGTAAGCTTTTGTAGTTTGCCATCAAGATGTTCGTTAATCTGTCCGTATGAGCAATTAAAACACCTTAGAAGTTATTCAAAACATCTTCCAGAAATATGAAGATGAAAAAAACATGGCTGTAATATAATGGATCCATAGAGAACTTTTTCATATTGAAGGACATTTGGAGTCACTCTGTAAGATACACAAAACTAGGAATACCTTGAGTTTAGGTTTAGTTACTGGTTTAATAGAACTATATCTATAATTTCGTGTGTGTGGTCTTTTTGTATTCTTCAAAATGTCAGCATAGGCATTCATAGAAGTGACAATCATATTCATAACGTCATCCTCCCAGAAGTTTTCACAAAATTTGGCTGTAGTCGGTGTATTGTACTATTATTATAAATCTAATTTACTCTCTTTATTTATTATCAAAGGTTCTACATTTATAACACTTACAAGTTTATTAGAGTCTTTATTAATCTATATATATACAATATTCACTAATTTATTTCAAAATATTTATTTCCCGTTACAATTTAAACTCGATACGATTATATTTTTTGACTGACTTGTTTTCAAATAAAATGTTCCATATATACTAAATAACCGTTATCTAGAATCCCCGCGAAGGATCGATGACCTTCCAGACAGGTTCTTAGCGAAGGGGGACCCTAGAAATTTCTGCCGGCCTCGCTGGTGTATGACCTAGAAAAGACTTGAATGGAATAGAATTGGAAATAATATATTTACAGTTATGAGTCATATTTATCGTAACAGTATTTTCAAACAAATATTGGATACCACTACCAGCATTATTAAACTGAACATCAGGAATATCTGTTGTGGTGTCACACCACAAATCCTCGGTTGGTTTCAAATCAAGGTCATAAATAATGTCATCCGCATTACTACTATCGCCTCTAATAGGGTGCTGGTCATGGAGTCACCATCATTATCATCATTACCACGATAATTAGGGTTTAAGATGTTATTATCACTATTAAATGTACTGTACTGACTTCTTTTATCAGTTGCAAAAACCTTTGTTTGTCTTTGTCATCCATTTTGTCCAATCGCTATGTCGATAAATCAAATTATATTTTTATATTACTCTATCCTGTAAATTGAAAAAAAATATTCTATGTAATATATTACTAAAAGTTCACATTAAAAACCTAATTAGAAATTGTTTCTAGTGTACATAATACAGATTAGATAAAAATAAATAAATAACTGGATATTTGTTGACATAATCTGTAAGTATTTTTTACTTCTTTGTTCAGTTTTTACTTTATAAAATGCAAATATAAAAAATTAAGGAGTTATTGACGCTTACCAAACACATAAATCTACTTTACACTAAGTTAAACACAGTGTATAACTTTTAAAGGAGAAAAATGTAGGAATATATTAATCACGTGTATTATCAAAACACAAGTGAGGTTAACCTCATGGTAAAAGTTATGCAGGGACAATTTACAAAATATTTCGATGTTTGCTGGGTCACCAGTCATGTTGACTAGTATACGCACTAATAAGCCAATACCCACGACGAAAAATGCAGCTTTGAGTATTATACGGAGCTGGTTGTTTAGACGGTATATCGCGTTTTGTCCCTGTGTTCACGACGGGATATGCCGTCTTGTCCGCGAATGCATTAACTCGCAATCAGCCAATGGTCTTTGGTCTTTAATCTAAGGTACGTTGTCTAAATAACCGGGCATCCTCGGCATTTGTAGAGAGTACATCCTTTTTCAAAAGGGCAAAGTTCTTAAATACGTTAAAACATTTAATCGGTCGACTTGTTTGTGGCTCAATTGTTGACGGTTAACTCCAAACAATTGAACCGCATAACGCTGGCTATGACCATTATTAACCAGAGCTATTACCTGTACTTCTTCATGTTCTACAACACATAGTAGCTGTTTGGTAGGAATACTAAAGATTTAGAATATAATACTTACAACTATTTTGATACTCATATTTGTTTCTGTGGAATGAAAGGAAGAAATATTATCTTCTTCTTCTAGTTCCATGACCGCTATCGATCGTTGGATATCATGTTGGCTACCATATTCGCTATCGTGACTTTATTGACAGCAGCTCTAAATAACGATGTAGTTGATTTTCCATACCATTGCCTTAGATTTTTCAGCCATGATGTTCTTCTTCTACCAGGACCACGATTACCTTGGATCTTTCCCTGAATGATCAGATGTAAAAGATCATACTTTTCAGGGTGTCTCATAATATGACCGAAGTATTCCAGCTTGCGTTTCTTTATTATATTGACCAGTTGTGTTGTTTGGTTCAGCCGTCTAAGGACCTCCTCATTTCTAACTCTGTCGACCCAGCTTATTTTCAGTAGTCGTCTGTATACCCACATCTCAAAGGCTGTCAAGCGTTTAAGCATAGCCTCAGTTAGGGTCCACGCTTCTACTCCATACAGCAGGACAGGAAAGATGTAGCAAGATATCATACGAACTCTAAGGTCAATGCTAAGATCATGACTGCAAAGTACGTTTCTCATTTTTACAAAGGCAGCTCGGGCTTGTTCTATTCGGCTTTTAATTTCTGCGGTTGGATCCCAGTTCTCTTTGATATTACTGCCGAGATACACGAGTTTCTCTACTCTGTCCAGTGTGGCATCTCCCACTTTTATACCGTCATCATGTATATAATTTTGTTTGCTAACTATCATATATTTAGTTTTCTTAACGTTGAGTTTTAATCCATACTGATCACAAGTCTGTTTTATTTTGTTCATTAGATTTTGAAGGTCTTCTCCGCAATTGGCAAGGACTAAGGTATCGTCGGCATATCTAATATTGTTGACGGTTATTATATATAAGAAATATTATACCTTTGTCTAATTCCACGTTTAATCTTACATATTCTTTCTTTATAGTTTTTATTGCAGTCTTTTGTTTTCTGTTTTATCATCTCATTTTAAGTCAATAAAGGCTACATAAATCTGTTTTTATATATTACTCTGAACTTCAAGAGTTTCTTGAAGCCGTCCTTTTTGTTTTCACAATGTGTAAATTGCACTTACCTCGAGTAGGGTAATTGTGATTATCACAATTTCGTGTAATAAACTCTAATAAAGTAAGCAAGGGCCAACTTATTTGGAATTTTATAAATGAACACCATTGTAAGGTAAAAGACTATTTGTTGAACTAAAACTCACTGCAGCGCTAAGCATTGTTGCTATAGGTGTATATCTGTTTCCACCAAGAATGATTCTTACTCCACAATTTTGTAATTTTTGAAACTGGGCCTATTGATTTAAATTGAAGAGAAAAATAACTAACGAGCAAAAATTTAAGTGAGGTTGAATAATTGCATTAAAACTGTAATTTTATTTTGCAGTCGACAAATTTTTAGATATTCTTGAAAAAAAGTTTAATTTAGAAATCTTTTTTAATATGTAATTAAAATGGTGATTAAAAGACAATAAATTATCCAATTAAAAACCAAGGTACTTAATTGTTGTGATGATTTCTATTTTGTCTCTGTCAATTTGAAGATTAATAGTATTAATATCAATATTCTAAGATACTACCTTGAGGTACCCCAATATTAACACTAATAAAATTGCAGAAGAAGTAATATCATCAATCCTCACTTGTTGTTTTCTATCCAATAAGATTGTATTTAAAAATCCTATATATAATTTAAAAGATCTTTTTAATTATATACCTTTTATAAAGGATTTTTAAATAAACTGTGTGATTCATGGTATACAGCTATCTACATGAGTTTCATTTTCCCTGTTGATATATATACATATATAATGCTTGACTTCCTACAAATTTACAAGGTTCGATTAGTTTTGTTTGTTATTTTGGTGGAATGATTTTGTGCCGTCGTGTAATCCTCTTAATTACTCATAAAAAAGGGATTTCACAGAAAAATCCAACTCTCCATCCAGATTTTAATTATATTAACAATCTCCCACATCTAAAATTTGATATTTTTTACCAAAACACAGTAGTCGTCGAAAAAGCGGCAAAAAATAGTAAGAGCACACGAATTCAAACCCAAATTCATTTGGTTTAATACAAAGATATTTTAAATTATAGACGTCTCGACTCGGGGTGAATGACTATACCTTCCCGCCCGTTTTGTAATGGCCGCCTCTCCCTCCGCTCCTGGCGCACCTAGGAGAAGTGGCGCGTCAGGGGTTGTAGGGGAGGCGATCGAGGGGTCGATTCCACCCCGACGACGACGCAGGGTTATCGTACGCGTACTACAAACTGAAAGTGAAACTAAATATACTCCGTGCCATCTGGAAGACAAAATAATTTAAAGATATAAGATATCAGTCAGTATTTAGTTTTATACCTACAACTATTTGATTTTAAATTTAATAGAACGGCATAGATTAAAATGTTTTGGAAATTTTTTAATATTTCGGATGATTACCATCACATTCCCCTTTTCTGCTTTGCTTTCTTATTAATTCTTAATTATACTAATATAATAGATTCTTTTATATATATATATATATATATATATATATATATATATATATATATAATATATATATATACATAGGATAAGGTACCCTGAATCCTTCCTTCTTTAATGAATCCTTCCTCAAACTCATTAAAGAAGGATACCTGAAGGTATCCTTCTTTAATGAGTTTGATCCTCATTTACAGTTCACTGTTGAACTTGAGCACACCGTCACCAATAGTATTCCCTTTTATTCCCGTCACCCTAACCACAAGTTGGTAAAGAAAACCAATGACCTTTAATAGGTTCCTTAGTTACCATTCCTGTCATCCTATGAAATATAAATTAAACCTTTAGGCTTTAAGCTGCCTAAAGCTTTAAGCTGCCGACTAAATAAATTGACACATCCGATTAATTGAAGGGAATCCCTAAGTTATTAAGAAATATTCTAATAGAGAATTCATATCATTCCTCTATCATAAATAAATACCTTTACTCACAAAGCTATGGATCCTCATTTGATGACATACCCAATGGTGACCAACTTAGAACTATTTCAAATAATTCAATTAATAGCATTGTTCTGCCTGATACTGATCTTGAGAATCCTTCCACCCATTATTCATCTTTACCTTATTTTCCTCAAGTTACTGAGAAGCTTATTAAACTGTATAAACAAAATAACATACCTGTTAAAATTGCTGTCAAGAATGCTAAAACTGTTAGAAATTTGTTTTCAAAAACTAAAACACCCTTGTCCACTTTGGAACAAGTCAACACGATTTATCACATTTCTTGTACTGATTGCGAATTATGTTATATTGGTCAGACTGGTAGATCATTAAAAGGTCGTCTCACTACACATCGTAGTGACATTAATTTATCAAAACACACTTGTGCTCTGGCGCATCACGCGATCAATACTAAACATAAAGTGGATTTTAATGAAGTTAATATTCTTGGCACTGAACGCAATCTCGTTAAAAGACAGTTTTTGGAAATGTGTTCAATTCTTAAACACCCTAATGCTCTAAATAAGAGAACTGATATAAGTAGGGTGACCATAATTTTTCGACAAAAAAAAAGTACATTTATAATTTTTAAGAAAATCTGTACACTGCTAGTGCCCTAGGAAATTTTTCTGGTCAAAATTTTACGAATATTTAATTAAACAATGATAAGAACGATTTTTTTTTATCAAACATACGTACATCATTAATTTTCTTTCGACGTTTCTTCCTGAACATCTTCATCATCTTTTTGGTACCAGTCGTTCTTTTTGGAACTATGAATTTCCTTCAGAAGTTGTGGTTTACTCTTTTCGAACTAAAACATTTCATTGCACGAAACTTTCAAGTTTGTGTAGACTTGCATGATGGCTTCCAGAGTAGATATTTTCAACTGCGATTTGTTGGGACCCCAATAGTTATTGATATTTGAGAACAACCGCTCAATCGACGTACTGGTCCCAGGCAGACAAAAAACAAACTCATATAAAAGCACTTTCTTTTTGAAAGATTTCGAGCCATCGATCTTCGTAGAAATATTTTTCGAATTCCAGTCTACGATTTTATCTTTTGTAACGTAGCTACGTATTAGACTAACTTCATCAAACAGTTCGTCCTGATCCAATATCGGACCTATGTAGTGTTTGAAACCCTTACACGACGATAAAATTTCAGCCCAAGAAACTTGTTTTTTCAAGTTAACCCATCCGAATAGCTTTAGTTCACTTAAATTTTCACTCCAGTTTTTCAAATATGTTACACAATTTGAATAGAACTGCTTGACATGCATGATAAAGCTATCCCGATAGTTCACACTAAGGTCAAGGTTTTCCACATTTTGAAGTTTTGAAAGTGACTCTCTTACTTTAAGCGGTAAAAATAACTTATTTAAGCGATTTTGAAGCTTATTTATAAGTTCGAAATACTCCAAAGCGGCTTCCGTTGCGCATATTTTGTCATCTTCTACATCTAAAATCACTTTGTGGAAAAGTGACGCAATGTTATGCACAAACCACATCCATTAATTGTTCCACTCTGACTGTAAAAATATAGAAATATTTAAAAATCTTGACCGCAATAACCTCGATGTCTAGGGGTATGACGTCCGTCGCATTTTGTAAACAGTTATTAAAAATGGGTGCCACACAACCAATTCCAATCACGGATTTACCACGAGAAGCATTTAATTTGCTCAATAGATTGTTCACTCCTTTTCTTCTAATTCCACGAAAATTTGTATTTGTATTATCAGCAGACATTCCGATGCATTTTTGTAGTAGATTATGGTAATTCAAAACATTGACCACGTTATCTTTGAACTGCTCTGATGTTTCACCAGGTAAGTCACGTAGCTGAAGTAATTTTACTTGGACACCATTTTCTCCATCAAAATATCTTACCATCAAGGGCACAACTTTAATATCTCTATGATTCGACGAATCGATTGTGATGCTGACGAAATTTGCTTTTAGAAGGACAATTTCTAATTGCGATTGAGCTCTTGAGCTAAAGCATTTTTTACAATCGCCTCAGGCTTGGTTCGAACTACCGCAAATTTAGATTCAAACATGCTTACAGTTAGTTTTGATGTTTTTATGCTTAATTTTATGGTAAGCAAAAGTACCTTCCTTGGCAGCAATCAACATATTTTCAGAACTTAAATTTTCTTTTTTAACAAAGGTTTCCAATTTGCTGCTCTTCGAGTTCGCATTAGCAGCCAACATGTGTTTTTTCTTTTACAAATATTGTTTGATATTACTGCAAATTTGGCAAATCACAATATGCGGTGAAACATTTAATTTTTGTTTCATAAAAGGATTCTCTGCTTGCAACTCGACGTTAAAATGGCATTTTCTTCTAGGCGGTGACATGATGAAATTGTTTATTTTTCCACACAGCACAAAATAATATAAAAAACGAGAAAAACTGCCGAAATTTAAGACAAAAGGCTAATCAACAGTGAGCATAAAAGTAACAAATAAACATAAACATACGACGAGATATATATTTTTACTAAATAAATAAAATAATAAGATCTTGCTGCGAAATGAAATCGACAGTGATGGGAGGGAGAGGGGCGTATCGGTAATAAACTAAACTAGACGATGTCGCAGCGACGGGAGTCACTGCGACTCCTGCGCCGATCGATTCCTGCTAAAGATAGGAGATTCTGATTCTTCCGCAAAAGATCGATTCTTGAATCAATTCGAACCATAATTATATTTTGTTTCGACAAAATGTAGGACTTTATTTTGTGTAATTAAGAAAAAGAGTACATTTAGGTGTACTTCATAAATTTTAAAGTACAATAGGACAGCGTTTGAAAAGAAAGTACTGTCCTACTAAAAAAAGTACATATGGTCACCCTAGATATAAGTAACTTGAGACAAATATATCATGCTTTAATTTTGCAGAATTAGGCTTTATGATCTTTTCACTATATAAGTGTCATGTAATATTCAATAGAACTTTTCAGAACGGCTGCAGATACAGTTAAATGGGCCATGATGATCGGCAATGTCCTTAGGGGTGGGGCAAGTTAAAAAGAAGAATAGTAATAATCAGATTAACGCGCGATTTCATAATCAACGTAAAGTAATCTTTAAATTAAAGTTCACTTTAAAGTGTAAATTTCAGATTCATAATACTATAACCTTACTTTAAAGTTCACTTTAAGTTAAATGGTAGAAATCTGTCAATTAAGTTGGTAAAGTCCACTTTAAATAAACCAATAAACACTTTCACCTAAAAATTAATTACATCGTAAACCAATACGATGATGTATTTTCTATGAAAAGTTTCGATTGACAAAAAATACAGTTGTGTCTTTACTGGAACAGATAATAAAGCTTTAATAAAGCTTTCAACAAATGGCTTCCTAAGATATAATAAAATTTGTCATCACCTTAACATGGGTGGATACAAAAAGCATTACAAGTCAAACCAACAAACATTAATGTTATAATGTGTATAGAGAAAAATATTGATGGGCACACATTTTGAGGGAAGAAGCTGTTACACCACTCCAACAATTATTATTGACATTAAGATTTTTTGCCTCTAGAAGAATGCAAATATAAGTAGCTGACTACATGGGTATATCAAGGGCAACAGCTTACACAATTATCAAAAGAGTTTCTGCAGCATTGCATCATTGAGCAGAGAATACATTAAAATGTATCAAACAAATGATGAAATGGTCCAAACTGCAGAAGAGTTTTATGCCATTGCATGAATTCCAAGATGCATAGGTGCAATTGATTGCACATTAATACGAAATGATTCTTCTAGAGGTGTAGATGCAGAAATAGATCGCACAAGAAAAGGATTTTTTGCATTAAAGCATTAAATGTCCAAGCAATCAGTGACCCTACTTTAAAGATCAGAAATAATGTTGAAAGATGGCTAGATTCTATACACGATCAAGTGGCACAAACCATAGTGGCACAAACGAACGATTTGAAGCTGGAGGCTTTGGTGATTTGTACTATAGGTGACAGTGGTTATGGTTTGAAATCATATTTAATGATCCAGCTACATAATGCTAGAACAGAAGCAGAAAATGTTTAATAATAAATCTCTCTTCAGAATTAGGAATGCTGTGGAAAGGGAATATGGAGTATGGAAACGTTACAATTTAAGTAATTTAAATTTTTATAATTATTGTACATATTTATTAATTCAGCAATTTCTGTACGGTTTTACCGCATTACACCTTTACTACCTGTGCAAGTGCTTCTAAGATATTTTGGAGTCTATAGGATTATCAATATGGTCAAATTCTTCATCTCTTAATGTTGTGTTGAGGATTCTTAAACAATAATTAAGATCTAAAAAAAATGTTTTAAAAAAGATTTATAAATATGCATATGGTATTGACATCCATTTCAAAAATTGACTCTACATCACTTTGCATAACCTAAAACAATTGAAATAAATAATTATGTTATTAAAAAAGCTGTTAAAACTTAGTACCTTATGGGTTTCAATAGAATCAGAATCAATTCCACATTCAAACCCATCACAACCTTTAGATTCTTCAGATCCAGCACAGCATCTGTAACTGGATAATAATAAGTTAATATCAATGCGGTTTCAGACCAAAAGGTAAACAAAAAAATTAATATATAAATTAAAAACCTGCATAATTTCAAATTAGCCATGCAAATTGCTCTCTCTTCAGTCCTGGTCCATCAGAGGGAGTGTAATGGTTATCGTGATGTGTACTGTTTGTCTCTAAAAATTTCTGCCTCTGCTCATTTCTTTTAACTCATGCCTTTCTTTATCCCAAATCATAGGTCTTTTG
Organism: Diabrotica balteata; assembly: GCA_918026665.1. NCBI lineage: Eukaryota > Metazoa > Arthropoda > Insecta > Coleoptera > Chrysomelidae > Diabrotica > Diabrotica balteata. The sequence goes on from OU898277.1 coordinate 40,121,680, forward strand.
CATATTCATTTAATTTGGTCGATCCATCTTATTGAGGATCTTCCTCGTGATATTCGGTTTTCTACCTTTCCTTGGATAATAAGTCTTTTTATGTTTTCTGTGTCTGCTATCATAACATGTCCAAAGTATTTTAATTGTTGGAGGTAGACTTTGCTGGAGAGCTGTCGACCTTTAGATCATTTAAAGTTGAATTATTTGTCCGTTGACCAGTCCACGGAATTCGTAACATTCTTATTCAACATAACATTTCAGTGGAGCCTATCTTTTTTATTCGCTCTTGTCGTAGAGGCCAAGATTCACATCCATTGGAAATATTAATCAACCTAAAATTTGAGAGTTCTTCCATATTTTGGCCATCTTTCCTACGTCAACCTACCTCAAACCGATCCATCGTGGTTATGTTTGAATGTTCGTTATGTAGTCTATTAATTATCATGATCTTTGTCTTTGATATGTTTAAGTCCAGACAAAATATTTGACTTCCGTTTTCAACCAGTCGTATGAAATCAATGAACTCTTCTTGACTATTCGCAAGAAGGGCTTTGTCGTCTGCAAAACGTAAGTTGTTAATTTTTCGGTCATTTATTGAGATTACTTCGTTTCTTATCTGCCATAATTGTTACCATTTGGCCCTGTTGAATGCTTTGCGATCATCTATAAAACAAATGTATAATGGGTATTGAATTCCCTAGATTTTTTATTATTTGTCTTATTTATGTCACTGTATATCGATTATTTGTTCTGTGTTAGAGGTGGTGCTTACTATAGCCGAAAGGAAAAGTTGCTAATTAATATATAAAAATATACACACCGAATTTGAGAAAGTGAGAGGGTGGGAATATAGATATAATAAAAATATATACTCCCAGTCAGAATTAACTTAATTTTAGATTTATGGTGAGGTGGTTGGTTGGAGTTGTTTCTAGAAATCAATAGTCAGAGTCGCAAGATGGACAGTTAGGCATGAATGTCCTACGTATATTTTGGATAGAATATTTTGTGTAATAATTTTTTAGGCTATTATCAAACAGGAACCAGAGAAAAGCTCTTTATTCTTAGAGGGTGAATAATTTGATCAACTGCCACTTAGATCCCTACAATAAAATCAATAAGGTATTAAAATTCCGACAGGAAGGGTGAGCATTATACAAACCATTTATTTGAAAACAACAAAACACTTTGATAACGGGTAAACAAAGTAATTTACTGGTCATGATGAAATAAGTTATCGGGAGAAAAAATACTAATAACGTCAAAGAAGACAAAGAAAGAAGACTTAAGAAAAGAAAAGAAAGAAAAATCTTTTATTTTTTCAGTGGATATGGGTTTTCCATGTGAAAATAAAATATCCAACTCTAGATCTCTACTGGATGGTTTTCGACCTTTCGCTCATTTCTCGATGCCAATCAGTTGGTGTTCTTGACTAAAAGATCTTATAAATAAGGTAGTTGGTTTGTTTTTATACAGTAGTATCTATCAACTTTTCTGTTGGTAATAGATTTGATCAAATTCTCAACAAAAACGAAATTACGTTTTTCTGGAGGAATTACTAAGATTTTATGCTTTCTGTGACAGTTTACCATATATATAATGTCGGTTCGCAACGTTCTTCGACGTCTTCCGATTTCCAATCTCCATCTCATTCTTTCTTTCCGTAGATCGTCCTCCAGTTCTCTTTCCCTGATTTCTTGATCAACTCCTTCTCTCCAACTTCTTCTAGCCCTTCCTGGTCTCCGTCTACTTCTTGGTTGCCATTCAAGAATTTGTCTTGGTATTCTATTCTCCGGCATTCTTCTTACGTGTCCGTACCATCTGAGTGGTGTCGTTTTGATGTCATCAACAATATTATGTGTAACCCCCATGATTTCTCGGACTCTCTCGTTTGTTATTCTGTCACGTCTAGAGATTCCCACCGAGCGGCGCCAGAAGTCCATTTCTTGTTGCTCTAAGCATTTTCTCTATTCTGTCTTTTAGGGGCCACACTTCGCGTTCATATGTTGTGATACTTTTTATTATGGTGTTGTATATTCTTCTATTTTCCTTAGAAATGTTTTTATCCCATAGTATGCTTCCACAAGGAATCTACGTTCCTGTAGTTGGCTGTATACCATATATTAAAAAATTTATTAAAAATCCTTTGTAAAAGGTATATATTAAGAACCCAAACGGGCTAAGTTAAACAGACAAAACGTTTTCGGACATATGACTCCACGTTAAAGTTGCTAGTCTTGAGACGGTGTGCCTACGAAGACTGTATGCTCCCAGACAGTCTTCGTAGACACACCGTCTCAAGACTAGCAACTTCAACGTGGAGTCATATGTCGCCATGTTACCTAATCCAACGGTAACTTTAACATCTTAAATCATTATAAGAAATTTTGTAAACTAAATGTAATCAATTATTTGTTAACGGGTTTTTACCCATATATTTAGTGGCTACATTCATGTACTCTTAGACACTGATGATGGAATATGGATTCCGAAAAGTTTTGTCTGTTTAACTTAGCCCATTTGGATTCTTAATATATACCTTTTACAAAGGATTTTTAATAAATTTTTTCCATAGTATGCTGTTCAGTAAGGCTATGCCTTTCCTTCCCTGTGTATTTCGTTCCTTAATGGCTGCATCTAATTTTCCGTCCTGAGTGATCTTTACTCCTAGGTATTTGTAATCGTCACATAGTTTGATCTCTCGATTTTTCTCTACGACAAGGTTATGTTGATCTCCTCCGACACTCATGTACTTAGTTTTTTCCATATTCACTTCCAAACCCTACTCTGTAAACTCTTCTAATAGTTTTCGCATCATGTAACTAAGGTCTTCAGAGTCCTGTGAGATGATGACCTGGTCATCCGCAAAGCACAGAGTGTACACAGTTAAGTTCATTAGTGGTATTCCCATATTCGTACATTTTTTCTTCCATTTGTTGAGTGCTGCTTTGAGGTATATTTTGAATAATGTTGGGGATATACAGCATCCTTGTCTTAGTCCTTTAGTCACTTTGAATCCCGGTGTTATCAGATTTCCTGTTTTAATTCTTGTTGTTTGTTGGTAGTACAAATGGACATTTTACCATTACAGCCTGTAACATTTTTTTTTATTATTAATATATTAAATATTTCTAATTCCTTTTACCCCCGTGCGATACGCCTATGATCGTGTATCGATAGCAAAATATTGTAGATACCCAGCTAAAATGGAATTCCCTAATTAGGAATGGTTTTTAATCCTTCCGTCATAATATTCATTATGAAAAGAGTATAATGCGTTTTGGTATGCAGTTTCCTTTTCATAAATTGGTAATTTTCGTCGAAGGCCCGTTTCTTTTGACAATAACTTAATCCCAAGTATTGTCTGTTTCTTATGTCCAATTGTTAATACCGATTATTTTACCTCAAAGTTTCCAATAGTCGTTAAGGCCTTACCTTCTGAGAAACACATACAACTGTCCTATCATTCTTGAGTGGGGGAATATTTTCTTCTTCCTTTTTCAGGGACAGTTGGTGAAATTTTGAGTGGAACCAAGACTTGTTGGTGGGCCGTTGTTGAGTTAAGGCCAATATCTCGTGTTACGCTTTGCTCACTTTATTTCTTATCGTATCGTCTTTATGAATTATTTTCTAAGTGTGTATACACTTTATATTTGAGTTTTCTTTCGTTAGACTATATTAAATTATTTATAGTTCTACACTACCTTTAATGGTTATTAAATTCAGTGTTTAGTACCAGAAAAGTATTAAATTCAGTGAATTAAGCTGCCTTCGTCAAGATCTACTGTAAGTAATTTTATCTACAATTATCTGGGCGAGTAATATGGTATGGTACCATATCACCTGCCATTATCTGGACGTATCATCTATATCTTCACCTGAAGATTGCCGATTTTTGAATGTAATTGAACCATTCAAGAAATTTCTATAAATATTACCTATGAACATACAAGTCTCAGTTTTTTATTAAATAATACTGCGAAATAGTTAATTGACTTAGCCAAGTGCGGTTTGGTTTATGTTTTCATTTCTGTAACCTTTTTGTATTTTTTTGTAAATTTAGAGTTAAGTAATTTTTGATATCTTTTGTATTTCCTATAATTTTTGTTCATTATCTTTCCTATAATATCTCGAGATACGCCAAACTATATTTGTATATGATCGCCTTATAATATCTTGGTAAAGGTATTTTTTTATTATATTATTGCTTAATTTTATACATATATAACACCATTTCATAGTTGTGTATTTTTATTACCTGGGTTGCATTTAGCAGCATCATAATTTTGTGTTGAATATATTGTTATTGTTTTATGCATGTATTTTATTTGTCGGCTCCTAACAAGTTTCCTGATAAAATAATAGCTCTGAACAATTACTATCTTTAAATATTACTATGCTTTTGACCAGTAGAAAGATCAGGCTGATTAAGTTTCGTAGGTAAGTAAGTGTAATACTTAATATATTTATTATTTGTTTATATATTGCGTCGACCACATTTATTTGATAATTTACTGTTGGTATCTTTCCTTGGGTTTGATCTCTGAACCTAAATATCTTTTCTTATCTCTTTTCTTTTCTAAGGTTTTCTTAATTTTCTCCTTAACCCCAAAAACATTGAGTGGCGCCCTGTTTCTATCTTCTCTTATCTTTGGTAATTTTACCCATCTATCTTTTTGTTTATTTCTGTATCTTTTCTAATATCTCTTATCCTATCTTTACCTATTTCTTCCGTTGGATCCATTCCCGGTTCCAAAAGCTAGTTTCGAACCCACGACTCGCTCTCCACCAACCATCTGGCTGCCGTCCGCAGTGTCTCCATTGGTTATCTTTCTAGCACCACCCAAAAAAGATTTCCGAGGTTACAAGCCATATATATAAATCAGTGTATAAACTCTCTTAAACACTCAACGCTGACTCAACGTCACTGAACTCAGAGTCTTTAGGTAAGAAGCTGTGTCCGGATAGTACAAATCTTGGGATAATTTTTGGGAAACATATTTTTGGAAAGAATTTATCTGTTCCATGTTTTTGCAATCTAGTCATCTGCACATTTATTTTTCCCACCACTCTTCGTTCCCCTATCGTTAACAATTTCCATATTTTTAAATGTTTTTTTTTAAGAGGAACGTGTATTGGGTTATGGTGCGAAGGAGTTATATTATTTAAGAGTAAAAGTGGATGAGAATGAACATGTACAACATGAACTAGATTCCAGGATATCAAACGGGAACCAAAAATATAGAACACGAGTTTATCATTTAATAGAGGTTTAATGTTATCATAGTATGTATCACGAATGTTAAACCTGGGTTTCACTGTTTTTAACTACAAGAAAATTATTTTTTCATATTTAGATTGCATTTTTTTTATAAATTTAAAGGAAAACAATTTTGACCTAGGATTCTTTGACACGGAGTTAGTGCCTTTTTTTAATTGATAGCAGCTTTGTTTATAACAATTACGATATCTTATTAAGGCCATCTGAAAGAAAATGCTTTAAAGATTTAATGTGCAATATTCAGAAAAGATTGCATTGTAATGTAATCGTTCACCAAAGTTCAAAAATGTGGTCTACAAGATCGGCCGGCTTTGAAACTCGTGAGAGCATTGGACTGGAAGGAGCTGTTAACTGTATCGCTGGTTCTAGTTTATGAATTTCGACGTTTCTTTTTTTAATTTGTATGTACTTTTTGTGCGCATTACGATTATGTACTATTTATATTTAATAAAAAAAGTGGTTTTGAAGTGAAAAAAGCAATTTTTTATAATTTGAAGTGAAGTTTTGAAGTGAAAAAAGCAATTTTTTATAATTTGTTTAAAAATTGTTATATACAAATAGGTTGCCATGGAAAATTTTCCGTAAACTTTTCAGCATAGCATATATTGGCATCATAATAATATTGATTAATACAAGTTTCAGCATGTGGGTATAAAATCGACCCTTTTCTACAAGAGTCACCCGCTTAGCATATTTAACAAGAAATAAAACCTATTTTATTTGGAATTATTTACTTCCAAAGGATTACATAAACTAATATTATTTTTAAAAATAATTGAATGGGATAATTCGTTTTTTTCTTCATAAAATCTGTTACAAATAAATTATTTAAGTTTTATTTATTAAGTTTATTGAAGAATTATATTATATTATTATTTAATCATAAAAATTTATATTTTACGATACCTCAATAATTTCTAAAAAAAACTAAGAAACTGAATTATAATTTTTTAAACAAATTAGATGGTTTATTTAATAATTTAATTATTTAAATAATACATATTCGTAATATGTGCAAAAAGTACATACAAAATAAAAAAAGAAACGTCGAGATCCATAAACAAGAAACACAGATATAGCTTACAGCTCCTTTCCCCTCCGCTCCACCCACTAGTTTTGAGATTTTGATTTTAAGCACCACATTTTTGAAGCTTTGTGAACGATTCCATTAAAAAGCAGTCGTTTTCAAATTTTGCACACTAAAATTTTAAAGTATGTTCTTTCAGGTGACCCTAGTAAGTTCTCTTAATCGCTATAAACAAAGCTGCTAGCAATTTAAAAAAGGCACTTACCTTCGCCCCAAAGCATTTCAGGTCAACTTTTTTTCTTTTAAATTTGTAAAAAATACAGGCGTTCTAAATATGAAAAAATAATTTTCTTGTAGGCAATGGTTAAAAAGTAGTTATTGTAATTGTTTATAAGCAAACACTTGACATGTTTTTGAAAAATTATTTTGCAATATTTAAAATTAGTTTTCCTCATTTTTTTTTAATAATACTAATAGAAGAAATCTTTTTCTTTCAGGAGCTAGCCCTATATTTACTGTAACTAAATAATTTTCCGATTGATTTACAGGGAAAAAAATTGTTGCAAAAAAATTTAATTTGGGATAAACAAGTTAAATAACTTTTAAACTATTTGACCGACCGGCTTGAAATTTCGACCATATTTTAAGTACCACAAGACCAAACATTGTATCTAATATAAAGGTAATAAGTTGATGTTTAAAAAAGTTATTAACATTTATAAAAACCGTTTTGACTTATTTTACAACTTTCTAAGCAACAAATAAGGATAGGAACATGTATTATAGCAAACGACATTTCGAAGGTTTTTACGTGAATTATACGTTTCTTACTCTCAAATTTGTTTCAAATAGTTCACGTTTGGCTTATAGAAAAAGCGAAAATTTATTGTGTTTTGACCTTAATTTGTTAATAATTAAGTCCAAAAAAATTTACTGCAGGAAACATATAGGTTTTTGTTACAGAGGTCCATACTACTCAAAACAACTGTCGTTTGCTTGGCTGTCACAAACTGTGTACATTCTTTGCTTATTTCCCTGGCCTATTATCTATAAAACTTTGGCGTACGTGACTTTACAAACCCTTAATTTAAGTCCTTTGTCTCAGCTATATTTTATTGTACATTTACGTTATCTGCAACTATTTGCTGTTACAACAAATCAATATTTAATGCTTCAGATTTTCAATTACTTATCCATTTAGTTTAATATGATTATTGTATGCACAAACAAATTATATCATTGGTAATATAGACTCTACCGTATAAAATATCGAAAGAATAGATAAATCGTTTATTCATTGTATTCGGACCTTTGGTATTATATATTGTATTTAAGCAGGTATTCTACTTGTGGCTGTCGCTGTTATAAAAAGATTTGTTTACAACTTTTTTATTACTTCCAAATTTTGTTGGTGTCTACTTGTTTCGTGAATTCGTATTTAAATAATTTTAGTAACTCCTAGTTCTTTACTTTATAAGTATCGATTTAAGTGTTGTCTTGATAAAAAATGGTAAGTTTTATTTCGTTTTGTTAACATAATTGTGGTACCTACAAGCTGTATCAATGAAAGTACTTTACTAAAATTTAAGATGCTTTTATCGGTTGGTGAAAAGTTTTCATTAAAATCTACTTTTATTTTCATCTTAGTGTTACTTCTTTTTTTCTTTTTCCATTTATTGGCTTGCATACTCGTGCATCTGCCAGCGCATTTGGTAGTGTTGCAGCTCGTCTTGCTCTAAGCAATGCCGCAACACAAACAATTTATTTTCACAAACATTTCATTTCATTAAACAAACACAGTAAAGAACTTTGTTTTTACAGACTTTAACTAAATAATTACTTTTTTATAAGGATGTTTAACATAATTTGAAATAAACTTAATATTCTTTGCACAAACTATGAGTTCGGTGGCATGGCCGCCATGATATCCTCATGACGGCCAAGCCTCGAATCCTTAGTGTTACTTCTTCATTTCTGCAGTTCATTTCTTCTTATTTAAGCGAGATCTCCATTATTGGTGTTAGCAATCATCACATATTACGTTAGGTTCCTTAACCAAGCTATTCCTCTTCTTTTCACACTGCTTCTGTCTTTTATTTTGCAAGTTGTTGTATTTTTCTCCTATACAAAAAGATAACGACTTATATTTGAGATATTGCAGTCCCTTTACTTTTATTGTCCTTTCAACTTCTTTTTTTTTTCTCCATTCTTCTTAACACTTCAACGTTCATCTCGTGATCCACCCATGAGATCTTCAGGATCCTTATATACGTCAATATCTCAAAGGAGTTAAGTTTTCCCGTCGACTCTCCATTCGGCATGCACGATACAACTCTATAATATATTTATAGGTCATTATAATATGCACTATTTAGTTATTCTTCCATTTTTCCAAATCCAAATCCTAGATAAATCGGCTTCAAGATAATCCTTCCACCTTTTTCTGGGTGGGCGATGCTTGTGTGTTTTAAAAAAAATTTTTAATTTAATTTTCATAATGACTCACCACAAAATAATAAAATTGTACAATTTATCTTAATTTATGTTATATCTAGCGGAAACTAAATATTGAAATTATTCATTCCTTTCCTAATACATGAAGAGGGTAATTGTTTAAGGTTATCCTGTTTTACCACAAGTGATATATCATCCACCTAAGGAAAAACAAAGCACTTTGTTTTTTACCTTAGTAACTTTACTTGGGTATTACTTCCAATAAGATAAATCACGTGGCCTGTATATAAAATGTCATTTTTGTCCCAACTTTGGCTTTTGAAGAACCCATTCTCCCACAGAAAATTCAGGCGGAGGACCAAGAAATAGTTCCTCCTCGTCGTCTTCTTCTTCGAACAAAATCTTACGAAATCCACGAAATCGCTATTTTCAGACTCATCGTGTAGAGAGTTTTGATCGTCCTGGTCTTCATCAAATAAGTCTTGTAAGGTGCTTTTGCTGCACTTCACTGCTTGCTGCGATTCGCTTTTATTTTGCTGGAGGTAGTTTTCTGCTTTTTACGGTTTGTAATAGCAGATGTTCCAAAGATACTGGCAATCTGAAATACAGAATCATAAGGTTATGAGAGTGGCTCACTAAAATCCTACAAAGTCCATATTGTTTTAATACGATACTCACGAGTTTGCATCGAAGGTGGCAATATCTGTAACATCTTTAGAAGTTTCTTGACGGTGATCCGCTAAGAACTGCCATCGCCTTAAAGAAGAAACCTCGTAACGATTTTCGGGTACAATTTTATCATCAGTGAAAACATGCCTCCCTTCTTAAACACCTTTTTGATAATTTCTGGATTGATTGTTTTCCATATTTTCCCAATCAACGTAGAAACTGTCACTGCCACTTCACGAGTTCTTTGTTGTACATTTATTTTAAAGCTTTAAACACTGCCAAATCAAAGGGCTGGAGAATGTGATATATATGAGCCAGTAGTTTCAGTATGGTGATTCCTTCCGATCTCATCTAATTGACCAAATCTGCCGTGAGTTGCGTTGAATGTCCTTCGTAGATATCTATTATAGGCCGATCAGAACCAATCTTTTTTAAAAAGTACGCTTAAAATAATTGCGAAATACAATAGCTTCAATACAGCCATTTTTAGTAGCAACATAGGCAGTACCAGGGAAGGCAACATTTTCGTCGGCCATCCATTCATCCCAGATATTTTTGCCTTAAAAAACAAATCATGGAGGAATTTTTTCACCATTAGCGCTTGCTGTCATCACCACTGTAGTGTTCTTTCTTCAAGGTCCACTGGTGATTCTTGTTCATGGTGCCCTTTACTTGCCAACAACTTTTGTTTTAAAGGGGTCACTGGAAAATTCAGTTTTATCTATAGATGAAGTCTATAGATGAAGTTCTAGATTCTCTCACGTTTGTCAGCAAGCCCCAAAGATTGAATGGTCTCGCCCAATAACCTAAAATAATCTTTGACAACAAAAAGATTCATGGCCTTCTTCCTTGCAAACTCAACTATTTCTGGTTTCATTATTGAGATCCCATAATGTCTTCTTTTGAAATTTAAGAATAGTCTGCATGTGGTCTACCATCTTTAAATTGATTTTTTAGGTTGTCTCATTAGACGAAATGTTGGGTTAGTTCTAAAACTTCTTTACGGAACAAAACGAATCTACATTGATCCATCGGTAGATCGACCTTGTCCTGATCCCTTTGTATCTCTTCTACCACTCAACTCAATTGATCATGTAATATTGTCTTAGGGATATTGTATAAGCGCGATGCTCCCTTGACAGTGAAATTCTAATTTCTTACTTCCGTTAAGGCTCTGTTAAGGACTTCTGCTGAATATTGCGAACCCCACCATTTCTATCTTTCCGACGTAATTTCGGACCAGTTCTACCTGAGAATTAAAAATTTGTATTCAGTGTGCGCACCCTTTAATTACTAGCAAATTATAGGGAAAAAAAACATAAATGGTATCAAAACAGTTCAAATTTCTGCAATACTAACTGAAAATATTCAATAAAAATTCAGCTCTAGTGAGCGATACGAGATTGACAAGACTTAGAAACAAACCTTACTTGTTCTTTGTATGTATAACCTTAAACCAAAGAATATAGACGCTTATAAGCGTCTATATTCTTTGCTTAAACGGAACTACCAACAAAATACGTGTGCTATTATGTCACAGAACAAATAACAATTGTTTTCTGTTCTATGAAAATGTCGTTTAACTGTTTAACATGTATAGTGAATTATCAGATCTTGGATATTTCTTCCTTTCTAAAGCCATGTTATTGTAATAATGGTGCTATTCTATTTGTTTTCCAATCCAGAGGTAATTCTTTTGCTCTATTTATTTCATTAGCAGTTATTGGTTTATAACGTTTTTTAACTTTTCACTCATATATTTTTACATTTAAGCAGTGCTTTCGTCCTGCCCTGAAGATTTTCTATTTTTAATTAAAATTGTAGTTAATTTCTTTTAAATAAAGTAAATGTTAAAATTAACTTTTAATAGGTGTCGTTGTAGCGTCTAGTGCACATTATTTTTAAAATAATTGATAATACGGCAGTAAGATTTTGTTTCATTCAGAGCTTACCACAAGTTCGCTGTAAGGAGTCACAAACGAAATACGTATAAGCGAATGGTGGTACTCTGTATTAAAATTCAATCTTAACTGTCTTTCGTAAATATTAAAAATTTATTCTTAAAATTTTATTTTATATAATTTTTTAGATTTCAAGATCGATTCCATCTTTCCTTCTAATTTTTGCGTTGATCGCACTAGCAACTGCAGATTCAAGGCATTGGTACTACCAAAACGAAATAGACAATGCTGAAAACCAGATCAGTTATGGTGCAGATGGTCGTAAAGAATACTCTGTTACGGATTTGTTGAATTTATATGGACGTCTCAAATACGAAGATCCATATGCCAAGGATCATCTCAACCATCACCAGATGAGCTATGGTATGAAAAAAGTTAAAGACTACCTTAAAATGTTAGAAGCGTTTGGTGGAGATAGAGATGCTCTTCAAGAGTTTATAAATAGATATGATTTAGATCTTTAGACAAAAGGAAAATATTTTTGAGATTTGGAACATTTAATATATTTAACAATTAAAAGCAGTTTTTAAAGTTTTTATAGAAGTGGTAAAATTTTACATACAAAATTTCATTTGCCACTTGATGAATTATAATCACAATTAATAATATACTAACATATATATGAATATAAATTTCCTTTTATATACATGTAAAAATGTTAGTAAAGGAATAATTTAAATATATCATACAGGAATATTTAATATCTTTTTCTTTATTGTTTCAAGCCCGTGGGATTTACCCTTGTTTTATGTTTATTTCTCTTAGATTTTAGTTCTTTATTGACGTTTTCATTCTTCTTTTCCTGGTGTCGTACGCTATGCAGCGTATAGGCGTACATGCTGGTTGGATTAGTCTTTTGACTGTTGAACGATATTTAGAAGCTCTCTTTGGGCATTAAAACTAATTAGAACCTCTTCATTTGTAATATGGTCGATCCTTGGAATTTGAATTAAACTAGTTATTGGATCTAGTAAAAGTATTTCTAGCTATTTCTACTCGTGTTTTCAATTCTCCGTCGCGATCGCACTTACTATTTAAGGTAGCTACAAGATATTTAAATGTCTCAACTCAACGTCTATAAGTTGATTGTTTATTTTCAACTGTGCTTGTATATGGGATTGTCTGTTGAGACCATATCCCTCTTCCACTGTATTAAATTATTTACTAACTCTTGTAATTCTTCTATATTGTGTGCTATTATAGCTGTATCATCAGCATATATATGGAGGCCGATGATAATAGAGTATAAGTCGCTTAATTTCGTGAGCTTTTTAATACATTTAATACATCCTTTAGGATATTTTTATGTTTTTTTGCTGTGTCTACTATTTATTTCCACTCTCTCCAGTCTTGAATCTTTTCTCTACAGTTTGCAAATTTCATCTTTGTTATATCCTCTGGTGGTTGGTCTTTCCATCGTATTTTCGGTCTTTATCTTGGTCTGTTTATTATTGGTTTCCAGCTCGTTATCCTGCTAATTAGTACGTCTTCTTGTCTTCTTTTTATGTGTTCAAATCATCTCAGTCTTTGTACTTTAATAAATTTTACCATGTCTTCCCCTCCGGTTATATTTATTATTTCATGGTTCAACACTCTTCTATATTCTCAAAGGTCTGACTTTATTGGGCCATGTATTCTTCTCACAATTTTTCTTTTAAACGATTCTTAAATTTTCTTCATATTTTTTCTTTAAGACACATTACTTTCCCTCCTATTCCATCATCAGTTTAATTGCTGCTTTATATATTTTTGTCTTTGTTTTTTTGCCCAGGTTTTTGTCTTTAAGTAGTCGGTGATATTTCCAATACACCCCGTTCTCCGCTTTAATTCTTTCGCTTATTTCTACACTCCTTCCATTTTTGTCGCCCAGTAACACCCTTAAGTATTTAAAGTAATTGAGTCTCTGGAATTTATTGTCACCGATTTTTATTTCTGTTATTCTGTTTATATCGTTTCTTGTACTTATTTGGTATTTTGTTTTGTTCTTATTCATTAGTCCTCTGTTCTTTGTTTCTCTTACCAACGTTAGAAGTGTTTCTTTTAGCTTTTGTTTGTCACGTGCTACCAATGCTAGCTCGTCCGCGTATACTATGATTTGTGTTAAACTTTGAATAATTGTTTTTTTTTTTCAAAAAAAATTATTAAAATCCTTTATAAAAGTTATATAATTTAAAATCCCAATCGGGCTATATCACAACAACAAAACGTTTTCGGAATCCATATTCCATCATCAGTGTGTAGGTTTACATGTTTTGAGCCACTAAATAACTGGGTAAAAACCAGTTAAAGTTATAGGTTTAAGTTTAGTTTACATTATTTTATCTTATATATTAAGATGTTAAAGTTATCAGTGGATTTGATAACATGGCAACATACAACTCTATATGAAGTTGCTGGTCTTATAATCTTCCCTTCTCATATTCCCTTTTGAGACATTTTTTATTTTGCTGTGTAAGTTGACAAATATTATTTACATACATGTTTTTTGGGGATTTTAACACTCGAATAGACAACCAAGTAATACCTGGCATCAAACAAAAACATAACGAGAATGTTAAAAACGAAAAGGAAGAACTCATGATCAACTTCTGCACGAATAACGAACTAATAATAAACAACACATTTTTTGACCGCAAAGACCAACACAAATATACATGTAATGACACCCGTGGAAAAAGATCTATGATAGATTATATTATAACCAACAGAGGTATACATCCGTCTAGTATTATGTAAAATAAGAATAATCCTGAAATACTTCTCACCCAAGAGAGCGGCCCCAACACAAACAAAAATCAAAGTCGAAGGACTAAAAACGGAATCGACGGAATACTTATACATGAAAAGAAAATCAGAGAAGATCGCTGGGAATAAAATATTAGAAAACGATAACATGAAGCAAAGCTGAGAAAAACTTAAAAAATATATATAATTAACGCAGGAACAGAATCACTTGGAGAGAGGAAAGTAACGAACACTAACATATCAAATAAGAAAACACCATGGTTTAGAGAGGAAGTGAAGACAAAATGTGAAAAAAAGAAGAAAGCCTTCTTACAATACAGAACACAACAAATACAACAGGCATACAACCACTATAAACAAATCAGAATCAGAAATGAAACGAATACTTTAGTTAGACAAATAAAAAAGGAATACTGGCAGAGTTTCTCAAAACAGATGAAACACGATTTCTGAGGAACACAAAAAGAAATATGGAGAATGATCAGAGGACAAAGAAAAGAGATGAACGAACTAATGAAAACGAAACACATTCAGAAGGAAACATGGATAGACTACTTTTGATCCCTGTTTGCTAAAGGTGACGATGATGAACCACCAACACCAGAGGTGACGACAAACGAAGAAATAAATATTGAGGAGGAAGAGGTAAAGGAAGCGTTAAGGAAATTAAAAAATAGAAAATCACCAGGAGAGGACAGAATACCGAACGAACTCCTAAAGTACGGAGGACCAGATCTAAAAAAACCACTATTAAAACTAATTCAAAAAATAATAGAATAAAACAGACATTCTCAAGAATGGAGATCAAGCATCGTAATACCTCTCTTCAAAAAGGGAGACAAATCGGACCCGGAAAATTACAGAGGAATGAATTTATTAAACACAGCACTAAAATTAACAACCAAAGTGATAACAAATAAATGTAATGAAGTTATAACACTAGCAGAAGAATAACAAGATTTGAGGTTGGGAAGATCATGCACCGACGCTATATTTATAATGAGGCAAGTGCAAGAGAAATCATTAGAATACAACAAACCGGCATATTATTATATATGTTTCGTGGACCTTACAAAGGCATTTGACCGGGTCAAGTTAAAAGACGTTACCCACTTACTGTATGCAAGAGAGATACCTCTAGGAATAATCAAAGCGATCGAAAATATCTACCAAAACAACACAATAAAAGTAAAAGTAGAAGAAGAAATAACCGACCCTATTGAAGCTGCAATGAGATAAGACAGGGAGATTTCCTGAGTCCCCTATTGTTCAACCTGATTATGGACGAAATAATAAAAAAGTAAGAACTAAAAAAGGATACCAAATGGGTGAAAAACAACTTAAAATAATATGCTATGCAGACGACGAAATACTACGTTCTCAAAGTGAAGATGATTGACAACGAATGCTGCACCAATTTAATATAGCCGACAGAAAATTTAACACGTTAATTTCCCCAACAAAGAAAAAATGCATGGTTACAACAGCAAGTTTACTAAGATGTAAATTGGAGCTGAAAGGTCAGATAATTGAACAAGTGAAGGAGTTTAAATATCTAGGCATCACATTATCTAGCTATGGAAAGCTCGAAACCGAGGTGGAAGATCAAGTGAATAGTGCAAACAGAGCCGCAGGCTGCCTAAATAAAACAATATGGAAAAATAAAAATATCGGGAAAGAAACGAAAGGCAGAATTTATAAAACAGTCATCAGATCCATAATGACATACGGGGCAGAAACAAGACCTGACATAGAGAGGACAAAAAGGATGTTGGAAACAGCAGAGATGAAAACACTTGGAAAAATTGAAGGTAAGACACTATGGGACAGAGCTATAAGTACAGATATACGACGTAGATGCAAGGTGGAGAATATCAAAAACTGGGTAAGAAATAGAAGAGTATAATGAAACGATCATATAGACATATATGTTTAAAAGCAGAGGGGAGGGAATGCAGCCCTATCTCGCGTCGTTACTTATTTCTACTTGTTCTGTAGATACACCGTTGGGAATCCTTAATGCTGCCTTTTGATTCCAGTATACCTGTTGGATCATCCTCATATATTTTCCATCGAGACCAATCTCTCCTAACATATATATTTACACATCATGCTTTATTTGTCCAAAGCCTTTTGCTAATCGATAAAGCAAATGAAGACATCCCCTCTCTGGTCAAAGAATTTCTGCACCAATAAGCGCACACAAAAGGTGGTTCTCGTGTTCACAAACCGCTTTTGATACTAGACTGAGTATCTCCCATTCTTTCTGATTAATTACTTTTAAGTACGCTTTCAGTACGTGTCTCATTTACGTGGCTATTAGCTGATCATCTTCGCAGCGACTGGCGTTGTGCTTCTTTGGAACTACTACAAAAGTTGACTTCAACCAATCTGATGGTATTTTCCCACTATTTTATTATGTTAATAAAAAGTTTGTATAGGTGCTTAATATTGAAGAGTTTAACTATTTCTTCATTTACGTTGTCTAGATCTATATCTTTATTATTTTTTATACCTGAGATCGCATATACCACTTATGATTCTAATATTGGTGGTCCAGTTAAGTCTGTATGAGTATACAGTTTTATAAGCTTTATTATTTTTTGCAATATCCACAATTTCTTTTTTTATGACTTTATATGTATTACTTTGGACATGTTTTCCCTACCGTTCCTGTTCCCACTATCGTCGATAGAACGTTAGAAACTATAAGTTTTATACATAATAATCTGTTATTTCACTTAAAATCACAAATACTGAAAAATGGTTTCCTTTGGGATATTTTCTTCAACGATCTTCAAAATTATAATAAAATATTAGTAAATTTACTTCAATCGTTGCGCAAGATATATTTAATGATAACAAATTTGTATATTATAGCAGGACATTTGTATTGAATTAAACTATAATTACAGGACATAACGAACTAGAAAAAGGAGGTTTTTCGCAAGCTGACCAAAGTAAGTGTTTTGTATATTATTGTAACTTATTCTTTGCAAGTACTGTAAATTTCATTCCAATGACCCTAAGACACGTTAAAACCCTGGAGCTCTTGTATCACTCTCTTCCAAACTCTTCCATCCTTGATTGGCACAACCATCTTCTTACACTTAGCTACCGGAGATCATGTTCTACGTCATCTAACCACCTAATTCGTGAACTACCTTGTAGATGCATTTCTTTTCTCATTTACTGATATATTCTTATTATAAAATCTATCTTAGGAAATGCGTCAGAGTTACGAACCTTATTATATCTCTTTTCACTTGTGCTACAAGACTTGACAAGACAGCACAATAAAATCGTGAGATAATTTTCCTCTCCCAGAAATTTAGTTTTGCTTTCTCATTTCGTGGGATTTCGTTTGGCTTGACCGAATTAGCCGGCAACGTAACGCACCGCTATAGACGGGAATTAAATGCCGTAACCCGCATTTACCGACAAAATCACATCAGATCGGTCAATGGACTTACATATTTTAGGGAAAATGGATGCAAACGGAATTGGATGGATCCAGATAAATAAATAAACTTACAAAAAGGAGGCATAATAAACAGATGTATAAAATTTGTAAAAAGCTAAACACGGAAAGTAAATTTGTTACTTTATTTCCTGAATTAATTTTAATATCAAGACAAATTTTATCCATACTTAGGATTCTTATCTATTTCTAAAATCACACGAAACAAAATACAACATTTAGAAGCGCTATTCCGCCAGAATAACTTGCTTACCTAATATTTTCTGATATTTCCTTCCAACAGATATTTTTCCTTTTTTGTTTAAAATGGCTTTCACTAACATAGTCACCAAAATCATACAATTCCTTGTAATCACTAACGAGTATTACTAATTTTTCTTTGCCTATTGTAGGGCCCCTAGACAGCCAAGAATCCCTGACTGCGGCAGCCACTAGGGCGCGTTCGCTGCAAAGGAGTTCGCAGCAAAAACAAATGATGATTCTAAAGGGAAATGAATATGGCTGCCTTCAGTCTCCACGCACTTATCGTATCAGACAGGGGTATTCGTTTTTAAAAGAACTTTTGACAACGAAACAGTATTTCGGGAAGTTGAAAGCCGTCAGGAGATTTGGGATAAATCTTCTGAAGAATACAGTGATTGAGAGGGAATGGGAAGAAAATACTAATATAATGTGCGAAGCCAATTATTTACCACTCTTTTTTTATTTTGCATTTTTTACGAGACAAACGGTATGCATTATGGCCTCTTCCACATCCACATCACTTTAAAGAACGGCCATAACTGGCCGTCGAATAATTGCACATATATGTAGGCTGCCTAGTGCCTAGTTCGTATCGTTGTGATAGCACTCTCTAAGTCACCAGGTAACAGCTACATACTAACCGCGAAAATATTCTATTCCATGCGTTCCGTTCCCGGCCGGTTCGGTCAAGTGTACACATACCTTAATAAGAAAACTAACAGGTATTGTGTCGTAGACTTAGAGCATTGATTATAAACCACTACCTTAGAGAAGGGAATTTTACACGTCAACGTGTAAAATTCCCTACTCTATATCTGTTTTTATTCCATATATTCCATTTATTCCAATAAGGAGGGATTACTCAAATGTTAAACAGCGTAGTATTCTCTATTATCGTATATTCGCTATTTCATATAATATATCATATAATATAAATAACACACAGCTTTACTAACCATAGAATACACGATTCATTTTAGGCAATGCGCATTTTGATTTTTTACATTAGGGAACATTTCTCCCTTTATTATACTGTCCAAACATTTATATCTAACCAAGATTTCTAACTGTTGTGGGTTTTGTTATCTGCTTATAATAATTGTTTTTGTTATGTTAATTCTAGTACTAAGTTCTTCACAGCAGATATTCAAGTGTTCTATCAACTTTTGAAGTCCAATATCTGAGTCTGCATGCTTGATATTTTCTATAAATCTCGTAACATTTTTATCATATGTTGCTTAATATTTTCATTAAATAAGTGATGGATTCGACCGTTACTTGATGGAAATTCATTTTATATAACAATAAAACACTGAAAACCTTGGTTCAAAACTTCCACAAAATGTATAATAAAAAAGAAGTAATAGCACCATAAAAAAAGAAAGGAATAAAGGAAAGGAATGTCTTCCATAAAAAAGAAAGGAATAACACCAGCTTTTAGAACAAACAACAACTTAGGCAAATATATTAAAAACAACAAGAGCCAAAATAAAAAGCACTTACACAGTTATGTATACAAACTTAAATGTGGCGATTACTCAAAAACTTACATCGGTCAAACTAGTAGAATCTTTTACAAACGTATAGCAGAACATAAAAGGGCTTTCAATAATAGGAAAACAGATTCAACATACGCACTTCACATTCTAGATCATAATCATTCTTTTAATGACGAAATTCAAATTCTTCACATCAAAAATAAAGGCCTTAAGCGAACTTTATTAGAATCTATGGAAATTAACAAATTAAAAACACACCCATAATTCTGAATGACCAACTTGAGACAAACAGTTCTCCCCTCCTCAACTTATTTCGCTAAAGATTTTAAATTGTAAACACATCCAAAAATAGATCACTTGAGAAAGGCACTCGGCCGAAACAGCTGTAGTGATAAGATATTTTAATAAATTTTGTGAAAGTTTTATTGTTATATTTCCATTAAACTTTTATAAGAAAATCGATCGAAAGAAACTAATCTCCTAAAATGTCTGTGTGTCTCATGAAGGTTATTAGTTTGTATTTATCGCATAATATAGGATTCCTGCATTTAGTAATTTTTTCATCTACAAATTTAAATACTTCAGCATGCATTAAATCTGGATTGTTTTATTATAATTCTCTAACTCTCATAACAATATCATATGTCTGTCTGTAAATAATTTATGCACAGGGATGTTATATTTGTAACATTTTTCAAGTTGCGTATGGCGGATATCAGATCTGCCGTTGTAACTTTTTCCTCGGAAAAGTCACTGCGTAAATCATGGACGTATAAATAAAGATTTATACGTCCAGATCTACCATAAAGATCTTTATTTATACGTCCATGGCGTAAATAACCTTATCAGTATCTTGAAGAGTATATTTATTAGCGTATTTCTTTTATTACTATAACATTGCAACTGACAACCTGTTTTATAAATTATCATACCAGGCCTGAATAGTTAATTCTCCGTCAGACAACTAATTCTTCTGTTAGGAAGCTTTTAAAAATAAATGCAACCTTATGGTAAAACATAAGCATGAGCAATCTGGACGACATGTAGTCATAGTAAATGTTTCTTTCACTTACCATAGATAAGATATACCATAGATAGACCAAGATATTGTTATTAATTTGAAATATAGTTTCAGGAAACAGCATATTAAAAAAGATAGGATCTTATTCCGCAGATGAACCAAGTAAGTATTTTGTATAAACGTTTTAATACATTATATTTGATTGATTTCTTTTTTAATTAAATTAACGTTTCTCGTAACGAATGTTTGAATGGTCATTGACCCGATCACAATATAGCACAATATTACAAATAAAGTATTACATATTTTAACGTTACACTGTTAAATATATTTACACTCTGCATAATCAAAAAGAGAAAAATATAATACTTGGGTAATGTGTTGAGAGGTGAAAGATATTAATCATATTGGAAGGTAAAGTATAATTTAAAGAGATAGAAGATCTTCAGAACAAATACGACCTGTTCAACCTACATAAAAAGGTTGGCAGGGCTGCAAAAAAGAAACCACAACTCTTTTAGATAAAAATGGAAATACTATGATAACGACTGACGAAAAGCTGAAACGATGGAAAGAATATATGGAAGAGCTCTTTGACGACGTAAGAGAAAACCTATAAGACATCTTTCGAGGACAGAGAAACAAGTATAGAAATTACAAAGAAGAAATACTGTGTGCACTAAAGAGCACCAGAAACGAAAAAAGCCCGGGATCAGATCAACTGCATATTGATATCCCTAAAATAATAGAAAATGAGTACATGAATGTCCTCTCATTGCTATTTAATGAAATTTATTCGGGTGACATACTCTATGAATGGTTGACCTCAACATTTATTTGTCTCCCAAAAAAGAAAAATGCTAGAGAATACACTGACCACCGCACCATACGCCTGATGTCTCACACACTTAAAATGTTTTTAAAGATCATCCATAAACGCATTTCCAAATACTTGATATGGATATTGAAGAAACCCAATTTGCATTCAACGTACTAATCTAGAGATAGATGCTTGGATGTGAACCAAGATATGTACGTCTGTTTCATAGATTACAACAGGGCTTTCCATAAAGTCCGCCACAAAGAGCTAATGGACGTTCTCAAAGCAAAACAATTACAATACAATGACCTTCGAATTATAACAAATCTATATTATAAACAGCAGCAACACATACGTATTAATGAACGCACATCAGAAGAGTTGAAATTAAAAGAGGAGTATGACAGAGGTCGTGTATTGTCACCACTATTGAGGGAGAAACAGCAGGAAAAAAGGTCAATAGAACACCAATAAACAACATTAGATATGCGGATGATACTATCATAATAGCAGACAACCTTTAAAACTTTCAAAAGCGAATGAACAAGATAGTTAAGTATGGAGAAGAGTATGGATTATCAATAAACATAAAGAAAACTAAATTTATGAGGATATCAAAAACCCAAAATTATAATGAAAACCTGACAATTAACGGTAAAACTTTAGGACAAGTTGAAAACTGCAATTATCTTGGCACAATAATTAATCACACAAACGATTACTCCAAAGAAATCAAAGTTCGAATAAAGAAAGCACGAAGAAACTTCAATAAAATTAGAAAGGTACTTTGTGCAAGAGAACTGAAATTAGACTTGAGAGTTAGGCTGGCAAGGTGTTATATTTTCTCGACTCTGCTTTATGGGATAGGAGCATGGACACTTAACGCGTCGACCACTAAAAAGTTGGAAGAATTTGAACTATGGGTGTATAGAAGAATCCTGAAGATAACATGGACTGAGCATGTAACAAACAACGAAGTCATGAGAAGAGTCAACAAAAGAATGGAAATATTGGAAACCATCAAGACACGAAAGCAGCAATACTTAGGGAATGTTATGTGTAATGAAAGATACAACATACTTCAATTAATTATACAAGGGAAAATCCAGAGCAAGAAGTGTAGGAAGGAGAAGAATCTCAGGGTTACGTAACTTGAGGGGATGGTACTGATACACATCATTCGAACGATTCAGAGCGACATCATCTAAGATCAGAATAGCCATGATGATTGCCAATCTCCGTCGCGGAGATGGCACGTAAAGAAGGAGAAGAAAAGATCAGTTGGAAGACGCCAGAACACGTGGTTGAAAGACCTGATGAGATGGTTTGACCGCTCATCCACAGAAATCTTTCGTGCAGCAGTTTCCAAAGCTACATTTGCCATTTGGATCGCCAACCTTAGAAAGGAGACGGCGCAATAAGAAGAAGTTTATGAAGTATATGAATGTCCCTTGGACAAGATGTGTACAGTTAGTGGATTCACTTGATATTTTTCTACTTTTGCCTACCAACTGATATTATTTTCTTTTTATATAATAATTTTCACATTCCTTAAACATATGCCTGACAGGTAAGATAGTGTTGCAATGGTTGCATTCAGACGGATTAGTAGATATGTGAAATAGTATGTCCCATTCTCAGTTTTCTTAGGATATTGTTTTCTATATGGCTAACTATAGGTAGCTTTAAGGAAGATATAACCGGCTATATATCATGTGAGTGACTGGCGGATGAATTTTATATTTTAATGCTTGCCATTTTTGTATGTCATTATGCAGCTATATATTTGCCACATGTCCGAGGGAAAACTCATTGATGACTAAATCTGCAGTTTCGTTGCGTGCGAGTCGCATACGTGAAGGTACCCAGATAATAGTGACAATTTCTCAACGGCCGTTAAAAAAAAAGGTGGATAGTAGAAGACATCAAGGGAAAAGAAATTACTCATGAATGCAAAACCTGTCATCTGTAGAACTTTTTAAACAAGTCTCTAATACAAAAGAATCACTATGTTAATAGCCAACGTCAATATAAGACAATGACAATAGAATAAGAAGATTGCAACTCTAATTATTATACATGTTATTCCTTTCCTATTTTAATACTGAAAAAGCGCTAGGGTTTTTGCTATATAGCCAGTTCACTTATATTTGCTATAATGAATACTCTTTGGACTGCTTTTTGTCTTCTGTTCTTCTGATAGTTAATCACTTCTTCTACAACTTGACATTTAGCTTGACTGAATTTAGAACTTCAATATACTACTTTTTTACTTAGTCACGCAAATTACTTATTGGAGATTTTTGTTGCATCACGAATTAATTTACTACAATTTTAACTTCGTTAGCATACACAACATAGTTTTAAAATTTGTATTTTTTTTATTTCAGATAACCCCCCAGTAGGGAAAACACTTGTTAAGTGTTATGCGGATGGGTCCTACGATTGGCTGTAATTCGATTTGTAAATTTACTTACCAATGGGAAACCAGACCAAATAAAATTTTCATCGTTGTATTCCTAAAACGTTAGATTTTAAACCAGATTCGTAATTATAATTTATGAATAATTCTGGTAATTTCTACATAACCATTTTTCTGGGGACCCTGCAGACAATATATTAACGATAAATCGTGGAAATTATTGTATATTACAATAAAATCATTTTATATAGTTTCGACTATCGTAGTGTAATTCTAACTCTATAAACCATGTTTTGTAGTATGAATTAAATTAAATAATGTATACTTTTCTTTATATTAATCTGCTTTTCACATAATAAAAGACGATAATATAATTGTTTATTTATTTTTCGGAATTATTACGCCTTAGTTACAATTTTCGGGTAAAGACTATCTCAGGAAGAACACAATTCCATGTTAAGGGATTCGTAGGATCTAGGAATCTTCCACGTATATATAACGAGTCAAGGTATTGAGTTGGTGAATGCGTTTAAAAGAAGAAAAGTACAAACTTCTTGCATATAAAAGAGTATGCAAGTCTTTTGGATATACCTATATATTATTTGTAAGAACGGATATCAGGACAATGTAACAAGTGAAATTTGTACTTGCAATTTCGAAATAGCTTTTGATGCAGTACTATTTCAATGCTTAGACTCAGTTGGTACCGATATATATGACTTTAGATTGCTTAAAAGTCTTTACTTCAACCACACCGCATGTGTTAAGGAGGGTCAAGACTCAACATCTAAAGTTACAGGGATGCGTTTTGTCACCGATGTTGTTTAATGCCTACACTGAAATCCGTTTTTGAGATAGCGTTAAATCTTCTTCTTCAAGTGCCGTCTCCATCCATGGAGGTTAGCGGTTATGGTGGCAAACGTTTGTCTATCTTCAGCTGCTCTTAAGAGTTCCTCAAATCCAAGTCCTGTCCAGTTTCTGATAGTACGTAACCAGGACAATTTTTTTCTTCCAATTCCTCGCTTTCCTTCTATTTTGCCTTTTAGTATCAACTGAGGGATGTAGTATTTCTCGTTGCGCAACAAATGCCCTAAATAACTGGTTTTTCTTCTTTTGATTGTTCTCAATAGTTCTTTTTCTAAATTGAGTCAAGCTAGTACTTCTTCATTTGTTTTTCGTGCTGTCCAAGGAATTTTTAAAATTCTACGGTACACCCACATTTCAAATGCCTCGATTCTATTCAGGCTCTTTATTTTTAACGTCCACGTTTTGACTCCGTAGAGAAGAACAGACCAGATAAAACATTTTACAAGTTTTAATCTCAATTTAATATTTATATGTGTATCGCAGAATAGAACGCGCATCTTAAAGAAACTATCCCTAGCTTGAGCAATTCTCGCTTTAATTTCTTGTTCTGGGTCCAGCTTGCAATTAATCCAACAGCTAAGGTATTTGTATTGGTTTACCTGTTCTAAAATATTCCCATTTATTTTTATAGGTAAGGGGGTATTCTGTTTTCTTTGGATCACCATTACTTTTTTTTTTCGTTGATCTTCATTCCAAACTCTCGACAAGCATCCTTAAGGTGGTCTATAACCCCCTGCAAGTTTGTGTCTGTATCAGCCAGTAGGACAGTGTCATCTGCATATCTTATGCTAGATATTGGTTCTCCATTAATTTTTATTCCTGTGGAAAGGTTTTCCAAGGCTTGCTTGAATAGTAGTTCCGAGTAAAGATTGAACAGCATAGGGGATAGTATGCATCCTTGCCTTATTCCTTTATTTATACTAATATTTCTAGATGTATGATCGTCGATCCTAATCTTGGCACTCTGCCTCCAAGATAAGTTCTTAATTAATCGGAGATCTTTACTATCCAAGTTGATGCTCTGCAAGGAATTTAACATTTTATTATGGTTTACGCGATCAAATGCCTTTTCAAAGTCTTCAAAACATAGAAAGACATCCTTTTGTTGGTCGTAACACTTCTGCAGCAGTACTTGTAGTGAAAACAAGGCCTCTCTGGTCCCCATTCCGGCTCTGAATCCAAATTGATCGTATCCAACTTCTTTTTCACACCTTTTGTATACCCTATTGTGAAGTATTTTTAATAGAATTTTAAGCACTTGGCTCATAAGACTTATTAATCTAAAATCTGCGCATCGCCTGGAGTTAGCTTGTTTTGGAATGGGAATAAAAATAGATTCTAACCATTCCTCTGGTATTTCCCCAGTATCGTAGATTGTATTAAACAAAATTACTAACAAATCAATGTTATTACTTTCGATCAATTTAAGTATTTCAGGATAAACTTCATCAGGTCCAGGGCTTTTGTTGGTCTTTAATTGTTTAATGACATATTCCACTTCGACTTTTAGAATTGGTGGGCTTTCAGTAACATTATTTATTGTAATGTCTATTCTTTCATCTCGGAACAGCTGTTGCATAAATTTTGCCCATTCTTCTATTTTATCTTTGGTGTTATGAATTAACTCTCCGTTGTTATTTACCAGTGGGCAATGTTGTTTTTTGTGGATGAATGAAAATTCTTTCGCCTTCTTGTACATATTAAAGTAATCATGTCTATGTTCTAATTCTTCTATTTCTTTACATTTTTCTTCGAGTCATTTCTCTTTTGATTCTTTTATTTTCCTTCGTATTTCTGTATTTAATCGTTTGTAATCGATTGTGTTCTTATTTTTGTATTTCCTCCTTTCGTCTATCATCTTTAGAATAGCTGGTGTCATCCAGTCTTTTTTTGCCATTAATCGTGTATTTGGAATTTCTTCCCTATTTTAGATATTTATTTGGGTTCGGTCTATTTCTGAGAGTTTTTCATTTAGTTTTACAGTGGTTTTATCTTTAATCTGTACATCTTTTAGTAGTTCCATATTAGGTTTGTTCTTCGGCTTTGCATTTTTTATTACTTTAATTCTTGTGCGAATATTTGCTACTACAGGGTTGTGGTCGGAATTTGCATCAGCACTAGGATATGTTTCTGTACTTGTAATGGAGTTACGAAATCGTTGGTTGATTAAAACATAATCTATTTGATTTCTTATTATTCTTTCTTTTGTGTGTAGCGGGGAAGTCCAGGTGTATAACCTACGTTGAGGTAACTTAAAAAAAGTGTTTGTTGCTATCATATTGTGTTGCTGGCAAAACTCTAATAGTCTGTCTCCTCTTTCATTTCGTTCTCCTAGTCCGTATTCTCCTACGATATTTTGGAATTTCCCTCTTCCTATTTTAGCGTTAAAATCTCCTAGGACGATGTTAATATCTTCTTTGTCAATTTCATGAGCTTTTGTAGATCTTCATACCATTCTTCTAGTATGTCATCTGGCTTATCTGCGGTTGGTGCATAGACCTGAATAATATTCACATTAAAAGGAGAACTCCTTATTTGCAACAGCATTGCTCTGTCAGAGAGTGGTATAAAGTTTGAAACTGCGTTACTCAATTCATCGTTTATTATTACACCTACTCCATTGAAATGTTTTCGATCATTGTTGCCTGAATAATAGTGTTTTGTTCATAATTTTTTATATAGCGTTAAATAATCGTCACGAAAGTGTTACAAACGGGTGGTGAAATCTTAATATCATCAGATACGCATGGTGCCTGTCCGTTCCGAAGTTTGGCGATTATTCTGACCATAATGACTTTGTTGGTTGCTATACGAAATAGCTTTGTTGAGGTCTTTCTATACATGCTGTCAGGGTAGCAAGCTAGGATATTCGTCCTGGGGCCCTTTTTCCTTCAATTTTACCTTGCATTGCAGTAGCTCATATCTGTCTTGATTTCTCATTATCTGTCCCAAGTACTGCAGCTTACGGCCCTTCACGATGTTGACCAAATCCGTGGTTGCGTTTATCCTCCATAGTACTTCTTCATTGGTGACTTTGTCTGTCCATATTATCTTCAGGATCCTTCTGTATAACCATAGCTCAAAAGCCTGAAGTTTGGATAGAGTTTCTGAAACACTGAGTACACGTAACAATTAAGGAGTCTTATTTTTGTTTCTAGAGTAAAGTCATGGCTTTTGAACACAGAACTCATAGTCAAGAACGTACCTTTTGCCTTTCCCATGCGACATATAATCTCTTGGGGATTGT
The DNA here is from genome assembly GCA_918026665.1 of Diabrotica balteata. Lineage (NCBI taxonomy): Eukaryota > Metazoa > Arthropoda > Insecta > Coleoptera > Chrysomelidae > Diabrotica > Diabrotica balteata. The sequence goes on from OU898277.1 coordinate 40,149,408, forward strand.
CACACGACTCATTGATTATAGTTCCCAATTAGTTCTACTGTAATACACGTTCAATTCTCATTTGGTTGACATACAAATTTGCTCCAGTTATGTTTTCCTTGCTGATTATCATTAGCTTAGTTTTGCTGGTGTTTATATCCAGTCCATATAATCTACTTGTTTCCGTTATTTTGTTTATTAATTTTTGCAGCCTTTCTATGGTATTGGAAAACACTTCATTTATTGAGATGCCGTCATCAATATCTTTTAGAGCCTCTTCAAAAATGTATTCCGAGTACAGTACACGATATCAGTGGTGAAATTACGCACCCCTGTCTCACTCCCCTTAAGATTTTGACCTGATCTGTATATTCTCTATCTGATCAAAAAACGAAAAAACCTTCTGGTACGTAAAAAGAAATCTGTTAACTACGTGCAGTACGAAAATCTAAACGTAGACAGTCACAACTTTTGTAAGCTGATATTTTGAAACAAGATTCGTGAGTACAATGATATGTTGTTTATTTATGGAGAAGCGTAGTGTAACAGTAATTTAGATGTCCTAATTTATATCGGGAATTTATGTATATTGGAATGTCAAAAAACGTTGTTTATAAAACATTTAGGGAACAACTTCTACATCCATACCACTATCAAAGAGTACAAGATTTACAAGGTGATCTTCCTCTAAAATTAACATTTTGTAGGCAGTTTCAAGTAACACACTCGTCAGAAAACCCGAATCCATCTAAAGTGGATGAAGCATGTTTCATGAGAAACGGTGTGTATAATTTTCATAATTGCCACATATGGGGGGGGGGACGAGAACCATTATTTAATACGTAGGATACATTTTCAACGAAAATTTAGCATAAATTTAAGGGCTGGAATAATTAACAATTGTTTGATAGGGACCATATGAATTACCCAGAATACTAAATCGAAAGGCCTACTATAATTTCTTACGCTATGATCCCTAGCACATTTTACCTGAACTGTTAAAAACCTTCTTGATATCACTTACCCTCGTCATTGGATCGGTAGGAATGGACTCATTCTGTGGCCACCACGAAGTCTCGAATGCAATGTACTGGATTTTTATTTTCGGGGACATCTGAAATCGTTAGTTTATGATAACCGAGATCAAACAGAAGCTAAATTACGGGACGAAATTTTGATGTTGCAGAAACTCAAGTAAATATAAGTATTTAATTTAATTTTAGTTCAAAATTAAACAAATTACTGATACTCCGAGTATAGTGAAAAATAAATTAGAATTATTAAACTTCTGTTGAATTTAATTTCTACTGTAAACTTTCAGTTTAAGCCCTCGGCATTAAACAACTTTTAAAAGCTTAATAAATACATAATACTAGTTCAGTTAAAAGATAAAGTGTTTTTTATTGTAAATAATTGATATTTTAACAATTTGTTTAAAATTATGCCATATTTCAATACATTTCAGAAAAAAATTACAAATATTTTTTCTTAGTTGCAATAATTACTTTTTAGGAATTAAACCATAGTACTTACTTACTTAAGTCAAAATAATAATTTATTTAAATATTCAAACTTGAATCCAAAACCTTAATTAATTCTGATAATAGCAAACGCAACATTATTAAAGCAAGAAATAATTATTTTGCAGATATTACATACATTTCCTCAGATGTCAACAACATTGAGTAGTTGGATTATGTTAAATATCCTAAGTCACAAACGAGTTTTATTCAGAAGATAAAGTGTTTTTTATTGTAAATAATTGATATTTTAACAATTCGTTTAAAATTATGCCATATTTCAATACATTTCAGAAAAAAAAATACAAATATTTTTTCTTAGTTGCAATAATTACTTTTTAGGAATTAAACCATAGTACTTACTTAAGTCAAAATAATAATTTATTTAAAACTTCGAACTTGAATCTAAAACCTTAATTAATTCTGATAATAGCAAACGCCACATTATTAAAGCAAAAAATAATTGTTTTGCAGATATTACATACATTTCCTCAGATGTCAACAACATTTTTAGAAAGTCGCAAACAAGTTTTATTCAGAAGCGCTTTCACTGCGTATGAGGTTTCCAGATTATTTAATTTCAAAAAAATAAAAATTTACGTATATGGAAAACAATGTATTTTTTTTTGGGAAAGGGTTAAGTTTAGAAAAAAGTGTAGACGACTTTTTTGTTTCAAATTGTGTATTATACTCATACCTTAGATGAACGCACTATTTTCAGGGACACCCTGTATACGGTCTTTATGTTTGGTAATAAAAAAAATTTGTAAATGAAAAAGGTTTTTTATTTCTACGTATTTAAATATGAACTCCTCTAAGAATATACATTTAGCTATCAGTATATAAATTTTGATTTTTAATAAATCATTGGTAAGTCTATCATCAAAAAAATAATAACAATGTGTACGGACATCAACTAAAGTACACGATATAATATAATATAAATTCGATATCATACTTTATATACCTCTATATACACACAAAATATCACGTAATTTATAGTAATGAACAGGAGCACACATCGTAACATATCTTTTACAATTTTACCATTTTATCCGTGCAATAATATTATATTTAATTAATATAACAGTAGGAACTATTCTATACAGAGTGATTTTTATTATTTCGGAAAGGCATGGACGATTTTTATAGATATTGGTGTGAAAGAGTCTTGTGATGTGGCCGATATTATAGTAGTATTTACATTGTTGTCAGATTGTGCGTTTTTCGGGAAATCTAATGAACTTTCTCATCCAGTTTTTATTATTATCGTTTCTTCTTAAATCAAAACTGGATAAAATGGAACTCTATACCTAATACTTTTTCAGATAAACGATGCATTGTGACTTTAAACAAACACCAACCATACTAATTTATTGAAACGTTAAAGTTGTTATTGTAAGTCAGCCATCTAAATGTATTATTTTAACTTCGGCGAAGATAACGTAAATGTAGCAATAACTCAGAAATTATGACATTTAGCATTTACGTATAGGGAACATTACATCAAAAATTATTTCTTAGTATTTCTAAAGTATTTCTTAGACTTTAAAAGGAAAAAAATATACAGGGTAATCCATTCGATATGCTCTCCTTCAAGCCATCCTGCAAGGAAAAATATTTGGAAAACAAGGTCCAGTAAGAAAAATATCTTGGTTACAGAACCTTAGGATCTCGTTCAATACAACATCTGTGGAGCTTTTCCGCGCTGCTCCAGATAAGATAAAGATTGCTATGATAATCGCCAACATTCGTAACGGATAGGCAGATCAAATAGAAGAAGAATCCATTCGAAATAAAAAGTTTATTAGTTTTCCAGAAACAGGGGAGGTCTGACAACCGTGTAAATGCTACCATAATATCGGCCGGATTACAAGACCCTTACACTCCAAAATCTATAAAAAAGTTCAAGCCGTTTCTGAGATACTTAAGGCGTTCCATTCCATACAAACTCACTCAATACACAGTGTCTTCAAGTGCGTCCTTGTTTTAACAGACAAGTGCAAGTCAGAAGTTGTTCATTCGCTGACACGAGTAGTTGTCTGTAGTGTTGTCAAAGTTGTTATTGTTGTTAAGTTATTTTTGATTTTTTAAATATGACAATGTATCAAAATGAAACAAGTTTATGGAATTCTACGGCGCCAGGGCATAAGAACCGGGACGATATATGCGATGCATGGAACCAAATAAAAAATCAATTGAAGAATAGTACTATTTAGATTAAAGACTTAAACCGTACCTCTGCGGTGCGTTGCCGTCCGTGCTCACTGGCTATGCGCGATGATCTGTAGAATCGCCCGATCGTCGGAAGCCGCTATAAGATGCATCGGATATCAAATTTTATTAATAATAGAGGAGGTATGTCAAAAAATATAAATTTCGGTCAAGAGTAAAGTACCTTTATATTTTATAATATGTTTTATTATGCAATTCATCAATCAGCCAATCGCGTCCACTGCTGGACATAGGTCTCCCTCAGTTCTTTCCAGTGTTCTCTGGGCCGCTTGTAGCCAGTTTCCCGCTACACGTTTTATATCATCGCATCTAGTCGGTGGTCGTCCTCGACTTCTTGTATAGTTTCTGGGCCTCCATTCCATAATACGTCTTGTCCACCGTCCATCTTGTGTTCTGGCTAAGTGCCCTACCCTGATTTGTTGGTTTGTTATGTGGTCTCGAAGGCTCACGTTTAGCATTGCACGTTCCATGGCTCGTTGTGTAACTCTGAGTTTATTCGCAGATTTTTTCGTGAGTGTTGAAGTCTCTGCTCCATAAGTTTGTACAGGCAAAACACATTGGTTGTAAACCTTTCGCTTGAGACACATGGGAATTGAACTTTTTAGAATATGGCTTAATTTACTAAATGCTGCCCATGTCAGGCCTATTCGCCTCTGTATTTCATGTGTTTGATTGTCTCTGCTTATTTTGATTTCGTGTCCCAGATATTTGTAAGTGTCTGTTTGTTGTACGGTATTATTGTCAATAGTTATATTTCCAGTCATTACGAGATTTGTTATAAGTTTAGTTTTGTCAAAGTTTATTTTTAATCCTGCTCTTTCAGACAGACTTTTAAGCGAATGCATCATAGAAACTGTATCATGTAAGTTATCTGCGATTAATACAACATCATCTGCAAAGCTTAGGTGATTTAATCTTTCTCTATCTATATTGATGCCCATATCTTGTCATCGAGTGCTCTTAAATATTGACTCTAGAGCTGCCGTGAACAATTTTGGTGAAATTTTGTCTCCTTGTCTAACTCCTCGACCTAAGCTGAATTTTTCTGTGTCTTTGCGTAGTCGTATACTTGATGTAGCGTTCTCGTAGATGTTTTTGATTAGTGCCGTGTACCTGTAATCTATTCGGCTTTGATTTAAAGCTTCCAGTATTGTTTCAAACTCTACAGAATCAAAACTTGGTTTTTCTCAAATTACGGATACCCCACATAATTTTTATTTAGTATAAATATGATAACTCTTCCGTTCTGATAGAAAAATGTTTATTAACTCTTTAATATTCACTAGATTTTTAATGTATTTTGTTTTGTAAAAATTATTTAATATAAAAATCGTTTTTTATCGGAAATTGTAGCATTTTAAAATCCTTTTGTATGTATTGAAATCCCCCAGTATACGTTAAAACACCGAAATTTTATTTTCAATCTTTTTGTGTCGCCGAGGTCGATAATAAACCATTTTACAGTTTGTTTATATATCACAGATAGGTATTTCCTTGGTATTGTTTGATCGAAGCCGCTTTAAGATATTTTTCGTCGTCAAATGAACGAAATATTCCCGTTTATATGTTTTGTTTATACCAAGTTGGGCGAATGAATTCTAAAGATAATTGCATCACTCTCGCCGAAGCCATTGAAAGGGGCAGTTGACTTCAATGTTGGTCCAAATTTTACGTCAAATTTGTAATGTTTTTCGTTTCGTTTTTTGTCCCTTTTCATATGTAGTGTATAGTAGCAGTGAAGCGGAAAATATGTAGTGTATAGTAGCAGTTCAACGTATCGTTACAGTTTGTGAAGTTTGAAAGGTTGGCCATTGGATGCAGACGTGCTTAGTTTAGTAGGAAAAAACTGGCAAATTTATTAAGTGATTTTTACTCAATGTAGTGTGCCAATTCTGAACGAGTAATCACTGTATTTTATTTGTAAGCCGTCTCTCATCTGAGATATTTGTAAAACGGCGATTACAACAAGTTTGAAGAATAACCGCATGTTTCCATTTTGACCAGCAGCTTCCATCCTCGTTTTGTCTGTGGTTGTCATCCCAGGCTTTCTCGCAGTTAGGAGATAACTCTGTTCGTGTGGCAGAGAGTGTAGGTCCAGTTTCCACCTCCCAAAAATTTTAATACGTCCAGTTCCCAACCCCAGAAATTTTAGTGCAATCCAGATAAACTTCGTGTTTGATTTTTAAAGTAAAAATAGACATTTTTTTCTAATAATAATTGCTTTAATGAGAGTAATGAAATTGTAATATTTAAAATTGTAGATCTAAGGTTGTGGCTAGGCTACCATTTTAATTGTTTTTTTCGTTTTAAGATTTAGTTTTGACGTATGACAGCTAAGATTTTGTTTTAGTTTTTTTTTAGAAAAAGGTTAACCACTATGCATAGTGTCATTTAAGAAGATAATTTTTTATTTGTAATAATTTATTTCTGCTACACATTGTCGCCCATTAACAATTGTAAGTTTTGTAGTATTTCCAACTTCTAGATTTTGTAAACGGATAAGACATAGTAAGTGTCCTTTTTTGTTATTTTGTATTTATCTTTACATCTATCTATACATTTGTAACTGTTTGTGGCGAGAAAACAATAAATGATTTATTTTCTAAACCATTTTGTTTATTTATTTTAAAAAAGTTTCTAACCTCTTTGTGTTTTTAGGAAGGAATAACATTTTCTTTCATCCAGCAGCAAGTTTCCTCAAAGCGGCGGGCTTTATTTTAAATAGCTAGAGGACCTTCTTGTGTTTTGTTTGTCCATCTGTCCAGGAGATTCCCTAGATGTAAGTACTCCTTTGTTTAATTTTGTAGTTGCCCCAATCAGACCCCCCTGTCATTCACTTATCCACGACCCAGCTCCCAATGTCCTGCCCACTGCAGGCGGTTTCGCTTAATTATAGTGGTAATATCTTTACCACCAAACGTATGCTTGTAGATATTCTGCAGTTCAAAGTTATAACTACGCCTCCATAGTCCGTTCTCACAGAGCGCTCCGAATATCTTGCGTAGCACCTTTGTTTCAAAAATCGATAGAGCGGATTCATCTGTTTTAGTTAGCGTCCATGCCTCTGATCCATATGTGAGAACGAGAACTATCAGTGTTCTATACAGCCTTATACGAGTTTTTTGAGACAAACGTTTGTTAGCTAAGTACTTTGATAGACCATGATAACACCTGTTTGCAATTATTATTCGCCTTTTTATTTCCTCAGATGTGTTATTATTGGGGTTAACCGATGTCCCGCCCTTCCACCCTATAACATTTGTTACCTTTTGTCATTAAATAACAAAATTGTATATAACTACCTAACAGAATTTCGAAAAGTAACCTCAGTTTGTAAGTCCAGTTAAAAAAAAAATAGTAACCTTTGTTTTATCCCATTTGTTTTAAACCTACTATCCGTGACCCGGTCTAGTTTGTGTTTTTATTTAATGTCTTGATGGGTCCCTAGACGAGAAGCGAGTGACCATGTTTGTTCTATTGATAACCAAATAACCAATAATAAATATATTGTGATAATTATTTTCTTTTCTTTCCTTTGGGAAGAACTTAAAAAAGTTGTGACTGGCTGAATGGCAAACGCCTATGCCAAAAAAAAAAAAAAAAAAAAAAAAAAAAAAAAAAAAAAAAACACCGATGTCCCGAGATATATGAACTCTTTGACTGCTTCGAAGTTTTGGTCATTGATGATTAAATTTGCGTCAACATTTCTAGCTCTTGTGTTTCTGTTAGTCGCCATGAATTTGGTTTTATTTTAATTTATATGTATCCCCATTCGTTCTGCTGCTGCTATTAGCTCATTTAGGATTTCCGCAGTTCTCGCCCTGGTTCTTGTTATAATGTCCACGTTGTCTGCATATGCTAGAATTTGGACTGATCTATTAAATATTGTTCCCTGCTATCTAAATTACCGTCTCGTACAACTTTTGCTAAGGCGACATTAAACAGCTGAACCGCCAGCACATCTCCCTGCCTTAACCCCCTATGTATTTCAAATGGGATTGACGGGTCGTTTTGAATTATATTTTTACTGCTGATAGTATCTTCGCCATTGTCACTTTTATCAAACATATGAGTTTTTTTGGAATTCCTAACTCATTCATAGCGTTGTAAAGATTTGGTCTTAAGATACTGTCATATGCCGCTTTAAATTTTCAACCCCCTATAATAATACCATATGTGATAGGCAAGATATTTCGTTACAAAATTATCTTCGGTATCGGTAATTTTTGTTTTCAATTAGAAGTATTGTAATTACATATTAAAATATAGTTTTTAATTCCACAGAACTTTTTATTTTACAAATTTTTGATATTATGAAACATAAAGGTAGGTACTTCACTCTTGAGCGAAATTCATATTTTTGACATACCTCGTATACTACTAATAAAATTTGATATCTAATGGTTGCAGGGCTTTTTATATGGAATCAATTTTTTTCGTAAAATTAATAATAAAAGAGTTATCATATTTGTATAATAAATAAAAAATGGTGGGTATCAGTAATTTGAGAGAAATTTGCAAAAATTTTTTTTTTCAATTAGAAGGATGTAATAGTTTTTAATTCTAAACAATTTTCGATATTGTGAAATATAAAGCTACTTTACACCTGAGCAAATTTCATAATTTTTAACATACCTCGTATAATAATGAAGACAGTGAAAATTCTTAATTGTGATGAAAGATCCTTTTTGAAAGGAAATGCAAAAAGTATATATAATACGAATATACCACATGAAGAGACGTTAGTGCCAAGTCATGAGCGAATGAAGGACAAATTACCTCTGGTATGGTATTCTGAGGCAATGCCAGTGGGAGATCATAAAATGGGGATCAAGTCTTTATTAATTCTGGAAGTATGTAAAAATATATAATTGAAAGTGTTCGCTGCCAATTATGTAAAGGTCAAATAAATAATAATCTAGCAAGCCTGAGGTAACGAAGCAATATTTCATTGAACGGTTTAATGGACCAAACTTAAACATATATTTAGAAAAGGATAATTTACCACATCCTCTGTGACAAAATTACCGCAAGACAAGTCAATAAAAGTTGGGTATGACTGTTGTGAAAAGTGACAGAAAGTCAAAATGAAAGATTGGGACTAATATTTCACGCAGTACAAAATGTTTTGAGCTACTATATTTCTTCCGGACGAGGCAACAGTTATAAAGTAAACTTTTTCTTTTAAGAACCCTCAGCAGAAAAATGGAAGATATTTAGATCTGCAGGTCTAGGAGGCCATTGTACGGGTCCACTCCTTTCAAACCAACAGTCTTGGAATTTTTAACTTGATAAAAGTTTTCACTTGTCTACCATAATGCGCAGGAGCATGTTGGAATTCAATTCAATTTAGTTGCTAATGGAACTTAATAAGGGATGACAGTAGTATTCGTTTAAAAATTAAAGTACGACGCTGAATTAAGTCATTTAGGTAGAATGTTTGGACCGATTACATTGTTATTTGATAATTCAGCCCAAATGTTTACTAACTATCGGCTTTGGTGATATCTTTTACATATTAAATAGTGTTTTTTATCATCATCATCATTCTGGCTTCACCACCCTCTGTGGATCCTAGCCTCCTCAAGAATTTTTCTCCAGTCATCCCTATCCATCGCCTTCCTCCGCCAAGTACGTATTCTCATATTAATCATGTCTTCTTCGATATTATCAAGCAACCTTGTTCTGGGTCTTCCTCTTCTCTGACCAATGGGTCTATCAAGGAGCCTTTTTCTAGCTGGGTCATTTTGTTATGTTACCACATCTGCATTACATGCCCTATCCACCTCAGACGTCCTTAATGTTTTACAACATCTGGTTTCTGATATAGTCTTCTAAACACTCAATTGTCATTCACTGCTCCACAGATTCTGGATGGTTCCATGTTAGAACTGGTCCTGTTATTGCTTTGTAGAGGTTTATTTTTGTATTTCTCGATATAATTGTGGATTTAAGGAGATTGAGCCCAAAATAGCATACGTTGGTCGTGCAAATTCTGGGGTTTATCTATGCGGTAATATTATTTTCAGTGTTAAAGAGTGCTCCCGTGCAAATTCTGGGGTTTATCTATGCGCTGGTATTATTTTCAGTGTTAAAGAGTGCTCTCAGGTATACAAATTCGTTCACTGCTTCGATGACGTCGTGTTCTATAACAAGTGGTTGCAGATTTGTGGTGATTTTCACCTCTCTATTCATAAATAGAAAGCCACAGCTGTTGAATAGCGGTACTACTCTGCACGTTTAATATTTGAGGGACTTCTATACTACAATACATATAAATTTGACGAATTGCTGGATAGGTATGACACTATTCTTTTTCTTCCGTGTTATCACCAAGACTTCATCGAATCTTGAGTTCCGTCGAGTTCATTTGGGGTACGTTCTGTTGAAAGTTTCAATCCTTTGATCAAATTTCTATGGATAAGTGACAAAAAGGATGTCAATTACGATTGGTACTTTATGTATACAAGGCATAAAACCTGCTACACAAGACATACAAAGTGAAGTGAATCCGCAAATTATAAACTTCATCATCATAATCACCATAGGCATTAACATCTTGGCAGATGTGTTGTGGTTCATGATTGAGTATCAGCAGCTCGGATAGTTTGATCAAAGATAATTCTCCACTGATAGTGGTCATTTGCTGTATTTCGTCGAAAACTACAGTTCTACTGTTTAGGCCATCTAAGTATAGCTGGTTATCAAACAATCTTCAAAAGCTTCCGTTTGATCACAGATAACTGGAACAGTGTGTAAACACAGGTGTTTAAATCCTGTATACGTAAACGTTTGTCTTTCAATTTTCTTTTTTATCTGCATTGCATATATAACTGGCGATCAGTAATTGTTTTATTAAATGTGAAAATTATAAGGGCAAACAACTTATTAGCCTGTAAGTGTAACAGTGTAGTTTAAATGCAGTTTAAAAAATAAAAAAACCTTATTAATATATCGATATGTTACCACATTTTTTAAATACAATATTTATCTGTAAAAGTAAAAAACATTTTGATTACAAAGTTGTACTTTCAAGTATGTTATACATAAAATAAATAAAGTATAAGGTTTTTATGAAAATGTGAGAACTACTAAATTATTTCAAAGTATCAATGTTAACAAACATAATAGCCCTTGCTTGCAAATCGTAATTTATTTAAAAAATCTCAATATATTCTACCAATGGGTCTTAGAAAGTTCGAAATACGTTCTAATTTGGAAACGCTGCCTTTCTAATTTGGAAACCTTTTGAATCATTCTCAACTTTATATAAAAACCCCATACCCAAAACAACCTACTAGACTCCTGTTCATTAATCGAAATAAACTATAGAATCACTCTTAAAGTCCGCTAATAAATAGGAATCTTCTTGGTAATAGTTTTCCTGCACATATGACAGATTTTCAACGTATCTGCGCATCTCGAGCAAGTGCTATGTCCACAAAGAAATACGACATTCCTCTTTCTCTCCATGCAAATGCTACAAGCGTGGCTTTCTTCGATTTCTTGAATTTTACACTCCAAATACCGCATCCGTTCGGCACTGGGTTGGCGGCTCTTCGGAGGAATCACACGACCGTCTTTGGTGACCCGTTTTTGGACGGGTTGGCCGCATTCCAGACATTTCTTCATTCGGGAAGAGCAGTCTTCGCATGCTGGTTTGTGATTGCAAGGTTCTAGTAATACGTTTTCTTCGGACAATTCGGAACATACTTGGCATTCCACTGGTTTGTTGGGGATTAAGTTGGCAGTGCGGTTATCCTGGGAAGTACCACCTTTGTCTAAAACATATCATTATATTAATACAATGTACATAAATTGTGGTTCAGAAGTAGTGAATGAATAAGTAATTTAGTCCAGTGAGTCCACCTTTCGCAAAAGTTAAGTACACTAGAATAGTTTCATAAATCAAGTCGAGCAAAAATAACGTTTAAACGTGGGAAGTGTTTAATTAAAAAATCTTTCTCTTAAAGATCAATGGAGATTATCTTTTTCTCTCACGTCAGTCTCCCCCGGTAGTGGTCATCGTGATGTCGGGTATTCTCCGTCTCCGAAGATCTGTCTAACCATTTCTTTTAACTCATGCATAAGTCTTTTGTATATTACTGTAATTTGGTCATTAATCAACTTCATAACCACCAATTAATTCGATTTCTAGGTGTATACCTAAATATGATATCAGTGTTTATGAAATTTTGGGGTAAAATCTAAACGCTGTCAACAGTTTCTTGATTTTAAGTATATACATAGTACTATCATCGGCGTACAGGGTGTAGGGTTGTGTTATACAGGCTTCCCACGGTCGGCGATATTACGGACGTAAGCGGACCAGCACGCACCACGCACCGTGGGAAGGGTCTCGTCCGTCGTAGCGCAGGCACGTCTGTGCTGGTCCGTCCTATCCATCTAGAGTCGGTAACATCAAAGGTGCGGTACATGCTCGTGCGACGCGATCCTAGCGCTTCTGTGTTTTAACAGACGACAAATGCAAGTCAGAAGTTTTTTATTCGCTCTTACGAGTAGTTGTCTGTAGTGTTGTCAAAGTTGTTTTGCAGTTTTTTGCTAAAAAATGGAATGGACAAACGAAGTTATTTTGGATTTTTTAAATTTGTAAATAAATCGTAAGAAATCGTGAGATTTCGCTACAGTTGAATTTTGAAAGAAATGGGAGTTTTTAAATGATATATAATTATACAAAACTATTTTAAATACTTTGTATTGTTATATATTAATTAATGTATAAGTACATACTTAAAAATTAGTGTACTAGAAAAGGGTCTACTTTAGGGGAACCACCAGTATCAGATATAATTTTAGGAAATTACCTACCTACCTATATATATATATATATATATATATATATATATATATATATAATATATATATATATATATATATATATATACTGCAAGCTATGGATTTATCGATTCAATATTAGGCAATGATTATAAACATTCTTTATAGTTTAAACTTCAATGAAAATTATAAACCTATTTTACCCAAGAATATTAAGTATACTAGGTATATATTAGGTATACATAAACATTTTGTTTTCTGAAGATTTAACATTTTATCGGTACTTGTAGGATTTCAAAGTTATTGAAGATGGAATATAAAGTTATTGTTATATGCAATTGCTGATTTGTTTCATATCTCGAACACATACTTAAATCATTTTGGTCTGTTGATCCTTTAATACAAAATTCCGGCTATTCTTGATATTTATTGATAAAATATACATAAACTTCAGTTGTTTATGGACCGATATTTACACTTTCAAAGCAATAAAGAACCTTATAAGCTTTGTTTATATTATTTTGTGTATACTAATTGGAGTAGTGCAAGCATTTTTGTATAAAAATATAGTTGATTTATGAATATTTCAAGGTGACAATCTAAGAGCACTTTAAAAATGCTGATTTTTTCGTATAAATTTTTAGGTACCCAGTATTTATCTTTAGATTTAGTAACAGCCTAAAAATTTTAGAAATCGTAAGATATAAGACGTCAATCGTGAGATCGTGAGATTTGTCTTCAATTCGTGAGATCTCACGATAAATCGTGAGGAGTGGCATCACTGCGTTAAATCAAATACTACTGTCACGGACCTACACAGACTGTCACGGACCGTGGGAAGAGCTCTATCTGCGGTGCGTTGCCGCCCGTGGTTATCGGCTGTCCGCGAAGATCTGTAGAATCGCCGACCGTGGGAAGCCACTGTTATAGAGGTAGTACCTTTTATTGGATCGACCACATCGAGCGTCATAAACAGGAGATCGTTCTTGATAACTGGTCCTCTTAAGACACCTAACTCTCACTTATGGCTCCAAGTGCCAAACCCCGGGCAACTGCATTGGTCTGCAGGCTAAACGAAGTGAGGGTAGCCACATATGACGAAAATGTCACCGAATGATTGCTGGTATAAGCAGTCCCTGGGTATAAGGTAGGGCACCTTTTTGTCCTGGGGTTGAGAAATCAATCCCGAAGGCTGATGAACCAAAATTTGGCCAACGTCATAAAAATGTAGAAGGTAAGGGAAACCACTACATTAAAGATCCCTACGGATATCCCTGGAATAATTATCTTATATGTCGGACAAAATTGAAGCAAAAGCCCTCAGTCCCGGGCAGATCTTAGATGGTCCGAGGGTGCTTAAAATCCCCCGGGTTCGATTTCAAGATGTTATTCATAAAGTAGCGGCATGGAACGTTAATAGTTTGTGCACCCCAGGAAATTTACATAACCTTCTCAAATAAATGTGGTGTCTAGAAGTGAAAGCAATGGGTGTAAGTGAATTGAGGTGGACGCCACAGATAATTACCACAGGCATGGTGTTGCAATAGTGCTTGATAATATAATTGCGATGTCTGTTATAGATTACATACCCGTTTCAAACAGAGTAATCATATTGAAGTTAGCCGGTCAAACCAATTAATATAAATCTAATTCAAGTTTACGCACCCACATCTGATAAACCGGAAACGGAAGCTTTAGTTTTCTATAAAGACATAAAGGAAGCATCAAAGGTCACAAATAAAAACGATATCAACATCATAATGGGCGATTTTAATGCCAACGTCGGTAGGGGTAGATGTGGTAATGCGGTCGGTGATTTAGGTATGGGTAACAAAAATGAGCGAGGAGAGTTACTAACTGCATTTTGTAATGACCACGATTTCGTCATATCAAATACGTGGTATCAACTCTAACCAAGAAGATTGTATACATGGTGAGCACCAGGAGATCGTCCAGGTCATATGATACGAAATCAAATTGATTACATCTTGATAAACAAAAGATTTCGCAACTATATAAAAAAAGTGACAAGCTTTTGGACAAACATGGACGTTAAGAGTACCTTCCATTAATAAGTTGGAGGCCTTCGAAATGTGGACGTTATGAAGAATGTTCCGCAACCATGGACAGATAGGGTCAAAAAAGTAGGAAGTCTTAAGAAAGGCAAATACTGAGAGAGAACTACTCAATCTGATCAAGGTACGAAAAATTGGATACCTCGACCATATTCTGAGAGAAAAAAATACGCAATCCCTCAACTAATCATCCAGGCAAAGATTGAAGGCAAGAGGGAATAGGTCGCAAACAAATGTCGTATCTACGGAACATAAAAAACTGGACAGGCATAAATAACACTGGCGATCTTTTGCATGCCGCAAAAGACAGACGTCTGACCTGAAGATAATTCGCCAACGCACTGTAGGTGCACGGCACTATAAGAAGAGAAGACTATCATCGGCAAACATACATATCGCAAGTTACTGATTATTGGAAAATATTGTGAAAATACAAATATTGTGAAAAGAGGAAGAGCAAAACAGACATCGTTACAAAGCGTTTAAAAGGTAAAGCGAAGAGAAATCTTTAGAGCGGAGACTGGAATCTGAAAATACTAGAATGGAAATTAGGAATTGGAAGGATTTTCAATACTTACCTCGATCTTGTTTTTGTCGACTTCTTCTGCTTCCGTCAGATCCGGGGTTAGTTTTAGAAGGAGTACCAGTCAAGTTATATCCTTCTCTCTGGTCATCTGCTACTGATAAGTTTTCCAAATTAATAATGTTTGGTATATTCGAATCTATTTGGTTACTGTCTTCGGCGGCAGGTTTGTAGCTTTTTACCAATTCCTTCAAATTTTCTTCCTAAAATGTAGAAGATTATTATTATATTGAAAATATAGCTTTTTGCGCCTCAAACATGTACTAGTAGCTTAACATATAAATACCGTTAGATACCCCAACCGATCCAGAGAACTCTCGACTATCCATTATATAAAAGATCTGTACATTATTTCACTTTTATTTTTAATTAAAACATCTAGTTGATATATTGTTATTACATTAATTACCATTGGCCACGAAATGGATAAGTATTTCTTGTATTTTATTCAATAACATTTTTAAATTATATAATTAATGTTTTTAAATTTTAGATTTGAATTTCTTTGATTATGTGGCATTGTCGACATTGTACAATAACTGGCAACAATAACTGATATTTGAACATTTTACCATAACTGATATCTCAAAACGTTATTAGACGACAAAACTTTCTTAAATCCTATGTACAAATATGAAATTATCTTTACCTGAAGCAAACTCAAAGCAGATTGTCCTTTACTATTTGCTCCGTCTGGATCAATGCCTTTCTGTACTAGAAAACATGCTATAGCAAGAGCCAGACGACAGTCTTGAAACTGTCCGAGATTCTTGTAGATAGAATGGATTGCTGGGCTCTCTTCCCGTAGAACTTCCCCGGTTAATTGGTTCTTTTTTGTTAGTGCTATATGTAAAGCGTTGTCTTCGTCTTCATCTTTGGCATTTATGTTAGCTTTCAGTTCTATAAGTACTTCTATAACGCCACAGTGACCTAAAAAAATGAACAAACATATTTTTTTCATATATATTACAAAAAATATCGATAATTAAAAAACTTTATTAGAAAAGCGACAATATTAACTTTGACTAAAGTTTAAGCATCGAAAAAAATTTATCACCCGGTACATATTACATATCATTTGGACGTGTTTTTTTTTCAATTTCATTTTGCACATTTCTGTTATACATTAATTCTAAATAAACATGTAATCAAATAAATCGAATTTTTTTATTATAAATTTAAGTAAAACGTCTGTTACTATTAGTTGTCTTTGAAGATGCTCTCTGAGAGTTAAATTACTTGGACAACTTGGTTTACTTATTTAGAAAAGTGTGAACGTCAGTAATATACAGCCAATTCCATATACAATCGGAAGTTTCATACGACATCATACTGTCACTGTACATTTCCAAATTATCAATATTCTCTTCTCTGGTCCTGTGTATACCTTCAGATGATTGCTATCATCATGTCACTGTTCTCTATCAATATCCGATCCAGACAGATCTTGCACCCGTCCATCGTCTTATATTATGTATAAAAGATATTTACGCTTAATTCATCATCTTCCGGTGACTTTTCCCTGAATAATTAGCCACCATAGTTGGTGTTTGTGTCCACTGACGAAATGACCAAAGTATTCTGTTTTTCTTCTTTTAATTATATTTAGCAATTCCCTCTCTATATTTATCATTCTATGTATCACGTTGAAAACGTAACCAAAAGTCCCAGAAACAGAGTTTTTATAGAGATTTTCGACTATACGGAAAGGTAGGCACTAGTGAAATCCGGTCATGGAAACACCCGGCTGATTAATTTTTAAATTGCAGAGTAGGTCTAAGATGGCATGTTTTCGTTAGTCAGGCGTAAGACCAGCTTAGCCAAATAAGGTAGTGTGTCTTTAAAAGTTGACCAGCTTTTTCTCATCAGCGATACATAAGATTCCAAACATGGATAATGTTTCCTCATGCTTTTACTCTTGTTTCAATGGTTT
This sequence comes from Diabrotica balteata, assembly GCA_918026665.1. NCBI lineage: Eukaryota > Metazoa > Arthropoda > Insecta > Coleoptera > Chrysomelidae > Diabrotica > Diabrotica balteata. The sequence goes on from OU898277.1 coordinate 40,166,529, forward strand.
AAGCTTGTAAAAAACAATAGTTTTTTTATTAATAATTTCTGAACAAAATATGTAAAAAATAAAACAAAAATTTAGTTTCAACTAATCGAAAAGTTATCTATTAGCCCGTATTAGACTAAATGTCCAATATTTCTTTAAGTTTAGCTAATTGACTTTCAAAATAACTTACTAACTGATATAAACTACAGATATTGTATTTCGTTCCAAGTTCACAGACCTGTTGTATTTTGTATAAAATAATATTTCTGACTGCAGCCGCGCTTGAACATAAACCTCATAAACTACAGTTCGAAATGAGTCTGGTCCTCTATTGAGTCAACTTTACATACAACTCAATATAAAAATATTAACTTATAACTTAAATATAAGAAAGAACATACCTTGGCTGACAGCTAAAAGCAACGCAGACTGGTTTCGGTTATTTTTCAAATCGATATCGGCTTGCCCTACTCTAACCAATGTTTCGACCACATCCTTATGGCCGTTCAAAGCAGCCAAATGCAAAGCGGAAAATCCGTCGTCTTTTTTCACGTCTACTAGCTGCCTTGCGACACTGAGTAACTTCCTGGTGGCGAAAGTTTTACCTTTTAGCGCCGCGTGGTGTAGAACGTTGAAACCGCGCTTATTCCGAATGGTAAAGTCGAATCCTAAAAAATAATAATAAAATGTTAATAACACATATTTAAGGAAAGCTTAGAAGTGCGAATTAAAAATGTTGTAATACTACGTACATGTTTTGACAAGTAGCATCGTATAGTGAAATCTTCTTGAACATTTATACTTCTAGATTTTAACATCAAAACATATTATAATCATTACTGATGCTGACATGTATATTATATTCAATTCGATTCGTTGGAAATTCCATACCTACCAGAATTTCTTCATATTTGTCAATAACCGTATCCCGTTTATTTCTGTTTTTCAGTATCATCAATACATCTGAATATTAAAGAAGCGTCAATAATTATATCGTTAAAACTGACTTACCTGGTGCTTCGCATAGTAATTCTATAACTTGTCGATCATCTTTTCCAATTGCGTCGTGAAGAGCAGTATCTCCATAGAGATCGGGACAATTGGGATCGGCACCTGCTGCCAATAATATCTGTATACATTTTGGAGATTGTTTGTGAGCTGCTATATGTAAAGCTGTACATCCGCTGCGGTTTACTGCATTTACGTTTACGTCCATTCCAGATTTCACCAACATTTCTAAAATCTAACAAGACCATTTACGTATTCAAATCAAATCAAAAACATTGATCGACGAATGTTTTGATGAAAATATTGAACTTGTCATAACTATGTAGATGACATATAAAGAAGATATATATATATATATATATATTTACAAATTCAGTGGCGAGAATTTCTCGGAATAGTAATGCCTAACCTAACAAAGAAGTGGCGTTCCAAAAATACTCATAATTTCCAATAGGTCAAATTCTTGAAATGTACAAAATAGGGGAGAGTGTTGTACCTCGGACCGGGTTGTACCTCGGGTCAGTTGACTTTCTTTCTTACCCACTGCAGATTTCTCTTCGATTTGGTTGAATTAGTGGTTTAATAATATCAGCGGTAGATGGCATCTAAATACACTTATCAAAAAATTGCAGCGTGGTGACTTGCAGAGCGTTTTGTGTTTTGTTTGATCGTAAGTAAATTATTTACCTATTTGTTATCTGTTAAAATCCGCTTCAAATGTAAATATATATATATATATATATATATATATATATACATATATATATATATATATATATATATATATATATATATATATATATATATATATTATTATTATTATCTGTAATGGACAATATATATTTACGCTTGATAATCATGAATGTATTTTTTGTCTAAACGCATAACCTAATATTAGAAAACAAAAAACAGCTGAAATTGTTACGTTGTGTACCTTGGGTCACCGGTAGGTCGGACCGGACCAAGGTACAATCTTATTGCGAATTAACATTATTTTGACTTTTATTTAAATTAATTGGTGTGTCTGTTACCAAAAAAACCTTTTATTATTGTTTCAGATAGTCATTTTAAAATGCCGAGAAGTAAAGTGGGTATCAAAAGACCACATTTAAATGCCCAGGATTTAACTGCAGCCGCAAATAAATACATAAGTGGTGAATTATCAATTAGGGAAGCAGCAAAGTGCTATAACATATCAAAAACCACGCTGATCAGGCACGTAAAATCCTTCAGGCAGTCGGGGGCTTCAGAATTTTCTTATGTTGCTGCCAATAATGTAAAACAAGTTTTTAATAAAGAAGAGGAAGCTGAGTTAAAAATATATCTTCTCACTGCTGCACGCCTCCACTATGGTTTGACGAAAATGGAAGTTCGTACTTTAGCATACCAGTATGCAACTGCAAATAACAAGTCTCATCCGCCTTCTTGGGACCAAAAAAAGATAGCTGGCAAGGAATGGCTGAGGCAGTTTCTTAGAAGACATGAAGATTTATCATTTCGTAAACCAGAACCTACAAGTTTGGCCAGATCAACATCCTTCAATAAAACAAATATATCTTCCTTTTTTAAGAACTACAAAGAAGCTTTATCTCGTGGAGATTTTTTTCCAGAAAAAATTTGGAATTGTGACGAGACAGGGTTAACGACTGTCCATGTACCACCAAAAATTGTAGGACCTAAGGGAATAAAACAATTAGGTCAAATGACAAGTGGAGAGCGAGGTCAAATGTAGCCTCAATAAATGCAATCGGAAATCATATTCCGCCAATGATGATATTTCCGAGGGTTAATTTTAAGCCTCACAGCTAAAAGGTTGTCCAGTTGGAACTATATATGGTTCAAATCCGTCCGGCTGGTCAAACGAAATATTGTTTTTGGAATACCTACAACACTTTAAAAATCATGTGAAACCAACAGTTGAAAATCCAGTTATATTACTTTTGGATAATCACGATAGCCACGTGAATGTAAGTGTCATTAATTTCTGTAAGAAGAATGGAATTCTACCGATAACGTTTCATCCCCACACCAGCCACAAAATGCAACCGCTCGATCGAACAGTTTTTGGACCGATGAAAACTTACTATAATACCGCCTGTAGTGAGTGGATGATTATGCACCCTGGACAACCTATTACGATTTACGATATAGCCGAACTTGCAGGTAAGGCATTTCCAAAAGCATTTACTACATCTAATATCCAGAAGGGATTTGAGGTGAGCGGTCTCTATCCCGTCAATGAAAACATTTTTGAAGATAATGAGTTTCTGTCTTCGTATGTAACTGATCGTCCTTTAAACCAGCTTACTGACAGTCGCGAGCAAGTCAATGTTGAACAGGACGGGGAAAAAACTAAAACTACAGTTAATGAAATGGAAGTCTCTACTTCTTCTACCTCAAATATTCGTCAAGCAGGAACTTCAGGAAGTTCTATTACACCCTATCCAAAGGCACCTGTTCGCAAAAAGAAGTTAGGAAGAGCAAGAGGAAAGTCACGAATACTTACCGACACTCCAGAGAAAGATGAAATAGCTACGCTTAAAAAGGGAAAGACGGTATCATTTGAGAAAGTGCAGGCAGTTACAAAGCAAATAGCGACAGAAGATATACAAAATGTGCCAAAGAGAGCTGCTAAGTATGATAGTGAATCAAGTTCAAGTGATGGAGGTACATTTGAGGACTTGGTAACTAGAGACGAAGAATTATTAAATGACCAAAAAATATATGACTTATCTGAAAATAACGAGATTAAAAAAGGAGACTTTGTTTTAGTGAAAGTGGCAGAGAAGAAATCTTTTGTTTATTATGTTGCCGAGATACTGAACAGTGGAATTAATAATGAACTTAGATATTTACGTAGAATTCTAGATTCCAATAAGTTTATAAACGACTCAACCGAGACTTATGATTTTTTACGCAATGATATTGTACGTAAACTTCCACAACCGCACAAAATAAGCGGAACTGCACGTCACGATGCGCACCTGAAATTTAATGTTAAATTTAGCGGATATAATGTCAAATAAGTTTTTATTTACTAAATTAATCATAATGTTCTGATTATTTTGAGATATTCAATAAAATATTTCAAGATTTGTTCTATTTTTTTTTTATATCTGACCCAAGGTACAATATATGCTGGTACATTATGAGTTTGTACCTTGGGTCAACATGCAAGGGCCTACTAAAATATGTTTTTTAACTAACTACTAAGCTTAAAATGTGTCAATAACTAAAAACTAAAAATTGACCCAAGGTACAACACTCTCCCTTAGACACAATGTATTAAATAATATTAGATTATTTTTAAATATTATGTTTATATAGGATATTATTAGGACTACAATTATTGATTGTAATAAAAATGATATTTTTAACTAACGTTTGACGTTTGGGAACGAGTGGCATTTTCACTCCGGACATCGTTTAAAAAAACGAAATTTTGCAAATTTGGTATGAACACACAAAGTTTAAAGTAGCAAAGACTGACTCAGAGAAATACTTATATTACAATACGCTGTTGATATAATTAACCAGAAGCAAGCGACGCCACTGATAAAAAAATAGAGCACCCACATCGAAAATAATAAGAAGAATTAAGTAAATTCTAAAAGTGAGATATAAGAATATAAGGTTAGTTATCTTGTCAGTTTGGAGGTGAGAAGAAGTAAACTACAACCGGTTGAAGTTCAGTTTGTAACAGTCTTGACGTTTTAAGAAGAGACTTGTAACTGATAAGTACTATAAACGAGATATTTGTTAAATGAATGTGTTCTTAAGACGTAAATAACGTTTATTTGATTGAAAAACGACATATTTATCAACGCAAACGACTTTTGCAGCAGGTTTCAGAAAATCCGTTACAATATACTCGTATAACAAAGTTTAACTAGTAAAAATACCTACTTAGCATGCTTTACCTACGATTTTTGTGTAGTATGTAATAGTAAATAGTGTCTCAAATCATGAAAATACTTACCTCAGGCTGATTTCCAAACGCCGCATAATGCAAACAAGAATCTCCTTCATTATCAACAACATTAACAGAAGCTCCATGTTTTAAGAGCAATCCGACTATGTGTACGTGGCCCTGATGTGCAGCCACTTGCCCAGCAGTCTTTCCACTGCTTCCAGCATCCATGGCTTCTCGAGGAACAGTCTCTAGAAGTTTTTGAACCGCTTCTGAATGACCTTGCGCCGCCGCTCTAACTAGCTTATCTGCCAAATCATTGCCCGGGACGTCTGCTTGATTGGCGGGCGAGGTCCATACTAAAAAGTAAATTGACTTTATTGCATGTTGCAGTATCTGGGCCTGGATACCGGCCTATTACTGAGCTTGAAATCCCAGCTCTTAGTTTCAAATTTGTCCTCATCTTTTGCAAAATCGCACAAAAAATAATATCAGTTACATAACTGCTCAACGAATAATGAAACATGATTAAATATTTCGCAAAATTCTCGATAAATCATTTCTCGTCGGTTATCGGAGGATCACGAGTAATATTTAGCCATGATTTTATTTCAGCGAGAGCTGAATCAATAATAATTGTCATTATTTTGTGATTGATAATGCCAATTGCCAAAATACGAGCACCAAAGTACGAGATTGCCAATAAATGTCAATTAAAATCACTTACTTGTTGGTTCCTGTCTTGGATTTTTAACAGGGTGCATTGTGTTTGCCAATTCAGCAGCACTTCCTGGTACGATTTTGACACATTGTGGATGTAGAGTCCATGCATGGTCGTCCATCTGCACTCGAAGATCACCATCTGAATAAACTTTCAAAACTCTTCCGCGCTTTCCAAGACACTAAAAAGTAAAGAGTGTAACTAAGTTAAATATAAAGATAGATAATGTATACTTTTACAAAAGTTTACGGGTTGAAATGAGTATCTTGCATAACACAGGATCGACAATATTAATTTTTACAAACATTTACGGATCTAAATAAGTGGCTTTCACAGCATTTAAGGTATTTAATTTAAACGAAATCAACGTGTACTAGATATCACCATCTCTAGATAAAAAAGATAAAAGGTAGTGGTTATCTGTGAGAGAAAAACAAAGGATGAAGTCGGTATATGAGAGATTCCGTGGGAACAACCTAGATATGTTGATAATATAAGATGTCACAGAATTGTAAAGAAATTTGATGAAAATATCAACTTTTATGGTTTTCCGCATTCAAAGTAACAAAAAACTTCAAAAACCAATTCACAAAGTAGGTACAAAAATTGTATTATAATATAGACGTTTTCATCTTTCTTGGCGTGTGCGTGTAAAAACACTTGCAATAAGTTGTTTCATCTGTCTTTCCTTGTCTAAGCTCGATTCGTTTACCTCCTCCAGTGGCAGCTATCTGTATTCGTAAAGAGGCCAAACTTATCACCCATACCGTATCGGTCAAACGCATCGGTGTTATTGATACAATACTGGAAGACGTGAGTGGTCTCTTCATTCCCTTCTCATCGCACTTTACCATGACAAACGTGACTCGCACATTTGAATTACGCATCTGTGTATCAGAGAGAGACGAATAATAAAAATTCCGTAGTAGCTTATTTCAGGCACACACCAAGAACGATGAAACCGGGTTTAGACAATATTACAAATAACTTCAGTAGAAAAATTCATTGATTTAGATATAGAAACGAAATGCCAACGTTAAAGGCCATTTAAACAAGAAATTAATGCAGATGGAAATGATACTTTAAATAAAATATTTTTACGTCAACCCTAAATGCGGTCCTGGGTTTAGCGAAGTCGAGAATATTCTTTTCTCCCGAATGTTCCACGCACCGTTTGTATCACGCGGCAACTTTCTAGAATTTCATCTTGTCGGTCTGATTCGGACACTGTCCTTCCGCTGGGTATTTCTAGAATAGATGTACTTATTATATAAGCCCGCTGAGGCGACCTTTGATTATCAGTATAAGGCCCATCGCAAATTGAGCACAGCCCACGCACATCCCACGCGCAGCCCACGTATGGTCCAAGTACACGTTTTTCAATACTAACGCATATTGAACACAGGCCCATGTCGAATATTTGTGTAGAATATGTTCTATCCATAAAATTAGGAAAACACAATTTACGAGTGTGCTGATTCTGGACTATGCATAGGGGATTGTTTTCGATACTATTCAATGAAAAGATATACTGTTTTCAGTATATTAGTTTAAATAAAGATTTTATTTTCTAGACCTTTTAATTTTTACCTAATATCCCACTAACAATTTCTAATCTGAAAATATAAATATCTTGAAAAGTTTCACAAATGCAAAGGGTAAAAAATTGAAATCATTCAACAAAAGACTATAGACATAATTTGAATAAGCTGCTTTTGCCGATTTGACTTTCTTATTACTAATTAGCATAATAAGCAGATATTTTACATGGTAAAACAATTTTAACAATTCTGTTAAAGATTAGATTTTTGTTTCATTGAAAACTGAACCTGATATTAATTTCTTGAGAACTTCTACATATGATAAGGGTAATAAATTGAAATCCTTCAACAAAATACTATAACAGGTAGATACCCATAATTTGAATAAGCTGATTTTGCCGATATTGACTTTGTAATTACTAATTAGCATAACAGGCAGATATTGTAACTGGCCACAATGCCGTTGAATATTCCGACTTTCATTTCGCTTGTTTTGAAAACTCCATCGGATATTAATTTCTTGGAAACTTTTACAATGCTGAGGGTACTAAGTTGAAATCCTCTAACAAAATACTATACAAAGTATTGTTGAAATAAGTGAAATAACGTAATAAACAACAGGAGAGCTAAAAAATACAAAAATTCCAGATCGTATTTTGTTTTCGAGATAAATTTAAATTTGAGAATTTTTTATTATTTTTCTACTTTCTTCATGTTCTTTTTTAAATTAATTTCAGTGTATAAAAGCCATCACAATATGAGCATCACGAAAAAGTACCATCAAATTTTATTTTGAAGTTTTCATCTTAGGTGTTCATAAACATTTTGCTAGGAAATGAAAATTTGTTTTTTTCCTTAGTTCTCGATTTGTTATATTTCTCATTTGATTTAATAAAAAATTAATTTAAATTAATTTTTTTTGAATAATTATAACGGTGACTTACATCCGAGTCGCTTAGCACAAATAAAAAAAATATTAGTTTTGTTCTCATGTAATCTTCATTACTAGTATCATACAAGACACTAAAGCTTCGAACAATTTCAATAAACTTTTCCATTTTCACTGAATAACAAAAAATTGGTCACACAAAACAAAATAACTGGTTAGGTAGAGACCCACGACCCACGAAACTGTGTTGCTAGCACAACTCTATCCACGCCAACCAAGTCTGGCAGTAGCCTAGCCGTGATTTGGGTTTAATATGCGTCGCTCCGTCTAAAACCACGTTTTACAAAATAACCCACGCGTGGGCTGCGCGTGGGATGTGCTCAATTTGCGGCGGGCCTAAGCGAAGTTTTTTTGTAAGCGATATCCATATGAATTGTAGGCGATAATTATTAATGTAATTAGAATTTATGATATTTGTAACTTATCCCCAAATCCTCGAATCCACAGAAAAACGTAACAATATACTTAAGGGTATTACAAATAACACTACATCTAATGAATTTTCGTTATGTTAAAATACATAAAATGGAAGATATGTCAGGACTTATGAATTTTTATAAAGAGATTCATAACAGTACTTGAGAGATCTATTATCCTAGGTGAATAGAATATTGGTAGTTAGTAATAAATTTATTATCATTTTTTTTTTGTTAAACAGCTAATGGTTTTGAATGAGAATTTCATTTTAAAAATGTGAATACATTAAGGCGATTATTCAAATACATCAGTATGTTTTAAAGACTCTGATATCAAAAGGTTAGATAAGGAATATAAAATTGTGCACTCCTAATCATTAAAATGATGCCTTCTTACAATGATTTCCCTGACTAGAATAAATTTACGGGCCTCAATTAACTGGTGGAATTAAGATTCTTTCTTAGGATAAATGAAGCCCGGGATCCAATTCCAGCGGAGTGAAAAACGCAGAATTGAAATAATTGTTAAGATAGCGAACAGACATTAATTATGAAACTAATAATACAAAAAGAGGAGGGTATAGGTTAACATAAAACATAACTACAGAAAAATTTTAAATGAGGAGCTGACAAGAATCGATGAAAATTTAAGTATAGAAGAACACTGGACCAAATGCAAGGACGCTATTCATACAGAGGCTAAAGGCTTTCTAAAACCTAACCAGGCTAAAATAAACGAATATTGATTTGACGAAGAATGTAGATCCATTAACCAACAGAAAAATGAAGCATACAAGAGACTTGATACTAAACTACAACAGATACTAAACAGGTGGGCGAATCATTTTGAAGAACTGCTTAGCGACAATCGTGAAGAAGACCAAATAGAAATTACCTTGCCTGAAATGGATGAAAACGATCAAGAGCCGCCCCCCACCGAAGAAGAAATTAGAGAAGCCATTGAAAAACTGAAAAATAACAAAGCCCCTGGTTTGGACAATCTTCCTGTCGAACTCTTTAAAAATGGTGGTGACACCCTTTTTAAACACATGCATAAATTAGTAACAGAAATGTGTCTACGGAAGGAAACGCCCGCAGACTGGAAATTAGGTGCAATGCACCCTCTTCACAAAAAAGGAGATATGTCTGTGAAAAAAAAGGTGTGTGATAATTATACAGGCATCACCCTACTTAACGTGGCATATAAAGTATTGTCCAACGTATTGTATAGAAGATTGATCCCCTATGCTGAACAAATAGTTGGGAACTACCAGTGCGGTTTCCGACCCAATCAATCAACAATGAATCAAATCTTCACAGTCAGGCAGATTCTTGAGAAAACGCTTGAGTTGGGAGTCGCCACCCACCGCATATTCGTGGATTTCAAAGCCACATACGACTCAGTCAACAGACAAAAACTTCTACAGGCTATAGTGGAATTTCAAATGCCTATAGTGGAATTTCATCTTGTTCAACTAACGGAACTTACACTCACAGGGGTAGAGAGTGTAGTCAGAATCCAAAACGACTTTTCAAGACCCTTCCATCGTAAAAATGGACTGAGACAGGGAGATGGACTGTCGTGTCTCTTATTTAACCTTGCACTAGAAAAAGTAATTCGAGAGTGCCAGATTAATACAACTGGCACTATCTTTAATAAATATGTACAAGTGGTCGGATATGCAGATGACATAGACATTATTGCTAGGTCCACAGAATCTCTAATCGAAGCATTTCGATCATTAAGGGCGTCTGCACTGAGAATGGGATTAAAAATAAACGCACAAAAAACTAAATATATGTATTGTATTAGATCAGGCAACCAGATACCTAGACTATTAATTGATGATCTGGAACTGGAAGGTGTGGACACCTTCGTGTATCTGGGCTCGCTGCTGACCAAAGACAACAATGTAAGCGAAGAAATTAAAAGAAGAATAGTGCTTGCCAATAAGTGCTATTATGGCTTGAGGAAACAGATGGCTCCAAAGCTACCCAGAAAAATTAAAATTACCATATATAAAACACTAATAAGGTCAGTGTTAACATACGGGTCAGAAACGTGGTCACTTACACAAAACGACCAAGAACTGCTTAAACGTTTCGAGAGAAAAATTCTAAGGAAAATATATGGAGGAGTCCAAGAACAGGGTTTGTGGCGTAGGCACTACAACTTTGAGTTATACAGAAGTTTTGGGGAACCTGACGTTGTAAAATGTATTAAACTAGCACGCCTTCGATGGATAGGAATATGTAATTAGGCGAGATGAAGACGCAACGATCAGAAAAATTTTCGACCGAAGAGGACCATTGGGAAGATTATCCCAGAGGAAGACCAAAACTTAGGTATCAAGATAACATAGAGGATGATCTAAAATCCGTCGGAGTTAAAGCATGGAGAAGAGTTGCCAGAGACAGGAGCGAATGGAAGATTGTTCTGAAGAAGGCTTTGGCTCATGACGAGCTGTAATGTAACTGATGATGATAGTATAACATATCACTATGCATGCAATGTACTATGCAATATGAAGCAATGCTGAATGTAGAACTAACGAAGTAAATGTTTTTTTTTTGACAGTTTTGGCTTGAAATCTCGGCTTATCCTAATTTTATTGAATTAAATTCCTTTGACAAATAAAATGGATTCATGGATGATTATACACCTGAAGGCGATAGGAAAATAAAGGGATATGAAGATGAAGAAATGTTTAACAAAAGCAAAAAAAACTAAGTAATGTAACAAAAAAAATCAGATCAAATTAAAATTAAAATTTTTATTTACAGTAAAAGTACTAATGTAACATTGTAATATTACTTACCTTTCGCATAATTCCTATCCACTCTCCATGGCCCTTTTGAAGTTCTTTGACTTTTTCAACGTCAGTTATTAGCGTAACGACGTCTCCTACAGTAAAACTGTCAACTTTTTGCAGGGCAATGGGGTTAAAAGTCCATCTGTTATTACAATCTTCATATTGGACTCTAATGTCACCTTTATCAGTTACTCTGTGGACCACTCCTATCTTACCCATATACTGAAAATGATATATCCCATTATGACTAATACACATGTTTATATAGTTAGCACCAGTATATATTCTGATTTTTGTACCGCTCAAACCAGAAGAGTGGTGACATCGAGCACTACAGGATACTTTGTTTTTTGTTAAGAATATCACCGATCAACCGCTCCTCAAGTTCAACACTGAAAAATGATGGATGTTCTAACAAAAGCCCCAATAGATGATAAAGATCGGCGTACAATCCAAATTTATACTGGAACTAGTAAGCCACAATAAGAACAAATCTTGGAGATGAACCGACGGAAGCGATCCAGATTCTGCGAGGTGTTAGACAAGGATGAATATTTTCACTTATATTATTCAACCTATATTCAGAGGAAATATTTAGTGAACCCTTGGAAAATTGCGAACATGGAATCCTTTTAAATGGAGAATGCTTAAACAACATGCGCTATGCAGATGACACCGTTATTTTTGCAGACAGTTTAAACAGCAACTAATAAGCAAAGTAAATGAAGTAAGTAAAAAATTTGGACTACAAGTAAACATATCAAAAACTAAATTTATGGTTATCAGCAAGAGACTGTAACGAGTCCGTTACTTAAAGAACCATTTACCTTTTTGTCACTGGAATCCTTTAATTTAATTATAAATTAAATTCATTTTTGAAATATTCTTAACTAAAAATTTAAATAACTCCAGTAAATTAATGTAACGAGTCCGTTACTTAAAGAACCATTTACCTTTTTGTCACTGGAATCCTTTAATTTAATTATAAATTAAATTCATTTTTGAAATATTCTTAAACCCAAATATTTAAAACTCCAGTAAATTTTATTCTCGAAAGTTGGCATTAAATCCCGCCCTCTGCGGAAGATTCTGAAAGTACATCGTCTTGACAGCCGTAGTACCGTGAGACGAGGACTTCGTCGCTGGATCCGGTCGAGTAAAGTTCGTTTGTGATCAAGTATTGCGGCTCGAGGTGCCATTTTCATGAATCTGGTTTAAGTTTATTTTATTTTTTTTACGAAGAAGCTGTTATTTTAGAAGGAAGCCGTTTTGTTACTTTGTTGTTTTTGGGAGATACTTTAAGTTTTGGACCACCTCAGCCGCCTACTTCCGGAATCCAGTGACAAGTCAGGGAAGAAAAATTTTTCAGTTTGTTTTATGGGGGAATATTTATTGGGACAAGTCGGGGAAGAAAAATTTTAAGTTTAGGGAATTAAGAATTTGAAGGACTTAATTTAAACGTACCTCCTGATATGAAATCCAGGTTTGGAGTAATACCCACCTGCACCTAGTTCTTCACCGGATCATCTCCAGGGAAACCTATAGAAACCGGCAGGAAGAACTGATCTTTATTTTTTTTTATTTTCTATTCTAATAATTTAACTTTCTACATCCTCTTCAAGGTTTAACTTTTGCTTCACTTTAATTTCAATATATATCATTAATAATAATTACATTCACTTTTTCATAAAATATTAATCATTGTAACTTAATTTCAATTATTTATTGTCTAACAAGGGATGAGATCATAACTCTCCCTTGAATCTCTCTTTGTCAGGTTATTGTGTGCACAAATATCCGGAGAGTTTCATTTCATTTGAAAATTTAAACATTTAATTAACGAAAACTAAATTATTAGTGAGTAGTATTTTTTATATTTATTATTTATACATAATTATTGAGTATAATCTTTGTCAGAATTTAAAATTAAGAGGTATATTAGGGGGGAAATTGTTTTATAATTATATTCAGGGATTTTATTGTAAATATAGATAAGTTAATTGTACATAAGAGGTGGTGGGTCATAGATAAGTATTTAACATAGTCTGTACATAAGTTTTGGGTAATTATTAAAGTTGTGGTTAAAAATTTAATATTTCAATTAGTACCCAACTTTTTATATTTCAGCAATACAAGATATCTCGGAAGAAAACATTTAACTTCCTGGCGCCCAAACATTCAGTAGAGCAACTTTATCTTTCTTCTGTTTATTTCTTGGTAGTTTCTAGTCATTAATTCTTACATCTTACGGTCTCTGTAGGGCATGCAAATTGGCCGAATCCCTCTTTGAGTGTCAAGTGGTAATTCTCCTGCATAGTCGCTAGCCAGCATTAATTTTATTATATTTTAAAATTCATATTTACCCTTTATTTATTTCTTTCACATAATTTATTTCTATCTAATCCCTTCCATCTTCTGTTATTCCACATATTAGTTCGTTGGTGTATCAAGGTACATTTTAGAGTTTACCCTATTGCTACACTGCACATTTTTGCTACCAATTCCATATTTGTTACACTTCCCTACTCTCACATTTCCTGTTACATTGTTTCACCAGAAACAAAATCCCATTCTGTTACATTCTCACACATTCTTGTTATATTGTCGACTCAGCCAATCCATTCTTGTTACAAGACGTCCAACTGCTTATCAAGAATACACCAGTGGACCGAGTAAAACAGTTTACCTATCTTGGAACAATAGAATAAATATTTACAAGAAGTAAAATGTAGAATAGAGAAGGATAGGAGTGCATTAAACAACACGGCCAAACTCTTTAAAAGCTTCAACCTTAATCTGGAGATAAAAATATGGCTCCGACGATGTTATGTCTTCTCGATATTATACTTGGTTGAATTCTGGAGACTCACTTGAAAATTTCGAACGTAGTTTTGAGGTTCGAATCGGTTTGAAAATAACCCTTTGTCCGCTTCTTGTCGATCGACGATGATAAATATAATAAAAGGTTGAAGTTATGCAGAAACATGTTGATTTATTGACAGCTACTAGTAATTACACAATATGATGTTCGTTAGGTAACTACTTATAATAAACTGTGCTCACATGAGCTCAAATCCCCAATTTATAATTTCACAAATAATTCATACCTCAGCACAGAGGTTATTGCTTCGATCTTACCATACCAACAAACTTTGAACCATTTGCTTACATTACAATTTGATCTAGGCCTTAATTGCGACACTTAGGAAGTTCAATTAGAAAATATATTAGTCTGCAATTTATTTAGTTGTTGGTAAATGAACTAATTATTAAAATATTATACGATATGGTTTTACAATGGCTCACTTATACATGGTGAAACTAAAAAAGATTAAAAAGTTAAGAATAATGTGAGATTACAAATTAAAGGATTAATTTGTCATTGAACACTCACTGAAGCGATAGAGAAAAAACTTAAAGCCTTCGAGATGTAGCTATACAGAAGAATCCTAAGGATATCCTGGACGGACAAGATAACCAACGAGACTGTACTACGAAGAATGGGAAAGAAAGAGAAGTGATGTATACGATTAAAAGGAGAAAGTTAGAATAAATCGGACACATAATCAGAAACGGCACTAAATACAGATTACTGAAATAATCCTTCAAGGCAAAGTATTCGGAAAGCGAGGAATTGGGAGAGAAGAATATCATGGTTAAAAAACCTAAGGAAATGGTTCTCCACAACAACTAATATATTTAAAGCATCAGTTAACAAAACAATTATAGCCAGAATGATCGCCAATATTCGAAACGAATAGGCACCAAAAGAAGAAGAACCGCTTCTCGGCCAACATTCGGAAATCATATCAATTAGCTTCGTTGGTTGTTACTAGCTGGAAATTATTTAAAATGTATAAAAGTATCAATATATAGTCCATGACCATAAAATAATATAGAAAAAATATAACTCACCTCAGCCATTCTAGGATTCCATCCTCCATGGCCTTGTTGCATGATCTTCAATTGTTCTACAGAAGCGTTGAATCGCACTTTGTCTCCCACATTAAATGGACATGGACCAGGTCTACCTGGTTGGACTACTGGATCTACGTTTTGGCCTAAAAATACTTTCTTATTAATAAACATACGAAAATTATAAAATTTAACAAAATATGTAACAATAAAACACTGAAAACTTTGTTTTCAAACTTCCACAAAATTTATTTTAACTATTATCACACAGTGGAAAAAACACACAGACGAAATATCCAACAAATTGTTTTAAAACGAACTTATGGATAGAAGGTGAAATGACTGAAAATTGGATGAAGATCAGAGTAATGTCGATATTGAAGAAGCAAAAACTAACAAACTGCAACAACTGTAGGGAAAAAACATTACTAAATACGACATCAGACACCAGTTCATACTTTACAGAGAGAAAAAAACTGGAGGTGATCAACAAATATATAGGGAAAAGCGATCGGAAAATGTTATGAGCACTATATAGAACTACAAAAATGTTCTTCCTGTCAAACAACTCTGACTGCATCGAGAGAAGTAAATTGTTAAAGAAAATGATTTTAGCTAAAAATCATAGCAGAAGAAGGAACCACAAATAAAATCAAAGAAGAAACGGCGTGACACAAACCGACTATTTGTCAACCATTCTCTTAAACATAGCGGTTCAACGTCAAGACGAGCGTTATGAAAGAAATTGTAGCCCTGTCTTTATTACAGGTTCGTAGACGGTATGAAGAGATAAGAATATCCTGGGAAAATCTTTAATATTATAAAGATTACAATTAAATATTTTGTTAATAATTGATGGATTCGACCGTTACTTGATGGAAATTCATTTTATGTAACAATAAAACACTGAAAACTTTGTTTTCAAACTTCCACAAAATTTATTTTAACTATTATCACTACAGCTGTTTCGGCTGATAGCCTTTCTCAAGTGATATATTTTTGGCATGCGTTTACAATTTATAGTCTCTAATGAAATAGGTTGAGGAGGGGAGAACTGTTTGTCTCAAGTTGGTCATTCAGAATTATATCTGTGTTTTTTAATTTATTGATTTCCATAGATTCTAACAAAGATAGCTTAAGGCCTTTATTTTGAACGTGAAGAATTTTAAATTTGTCATTAAAAGAATGATTATGATCTAGAAGGTGAAGTGCGTATGTCGAATCTGTTTTTCTATTCTTGAAAGCCCTTTTATGTTCTGCTATTCGTTTCTCAAAGTTTCTACCAGTTTGACCGATGTAAGTTTTTGGGCAGTCGCCACATTGAATTTTATACACACCACTATTTAAGTGTTTTTTATTTTGGCTCTTGTTATTTTTAATATATTTACCTAGGTTGTTATTTGTTCGGAAAGCTGGTGTTATTCCTTTCTTTTTTATATGTTTGGCAATTTTTGTTGTTATTTTGCCTGTATATGTAATCGAGCAGAAGGTACTGGGTTTTTTCTCTGGTGGTGGAAATACTATTTTCAGGGCTTTCTTGTGTAGTTTTTGATTTAACATTTTATTAATTGTTTGTTCGATGTATCCGTTGTTTACTGCTATTTGCTTAATTATATTTAATTCAGTCTCAAAGTTGTCTTTTGACATCGGAATTTCTGTTAATCTATGTAACATACTATGATAAGCTGCCAGTTTATGTTGTGTTGGATGGGATGATGAATTGTGTATAGTCGTGTCAGTATGGGTAGGTTTGTGAAATATAGAGAAGTCATGTTTGTTTTGAAGTCTGCTAATTTTTAAATCTAAAAAATTTATGCATTGATTTTGTTCTGATTCTATTGTAAATTCAATATGACTATGAAGTGAATTAATATACGATGAAAATTGGTCGAGTTGCCTGTTAGTTCCTGTGAAACATACCAGTACGTCGTCTACGTATCTCCACCAATATAAAAACTGTTTGAATACGGGATGTTTTGAAATCCTTGTCTCTAGATGATCCATAAAAATAGTCATATTGAATTTACAATAGAAACAGAACAAAATCAATGCATAAATTTTTTAGATTTAAAAATTAGCAGACTTCAAAACAAACATGACTTCTCTATATTTCACAAACCTACCCATACTGACACGACTATACACAATTCATCATCCCATCCAACACAACATAAACTGGCAGCTTATCATAGTATGTTACATAGATTAACAGAAATTCCGATGTCAAAAGACATCTTTGAGACAGAATTAAATATAATTAAGCAAATAGCAGTAAACAACGGATACAACGAACAAACAATTAATAAAATGTTAAATCAAAAACTACACAAGAAAGCCCTGAAAATAGTATTTCCACCACCAGAGAAAAAACCCAGTACCTTCTGCTCGATTACATATACAGGCAAAATAACAACAAAAATTGCCAAACATATAAAAAAGAAAGGAATAACACCAGCTTTCCGAACAAATAACAACCTAGGTAAATATATTAAAAATAACAAGAGCCAAAATAAAAAACACTTAAATAGTGGTGTGTATAAAATTCAATGTGGCGACTGCCCAAAAACTTACATCGGTCAAACTGGTAGAAACTTTGAGAAACGAATAGCAGAACATAAAAGGGCTTTCAAGAATAGAAAAACAGATTCGACATACGCACTTCACCTTCTAGATCATAATCATTCTTTTAATGACAAATTTAAAATTCTTCACGTTCAAAATAAAGGCCTTAAGCTATCTTTGTTAGAATCTATGGAAATCAATAAATTAAAAAACACAGATATAATTCTGAATGACCAACTTGAGACAAACAGTTCTCCCCTCCTCAACCTATTTCATTAGAGACTATAAATTGTAAACGCATGCCAAAAATAGATCACTTGAGAAAGGCTATCAGCCGAAACAGCTGTAGTGATAATAGTTAAAATAAATTTTGTGGAAGTTTGAAAACAAAGTTTTCAGTGTTTTATTGTTACATAAAATGAATTTCCATCAAGTAACGTCGAATCCATCAATTATTAACAAAATATTTAATTGTAATCTTTATAATATTAAAGCTTTTCCCAGGATATTCTTATCTCTTCATACCGTCTACGAACCTGTAATAAAGACAGGGCTACAATTTCTTTCATAACGCTCGTCTTGACGTTGAACCGCTATGTTTAAGAGAATGGTTGACAAATAGTCGGTTTGTGTCACGCCGTTTCTTCTTTGATTTTATTTGTGGTTCCTTCTTCTGCTATGATTTTTAGCCAAAATCATTTTCTTTAATAATTTACTTCTCTCGATGCAGTCAGAGTTGTTTGACAGGAAGAACATTTTTGTAGTTCTATATAGTGCTCATAACATTTTCCGATCGCTTTTCCCTATATATTTGTTGATCACCTCCAGTTTTCTTCTCTCTGTAAAGTATGAACTGGTGTCTGATGTCGTATTTAGTAATGTTTTTTCCCTACAGTTGTTGCAGTTTGTTAGTTTTTGCTTCTTCAATATCGACATTACTCTGATCTTCATCCAATTTTATACTTTGAAATTGAATAAGCTACAACGAAAGCATGCTTAGTCAAAAGAGCAGCGATGTTGACTCCACCACGGTGACCCACCCAACCGCCTCCATGGAGGTCATAGTTAACCTCCTTTCATTAAATATATGGATGGAGAAGAATGCGAAGTTAGGAACATACAGAAGATGCATACCGAGCATACAGAGTTTTAAATGGTACCAGATGCCATTAAAAGCACTGAAATCGAATCGAATCGATCAAGTTAGTTTGGAACTGTCTTCAGGATCTGATTCTGAACGGAAAAAGTAACACAGTAAATGTCTAACTGACAGATAGTGCGGATTGCAGATTTTGTCAGACTTAAGACGAGACAGCGGAATACTTTCTGTGCAACTGCCCAGGGTGCGTAGAATAAGGCTCAATCCATTTGTCTCACCAAAGCCCATAATATATTTTCTTACAACACCCTGTTGGAAGGACAACTTTAACCTAGAGATAAGTCACAATAGACCTATTAGGTCGAGTGGATGGGTGATTAAGCTCACGTTCATATTGAACCTAACCTAATCTAGATATTCAAACTGTCAAGCACTAACTTTGTTATTCTCTTCTATATCCATATATTATAGTTAAATAGTTTATTTATCCATTTTCTTTTTTGGTTTTACAGCAGTTGTTTGCTTCTTTTTTACTTATATCTAAGTTTTTATCATTTCTAGCTTGGTTTTTAGGTTTGATTTTGGCATTACATTCTGTATCTTGCTATTTATTTTTCTTTTTTATTTTAGTCTACCATAGAACTTCTTAGACCCACTCCCAAATGCTTTCTTTTATAATTTTCCATATTTCTTAGCTATTATTAAATTGTGTAAATTTTCTATTTAGAGTTCTCTTGTACTGTTCTTTTATGCCCTTATTTGTATCTAAGTTTATTAAAAAATTATGAAGACTTAAAGAAATCTAATAGGACTTGTGTACTTTTTCTCTCTGCTAATATTATAATGCTGTAATAAGTAGTATTTTATACTAAAAGTTAAAATTATGCAGAATACTAAAAAAAATAAATTTATAAATAAAAGTCAGAAGAAACAACTTGTATCCCCAAAAGGAAAATTTGATACATACCTAGAATAGGAAGATGTTCTGGATAATACTGACCACCAGAGGCAGCTTCTACAAATTTTATATCACAATTGCCCTTATGTCCTATCCTATATACATTTGTTGAACCAGAATACCATCGGACGTTAGCTACTGACCTACTACTTTCGTTGTCCCATCCTCGTATGTCCAAAACAACACCAACATTACCTGGAAAAAATAAATTATTACAAATATCATGTACTTATTCAGCTGTCTAGGTTGATCAGAGGTGAGTGCATCCTCCTTTGCTGCCTAATGAAGTGAGGCCACTAAAAAATCAAAACGTATTGCCAAAACCGTCACTTCGAAGACCCTGACAAACCACTAAGTTATAATCTGTCTATAGTGAAATTCACACTGGGAGTGCAGTACAATAGGGCAATGCTTTTCTTATGGAGAATAAACGCACAGGGTTGTCGACCTTCGCCAGCTGATGATTGCTCACTCAAGAGCGTCGCATAGCATTGGCTTGGATAAAATGCATTAGCTGGAAGTACGAGTATAATCTTTTATATTATGTATACAATAGAATAAAAAAGCATTGTAAAAGTTGTAATAATTTAATACTCCACAAAATGTATAACCTTGGAAAGTACTAATCATTTTTCGAATGGTTTGTACTTGAAGTAGTTATTCCTTTATACAAAGCTCGAATAGTTTCGAGGTAGATTCACAAAATTATACAATCATTGTGAAAATATGTACAAATATGTAGTGATGCCTAGAAATTAATCATATATCATTTATAAATGATGTCATTCAACGAATTCGAATAATTCCTGGAAATATATACCTAAGCATTTTGATGACTTATTGACAACAAAAAATATGAATTTTGTTTATAAAACGTCGACCTGATATACACTGCGCGTCACGAAAAAGAGGCCACCTAGAATTTTGTAAGATTTTTTCAATAACTTTTAATAACTAATTTATAATATAATATTTTTTCAATAACTAATTTATTCTATTGTAACTAAATTCCCACAATGCAGAAACACTTTTAGCGTCGTTTAGGCACACACAAACGGTGCCAATAGGTAAATTAAGGGTAATAAGTTTGCAGAATTGATATCAGTTTTAAGACTTCGGATAATGCACGTGTTGTTTGTATCTTATTTTTAATTTCTATTTAACTGGGAATAAGCCACAATTAAAGATAAAAATACGTTTATTGACGTTTCAATTTCCACTTCGGAAATCGTTCTCAAAATACAAACAGTAACCAGTTAAATAGTAATTAATTTAAAATGCCACAAAAAAATAGCTTCAGAACAATAAGTACCTTATTTTTCTTGGAATACGGCTATTCTGTTTTCAAAAAACCTTTCACTAGTGTACAGTTGTTCGAAGAGTAAACTTGTGCAATTTTTAAATTAAAAACTTCGGCTGAGAAATGTGCTAGATCTGTTCAAATTGTTACTTTGATTGGTAATGGAATGAGTCAAAGAAGTGGCCAGACAGCTTGGAGTCAGTCGTTGTATGGTCTCAAAAATTTACCAACGATTACCAACGTAGAGACTGGATCTCACCAACGACGACCAGGATCAGGCCCGAGAAGAATTAGGACGGCCGGAGAAGACCGTTTTTTACAACGCACTTTTTTACAAAATCGTTTCTTTACGGTAGATCAATCCAAAACCGTTTTCAAAATGCTCACGGGTGGACTTTAAGTACTTCGACCGTGAGAAGAAGGTTGAGGGAATTTGGTCTAAGGGCTCGATGTCCAGCAAACAGGACCTTTTTTAACAGCAGCACATTGGACGATAGAAGATTGGAAAAATGTTTTGTTTAGTGATAAGTCTATGATGGTTCTTTATGGCTCAGATGGTCGCATCAAAACATACAGAAGAATTTTGTAACAGTTATTGTCTTGTGACAAGACGTCGAGTCATGCATAAACGTGAAACTCTTATTTAGAAACCACTCCTGGGTCTGGGAAAGCATTTTTGCGTCCTGTCGCAATGTTCCTTCGACAATGTAGAGTCTACCAATTCCTTGACTGTTTATGATAGACCACACCATGATATTTGGGGGATGTTTTACCGTCGGTACAATACAATCAGCTTTATTTTTTTCCACAGGTCTTCCCATTACAAATTCAGCTCTATTCATGAGGATCTGCACGGTAGATTCGTCCGAAAAACAAACCTGGAATATTTTTATTATTTTAGAATCAATGACAAATTGATTAACTGTAAACTACATAAAAGAAAAATAATGTTAAGCAATGTTATTTACCTGATTACAATCATCAATGGTCCAATCTTTGTGATCTTTAGCCCACTAAAGCATTTTGTCGTAGGTAAGGCCTACTCGTAGGCCTACTCAAGGTATAGGTAATACCTTCAGTAGGCCGTACTACTTAAGGCTGTTTTATCGGTGCACCAAAATTTTTTCTCTGTTATTTACCGACGAAATGTCTCGAAATTTAGACATGTTATACGAAATTATGTTGCTTTAAACTGATGGTTTTACTTTTTTTATTTTTTTGAATTTTCTGTTGAAAAATTGGATTATACTGTTTAACGTTCTATTATAACCAAACTTTTCACGCCCATCAGTTGAAAGAGTTTTTTTTTCTGTAATCGTTGATTCTTTTTTCACCTTTTTGTGTCCAGTAATAACCGAGAAAAGCGTATTCAAACTTTGAAGAAAATTGCTAAAAAATACTGAAATCTAATAGTGAAACGTGTTCCTCATCATTGTCGCTGAGCTTGATCGTTATCGCATTAGTGACGTCAAATCTCATGAGCGTACGGTACGGTCTTATTTTTATTTCTCTATGGGTACGGTCAGTTAGTTCGCTTGAATTAGAATCCATTTTAGTTCTTTCATTCTTGTATTTTCTTTATCAACTTGCTTAGTTTTTACAGTTTACAGTATTCTTATTTATTTTGAAAACATTGAAATTATTTAGTTTACGTGTATGTTAAGTAATATATTATTAGTTTAGTGGTATAAGTTAAAAGTTCTTTAGTTTACGCGTATTTTTAAGTATTACATTAGGTTAGTGATATAAGTTATGAGACAAGATAAAAAATGAGTCCCAGTAAACGTCCTATGTCAAGGAAAAGGAGAGCAATTGCACTGCTTTAGTATTTATTATTTATATTAAAACCGTTTTTAAAAGCTTTTATTTAACTTATATATATATATATATATATATATATATATATATATATATATATATATATATATATATATATATATATATCTATTCAAGGTTTGAATAATCATTCTCCATTTTCATGCAACTTTTCTAATATGGAGATTATCAAAGAAAAAATGGACGGATTGATAAGTACATTGACTTTTAAATGTCAAATGTGGAATATTGAAAAGGAGATAGCAACATAGGATTCTGGTAACAATTCACTGAACTTGAATGGTTCTGGTTATTCAGACATACAGCAGCAGCACGCTGCATTAAATATACCTGTGATTTCCTACAGGCAGTATGCAAAACATACGGAAACAGTTGCAGATATCATCGGCCAAACACTTTGTGATTCCTTAGAAGAGGCTGGACGGGAGGAATTAGCTTTAGCCAAAGAAATTGGTGAAGTAGATTCCGACGGAAATGGGTTAATAACCGTTATAGCTGAAGGTGCTTGGTCAAAAAGATCGTATAAAGTAAACTACGATGCTTCTTCAGGTGTAGTACCTGACGTTGTAAAATTTATTAAATTAGTACGCCTTTGATGGATAGGACATATAATTAGGCGAGATGAAGATGAAACGATCAGAAAAATTTTCGACCGAAGAGGACCAGTGGGAAGACGATCCAGAGGAAGACCAAAACTTAGGTATCAAGATAACATAGAGGATGATCTAAAATCCATCGGAGTTAAAGCATGGAGAAAGTTGCCAGAGGCAGGGGCGAATGGAAGATTGTTCTGAAGAAGCCTTTGGCTCATGACGAGCTGTAATGCCACTGATATGATGAAATAACTATCCACGATTTGTGTTTTATTCACCAATTGGATACTTTTCTTATGTAACTGTAACCTATAAATATATTAAAATAATGTATATTCCATTCAGAGAACATTTTCCTCGCAGTGCGTCGCCTCGAAATACTTGCCAGATAAATACATTTACTATTATGATGGTTTCGCAGGTACCAATTTTTTATAGATAAATAAAAATATTTTTTGTTTAATTTTTACTACGCTAATATCAGTTTTCTCTAACAAATATTAACAAAATATTAATTATATATTAATATTAATATAACAAAATTTAAATTTATTATAAATAAACACCATGGTGTTTTTTGCAGTCACGTTTCACAAATTTTTATTTAATACTATGTTTAGCTAAGACATATAAATTAAAAATGTGATTAATTCTTTTTAAAACATTATCTACGATAATTAATCTAAAAAAAAGTATTCCGACAAAACTAATTTGAATGGAGAATAATGCATTTACTTTAAACAACCCGTGAGCCGGCGCCACTGAATTAACATCCAAACTATTAGGAAGTCACGTAGCAGTGTAGGAAAGTAAGTGATACGCCCACTTCAAATCGCCGTATGCTATAACTGCGAAAACAGCCTTGTCGACATGACACATTCTTCTACCCCACCAACCCGTCCCGCCAGGGTGGTGGGATATGGCCAAAACCTCTATAAAAAAATTCCGAGTGGTCTTAGAATTCAAATCATATACTCCACATAATCACGACCAAATTGACGAATTAAACAAAAACATAAATAAAAACCTTCTCGAAGCCGGACTAAAGGTCGCAAAGAAAACAAGACAAAATAATCAACGATAATAAGCAACTAATGAAGGAAAGAAGGTAACTACTAGCAGAAAACAAACGCCGTACTCAAGCATGCGTAGAACTAAATAAAAAAAATATATAAAGTAACTAAAATGCGAGAACCAAAAAATTAAACAAGAACTTAGTAGAGCAAGTCATAGAAAACAACAGAGGCTTAAAATATCTAAGGAGAACATTAAGTGTACACAAGATTATCAAAATTAAGGACACCAATAACAAAGAAGAAAAGGAAAAATATAAATTAGATAAAAATAGTTTTTATTTAATAAAGTTGGTGAATTTTCGGCTACCGGTTTCAAGGCTTACAACATTTGCCCCATCATCAGGCCCCAGTACGTTATTTTTATATGTATTAAAAACCAAAAGATGTCAGATACAGGAAAGCTCTATAAATTAAGGTAATTCTGAGAATCACCTTCCCCCTTAAAGAATACATTCATTCGTACTTCTGAATTTCAAGATAATCTTCAAATCAAACTGAATATCAAGATATTATTATAGTATATATTTTGTCTTCAGCTGTTGTGACACTACAAAGGCTGTTGCAATTTTAATATATTGTGTTTGTGTTTTATTGGCCAGCTAGAACTGGATTGACCAGAACAAAGTATATGATCTATGTATAGGAGACCATTTTGTTAATCAAGCTATCATGATAAACATATTTGGAACCTTGGTAAAATTTGACATATTAATTCCAAATTCAGCAGGATTTTCCCAGTATTCTTACTATTGATATACCACTTTCCAGAAACAAAGCAGCAATCAATGAAATGGAGACATTATAGTTCTTTAAGACCTAAGTAATTCCGTGCTCAAAAATCTACTAGAAAAATTCTTGATTCACTTTTTTGGGATTGCCATAGACTAATCTTGACATAGAACCATAACCGGGAATGACTATTCGACGTTACTGATCATTAGGGAGACAAACAATTATGGAGAAAAAACGCATAAAGTTTGAACACAAGTAGCTTGTTACCATATAAACTATTCGCGATTCAGAGTTAGAATTGGTTGAATTACCTTTTCACCAGATCTGGATCTGGAAAGATAAACTTTTTTGAAGTCTAGAGGCCTTGCATATTCATTGTAACAAATGTATACAATTAAAAAGAGAGTAAATTTAATACAGTAGACTCTCGATTATCCGAGCCTTGGTTATCCGAGCCCCTCGGCTAACCGAGGCAAAATTTTGTCTGGGGTTTACTTTTATAGCCGTACTTGTTGAATCACAATATCGAGTAATAAAAAAAGGGTCGATGGTCACAAGTTATATCGGCAGCTGTTATATGGGCAATCCATTGAAAATTGTGGATTATTGATAAGAAGAGAATTGTGTTTAGGTCAATCTGATGTCGAGTTAGTATTCTCAGAAATTGGTCACCGCCTATTTCCAGAAATTTCTGTGTCGTGTTTTGTCTACAACTTCCTGTTACTTTCTATGTTAATCAGTGTGAATTGAACTACCGATTTGTTTGTTGTCGTTCAGATCGTCAAATTATTTGTTTGCTGCCGTTCAGATCGTCAAATTAAGTCAAATTACTGTACGGTGAAATTTTTGCTTTTATGTACTGTTTTGTGTATTTATTCGAGTTTATAAGTTTAAGTTTCATAATTAATTTTTCAGTTGATTTTTGTGAGTAAGAGAGCATCTTTCTGTGCAATATGAGTGAAAAGCGGAAGAGAGTAGTTGTATCTTTAGAAACAAAAGTGAATGCAATTAAGAGGTTGGACAAGGGTCAATCAATAAAGAAGGTTGCTTCAGATTTAATTGTCGGAGAAGTAACTGTTGTAGATTGGAAACGTAAGCGGAATAAAATCGAACAGTAGGTTAACCGAAGTGTGAGTGGTGGTAGTGGATTGGCCCGGAAGACTATGAAGAAAGAAGACTATGAACAAACTTCTGAGGCATTGTTCTTGTGGTTTTCACAAATGAGAGGATTGGGCAGTCCGATAAGTGGTCCAATACTCCAAGCAAAAGCTATCGAATTCCAGAAGAAGTTTATGGATGGAGGAGAAAACTTTTGTGCTAGTGAAGGATGGATTGACTTATGGAAAAAGAAATATGGCATCCGATAATTGAATATTTGTGGCGAAAAACTTTCTGCTGACTCAACTGAAATTGAAACATTTTATTTAAAATTACAAGACATTATCCTTAAAGATGGACTAACTCAAGACCAAATATTTAACTGTGATGAGACAGGCCTTAAATTTAAAATACTTCCATCGAAAACACTAGCTGCTAAAAATGAAGGAACTGCACCAGGTTACAAAAAAAGCACAGAGAGAGTCACAATCATGATTTGCAACAATGCTTCTGGTTCATTAAAATTAAAACTTCTTTTAATCGGAAAATCCAGAAATCCAAGAGCATTCAAAAACATCCAAATAAATTGCTTACCTACAATCTATAGCAACCAACGCAATGCATGAATGGACTGTAACACTTTTAAGGACTGGTTTTTTAATGACTTTGTGCCAGTCATTGATGCCTACCTAATAAACAAAAATCTGCCTCGGAAAGCTTTGTTGTTGTTGGACAACGCACGATCCCACTCAGATGCGAGTTAATTGATTAGTGGTGACATACGAGCTGTGTTCCTTCCACCCAATGTGACGTCTCTCATCCAACCCCTAGACCAAGGCGTTACAAAAGCAATGAAGAGGAATTATCGGCGGAAGCTTCTTCAGGTACTGCTAACTAAGCTGGATGAAGGGCTGACTGTAATTGAGACATTGAAGAAAATCACGGTTAAAGATGTTTGCTATTGGATTGCACCTGCTTGGGACGATGTAAAAGTGTCCACTATTCAGAAGTCGTGGAAAAAATTATTTAAGATAAACAACAAAACACAAGACGTTCAAAATGAAACTGATGGCTGTGAAGTTGATTATATAACCAACCTAGCCAATCAATTACCAGTAGAACAACCAATCGGAAACCAAGACATCATCGATTGGATGAATCTAGATGAAGAAATGGAACTGACAGATGATGCAATTGCCAATCTAGTTCTAAACGTCACTCATGAAGAAGATACAGATGAGATAACTCAAAAAATTTCTCATTCCGATGGATTGAAGTCCCTTGAAGCAGCCCTCGCATACATCGAGCAACAAGAAGAATCGACACCATTAGACGTGCTCAATTTTCAACGTTGGCGCAACATCGCCGCCTTAAAAAGAGGAATGAAGTTAAAACAAAAATCAATCAAATACTTTTTTAAACAATAACATTTATAAGGTAAATTGTTTTATCTTTTATACCAATTTTATATTAGTTTTTAATTATTAAAATAAACACATTAATCATTATTTGCGTAGGTACACATTTTTTTATCAGTACATATAACCAATCTATGTTAACCGAGTTTTTTCGGTATCCGAGGTAGTCCTGGTCCCAATTACCTCGGATAATCGCGAGTCTACTGTAATAAAATAGCTTGACTGTCAAATTTTGTTTGCTTCCATAGTAGTCTAAGAATTTTATAATACATCCTCGTAGTTATAGGTATAGATCTACCAAATATCACAGCTTACCTATAGCGTATTTGTTCCGATTTTTAACAGTTTTACCATACCAACAGACCTATAAAGACTTTATCAATTTGAAATAATGTTTACTAAAAGGTATAATCCGACAAGCGAGAGCTGGCGGGTGAGCTGCGCGAAAATAGAAAAGGAATTATTCTAAGAGAGATAGGAGAGGTACTTAATCGCGATTATAGGTATATAGTATAGGTACTTAAACGGTTATACACGATGTGAACTCCTAGCCGACTGCAATAGAAATGAGCAATCCCTTCCACTTTTCAATTTGTTCTACACGCAACCCGCCAGCTCTCGCTTGTCGGGTTATATATCGAGCAAAAACAAATACATCTAAAAAAATCAGGCATCAACGATTGCATATCACAACATGTAAGAATACTGTCTTTTAATGATGGTATATACCGATCTGCACATTTGTACATTTCTTTACTTTTATATTTTAGCAATAACTTTTGATTAAGTGGAAATTGTAACAAAAGTTCAGTTTTTTTAAATGTAATGAAATTCAAATTTTGTTACCTTCTCCACCATCTTGATTTCCCCATTCCCAACTGTGTGCCCGCACAACTTTGGCTCCATAAAATATTCCACGCAATTCAGCTTTCCGACTGCCTGATCTCGCAGGTAAATCAACCCTACAACAAAAGCAATGTAAAGTAAACATTAATGATATTTTCATGTGAACAACGTA
Source organism: Diabrotica balteata (assembly GCA_918026665.1). NCBI lineage: Eukaryota > Metazoa > Arthropoda > Insecta > Coleoptera > Chrysomelidae > Diabrotica > Diabrotica balteata. Next base: position 40,195,471 of record OU898277.1, read on the forward strand.
CCCCAACGACGTGGTCGAGTCAAATCTCTTAAAAGGATGTGTCATATCGTGTTCATCTCTACAGTAACACCACTGGCATAGATCATAATCATAGCATATTGTGCATTTATATCTCATTCCACTTACATGCCCTCTAGTACAGCTATCACAAATAACATTTGGATGTTTAACACCTAAAATGAATTATTTATTTACAATTTAAAATTGAAAAGGGAAATTCCCAGTCGTTGGCTGTACACCATAGTTTTAAAAAACTTATATAAGGAAGTGAAAACTTCTTGTGTAAACTAAAAAATTATCCAAAATGGATTTATAAATTTTCAGAACGTTTTCAATCGTATCGGACCATAATCAGTGAAAAACGTATATAAAGTAATTAGAACTAGGCACATAATGAAGTCAAATGATCCTTAAATTACGATGATAAGGGATTACATTTTTTAAGGGAACGAACAAATTTCCGGCTCGAACAAGAACTTGTTCCACTGAATGGTAACAACCAACTCCACTGAGAACTTCATCATCCTTAGATTTTCTTTGGAGTATCGTAGTGTGTATTACATTGCCTCGGAGGTGTTACATCAGCAAACGCTTCTCGTTATAGTGTCAGTTGGTTCAGATATCTAATTATTCTCGTTATAGTGTCAGTTGGTTCAGATATCTAATTATATGGTGACAATCGAGCCAACCTTTAGTTTTAAGGTGGTAAGCCAAGCTACCTAACCAATTTAAAGTTAAGGCAAGTTAACGAATGTAGAATGTATAGAGAAACTAAATAGAAATACTGATAACATAGACCAAAAATGGGAGAATATTAAACATGCCGTAATGTTGGCAGGGAGAGAAAATTTAACACCGAAAGTAAGGAAACATAAAGAATGGATGAATGAGGAAATACTACAGTTGATGCGTGAAAGAAGGGTACACAAAACAAATAATCCGATAAGATACAAAGAAACAGATAAACTGATAAAAAAGAAAATAAGAGAAGCTAGAGAAAGATGGCTAAGTGAGCAATGCCAGGAGTTGGAACAATGGGAGCGAAAATATGACTTTTTTAATGTACACAAGAAGATTAAAGAAATGACAGGAAGGAGAAGAACAACACAGACAGGACAGATCAAAGATACAGATGGTATATTTATAACAGATTTACAACAAAAAATGAATCGATGGACAGAATACATATCACAACTGTTTGATGACAAAGATAGACAAGAAATCTCAAACGAATATACAGATGATACAGGGCCTGATATAATCAGAGAAGAAATAGAATATGCAATCAAACAAGCAAAAAGTGGTAAGGCCCCCGGTCCTGATGAAATTCCTGTAGAACAGCTCAAACTTAATGACGATGAATCTATTAAAATACTCCTAGATCTATGTAACACAATATATAGAACTGGAATAATACCTAGGGAATGGCTCCGTTCGACATTTATACTACTGCCAAAAAAGGCAAATACAAAGGAATGCAACGAATATCGTACGATAGCTTTGATGAGTCATGCTCTAAAACTGTTCTTAAAAATAATCCATAATAGGATCTATAGGAAATTAGACGTAGACGTAGATGGGATGTAGACGTAGATGGGATTCAGAGTGCTATCTGTGAACAAGCACTCGAGGAAGGAGATCTTGGTCTGATAATAAATGGTGAGACGATCAACAATATAAGGTATGCTGACGATACAGTTCTCCTAACGGGAACGCTAGTAGTACTACAACATCTCGTTCAAAGTCTCAATATATACTGTAACAGTTACGGCTTGAAAATTAATTAATTTGAAAAAACTAAATTTATGGTAATCACGAAATCAAAGAACATCAGAGCTAATCTTGTAATAGACAATACAACGATTGAGCGTGTGCCCTGTTATAAATATCTAGGTGCTTAGATAACAGACGATACTGATCAAACAAAAGAGATTAGATGTAGAATAGAAATCGCTAGATCAGTCTTTAATAGAATGCGCAAACTCTTTTGCAATCGTGATATCAATATAAAGTTACGAATACGAATGCTGCGGTGTTATGTCTTTTCTACCCTGTTATATGGAGTTGAGACTTGGACACTAAAACAATTGACCATAAAAAACATCGAAGCTTTCGAGATGTGGTGCTATAGACGCATTCTCAGAATATCATGCATGGACCGCGTCACGAACACGCAAGTACTCCAAACTTTAGACAAAAGATGCGAAATTCTAAATAAGATAAAAACTAGAAAGATGGAATACTTGAGGCACATTGTGAGAGGTGAAAAGTACGAACTTTTAAGAAACATCATGCAGGGCAAAATTAAGGGCAAAAGAAGCGTGGGAAGAAGAAAAATATTGTGGCTTCGTAATCTACGTGAATGGTTCGGATGTAGTTCGATTGAACTTTTTAAGCGCGCTGCTAAAAAAGTCGCAGTGACCATGATGATTTCCAATCTCCGCTAGGAGTGGCACGAGAAGAAGAAGAACGAATGTTTCGATTTTGAATTATTCAGTTTAAGTCATCTATATATGTCATTATCTTTCCTATTGCCGGCCATAATGTAGCTTCGCCTCTTTTAAATAATTGTAAACTGTTTGTCCTTGTGTAGTGTAGTGCTATGTACAATTTTATGTTTATGATATTCTGTGATTGTTGGATAAGCCAAAATTGACAAAATGCACCTGAAGATGCTCCAGGAAGCGAAAGCACTTGGGCAAGATTAAATTAATAAAACTGTGCTCCATATCTGCCTTTCATTTAATCAAAGTTCATCTATATATTTGTTCTTTGCGGCTAATACTGTTCATTAACTTAACCCATTGTGATTTTTGTGGTTCGCAATATTATTCGGGAACACACGAGAAAACGAAACCAAATCATTCGATTCATCCACAGGATTACGACCAGTATCGATAACCAACAATTGCTTGGAGAACTCCGTTTTTGGGGTTTCGTCTTGGAAGTTTTATACTCTTAATATATTACTTACTATAATGTCTTTTGATATTTCTTATTAAGTCGCCCCAATAAGACATGATCTATACTTCCCTGGATTCTTAAATTTGTTCTGTTGTCTATTACATTTTTTTATTTTCTGGCCAAATTTTTCGTTTCTTTTTTTTAACATAGTTTAGTTTAAGTTCCCTGGATTGATGTTTGACTACTAAGCTGTTAAGACTGTCAAGAGATTTATAATTTTTTCGAGAGTTATTAGTTTTTATAGAACAATTTATACTTACATTTTTTTATATTTTTATACTTACGTTTTACATTTATTAAAATTGTCCACGCTGTACTTGGTTTATTGCTTATTATCTTGTACTTCTCTATTTTGGACTATATTCTTATGTTTTCTCTTTTCATTCAATTATTACTGTGTGTATTAAATCTTGACTAGAGGACATTATGAGAATCTCGTGTTCTCTATATCTTTGTCCAGATTTAATTGGGAAAATTTTGCGTATGGATAAGTTTTCACTTGGAAGATGCTGGGCATCTTGCCCAAGTTTTCTGAGTGTTTATTTATAGGCTCATACACTCTTAATCCACTTACTAGAGCTGTTTTAATGCTGTATTTGTAAAATCCGTAATGCGATAAATCACCTAACGGGGAGAAGATTAAGAGGACGATCACCAACTATATGGATATGGTATACAAAAAGATAGTTTTAAAGCTTCGCCAGATTGTTCCTCGTATTGCTTAGACTAGCTTTACTTCACAAAACTATTATCCCATAAGTGATGAGTCTTACTGTTTTTACTGCAAAGTTTTTGAACATCATTACAGCTGTTAGTGCTTTGCAGATTATCGTTTTTTTTATGATTGAGTGTATTATCTAGGATGCCTACTTATTTAACTTCAGTTTTCTACTCAAACATTTTTTGCTCCCATGTTTTGGGATGGTTTTAAGATATTGAGTTACATTTTCTATATCAAATTGGCTTTAGTGGGGTTGACCTTATATCCCATCTTTTTGTGTTTGTATAATTCCCCATTATGGCCAGGATTTAGTCATTGAAATGTAGAAGGTGTTTTCCCTATTTCCATCTATAATATTAGTATATGAAAGGATATCCCCTTGGATGTCATACTATCTATATTTCCTTTATTCAGTGTCATATTAGGTGAATAATATTTAGAAGATTTTATCTTACACTTAGCTTATATTAAATAGTGTCTAATTTAACTAGATGTTTCTAGTCATACTTTGTTTTTCTATTTTTCTTTTTATTTACTTTTACCATTTTAATACACTGACCGGCAAAAAAAGTGGCCACCTTAGAAATTTCCGAAAATAAAAGTTCATTGGAAGTTTTCTGCATTGTCTCATATTGCGTCTCATTTTAAATATTTATTTCGATTATGTATGCTTGTTTTTGACAGTTTTGACGTTTATTTTGTTGTTTTATGTAGTCGCTGTTTATCTTCTAACTTAATAACATTTACATAATTTAGCTTTTCAAACGTGGATTTGGAGTAAGTGAATAATTATGATATGGTGTTATCTACAGTAGATGTTGCTGGAATTATTGCATTGTTACAGGATGGAAGAAGTCAAGTTTATCTATCCGAAACTTTAGATATTCCGAGAACTACATTACGGAGAGCTTTCCATCGTTTTATAGAGACTGGTACATACTCACGTCGACTTGGTTTCGGCCGTAGAAGAGTTACCTCGAAAAGAGATGATCCTTTTAATGTGATAGAGCTTTTAAAAAATCGCCATTACACTGCAATTGCTGCAAGAAACCAAGTGCAGGAGGTTCGAAATGTGACTGTAAGTGAGAGGACGGTAAGAAGACGCCTCAATGAAAGAGAATTCTCTTTACTAATGAATCGCGGTTCTGTTTGAAGTCTGGCGATGGCCGAGAGAGGGAGTGGAGAAATGAAAGGTATACCCAAGCTTGTATGTCCCAGAGAAGAAAGTTTGGTAGTGGTAGTGTCATAGTTTGGGCTTTAATCTCATTTGATGCTCGAACTGAACTTATTTTCATCAATGGGCCCCTGAATGCTCACCGGTATATGAAGGATGTTTGGGTAGAAGCAGTAGTTCCATTTGGGCCATTTATTGCGGACAATTTCGTCTTTAAGCATGATAATGCACAGAGGCATACTGCAAGAATCGGGACAAATTACTTGGGGGATGTAGGAATTAATACTCTAGAATGGCCAGCCTGTAGCCCTGATCTAAACATCATCGAACATCTTTGAGATGATTTTTATCGTATGGTTAGAAGTCAACCAGGTCAACCAGAAAGTCTTGTAAAGCTTCAAAATCTGCTTTGTGAAGAACATAAACGTATTCATATTCATATGTATTTTTATACAGCTCCGTCATATAAAATTTCAAAAAAACTGTTAGAGATTATTTTAGACCACACTAAATTTTCACCTAAATTTACCATAAAAAATACAATAGAACTAGTTAATAAAATACAACATTTTCAATTACCTAACAACTCCAGATTAATTTCATTTGACGTAAAAAATCTATTTCCTAGTATCCCTCCTACAGAAACTTTTATTCTAGTAAAAAACCTTTTAGACCAAAATAGTACAAATCCAATAATTACATCTGAAATTTTACATCTTCTTAAAGTTTGCATAAACCAGGACTACTTTGAATTTAATAATAAAATTTGTACAAATAACAGTGCAGGACTTATAATGGGTAATCCTCTAAGCCCATTGCTATCAGATATTTTTATGGATCATCTAGAGACAAAGATTTCAAAACATCCCGTATTCAAACAGTTTTTATATTGGTGGAGATATGTAGACGACGTACTGGTATGTTTCACAGGAACTAACAGGCAACTGGACCAATTTTTATCTAATATTAATTCACTTCATAGTCATATTGAATTTACAATAGAAACAGAACAAAATCAATCCATAAATTTTTTAGATTTAAAAATTAGCAGACTTCAAAACAAACATGACTTCTCCATATTTCATAAACCTACCCATACTGACACGACTATACACAATTCGTCATCCCATCCAACACAACATAAACTGGCAGCTTATCATAGTATGTTACATAGATTAACAGAAATTCCGATGTCAAAATACAACTTTGAGACAGAATTAAATATAATTAAGCAGATAGCAGTAAACAACGGATACAACGAACAAACAATTAATAAAATGTTAAATCAAAAACTACACAAGAAAGCCCTGAAATTAGTATTTCCACCACCAGAGAAAAAACTCAGTACCTTCTGCTCCATTACATATACAAGCAAAATAACAACAAAAATTGCCAAACACATAAAAAAGAAAGGAATAACACCAGCTTTCCGAACAAATAACAACCTAGGCAAATATATTAAAAATAACAAGAGCCAAAATTTAAAACACTTAAATAGTGGTGCGTACAAACTTGAATGTGGCGACTGCCCAAAAATTTACATCGGTCAAACTGGTAGAAACTTTGATAAACGAATAGCAGAACATAAAAGGGCTTTCAAGAATAGAAAAACAGATTCGACATACGCACTTCACCTTCTAGATCAGAATCATTCTTTTAATGACAAATTTAAAATTCTTCACATTCAAAATAAAAGCCTTAAGCTATCTCTGTTAGAATCTATGGAAATCAACAAATTAAAAAACACAGATATAATTCTGAATGACCAACTTGGGACAAACAGTTCTCCCCTCCTCAACCTATTTCATTAGAGACTATAAATTTGTAAACCCAAGCCAAAATAGATCACTTGAGAAAGGCAATCAGCCGAAACAGCTGTAGTGATAATATTTAAAATAAATTTTGTGGAAGTTTGAAAACAAAGTTTTCAGTGTTTTATTGTTACATAAACGTATTCCTCAAGTTTTTATTCAAAATTTATTCCTGGCCCTTCCAAATCGTATGCAAATGGTTATTGATATTTTAAAGCCTAATAATAATAATTAGACAATTTTGTTCAAGTTCACTCGTAATTCTTATTGTTTGTAATTCGTTTCGATATTACACGATTTTCTTTGGTAGCCTTCTAATTAAATAAATTATGCTAAGGAATCAAGCAGTAATGGCCATTTTTTGTTTTAAAAATGAAAGATGTTGAGTATACAATATGAAACAGTGCATAAAACTTCCAATAAATTTTTATTTTCGGAAATTTATAGGGTGACCACTTTTTTTGCCGGTCAATGTATTTACCATTTTTTCGTATTGCTAACATCAAAAAATTTACAAAAATAATTACTAATGAACGATTGTTTATTACAACAATAGAAATAATAAACATATATAAAATTAAATACTTATAATTATTTTAATTACCTATTTGGGCATTGTCGAATACCCTCAAATCATATTTTCCTAGATAGCCAACTCTGTAATTGGTTCTAGTACCATTGTCCCATTGAACAACGACGGTTTTCTCTGGAGATACATTTCCAGGCTCGCCAATTTCACATACAGTCCCTACATGTCCTTCTCCTCCATCTGTAAATAAAAAGATATTTTATTACAACTAAATTAATAGAGTGGTTCCAGACAAGAATACATTTTTAAAACATTCAATTATTTGGAAAGTCAGACATATTTATTGTAATAATCTCCCTAAATAGTTTCGGAACAATTTAAAAGACATAAAACAAGTGATGAATTCTACCACAGCCACCTTTACTTCCAAGCCATGAAGTAAAAAAGGCAACACCGCATTCTATGACGTCGGTAGTCCGATAATCAGCTGTAAGGTCTACCAGAATATTAAACTAATTTGAATTTTAGGAAACTGATATTTTGAAAACTTCAATTCATTACAGAAATATTTTTAGGGAAATTAAATTAATAAAACCTTATATATACCTAGTAAATATATATAAAGTTTTATTATTATTTAGGTTATATTATCAATAAAATAATCACTAGAGTAAAATTTATTGCACTTAAAATACAGTGTCAAACAGTTAATCTTACAATCAAATGCAGTCAAGAATCTCTAGAAATTTTAAATATTAAGTACTTAAGCATATAAATAATACAATACATTAACACGACATTTAAAAAGATATTAAAAATACAAAAGATATAAAATTTGTGCTAAGTAAAAACTTAGTGTAACTATTATGATTAAAAAATTCATCCTAAGAAATCAGACACAATATAAATATAGTTCTAAATTAATCTAATTGAAAATTAAATATTTTACTATTTACTTATAACTTTTGTTGAATTTTCATACTTAGATATACAAAAGTAGCAACTTTAAATATGAATAGGTTTGTTGTCATATGACAGAGTTAGAAATGAGGAGGTCCTTAGACGGCTGAACCAAACAACACAACTGGTCAATATAATAAAGAAACGCAAGCTGGAATACTTCGGTCATATTATGAGACACCCTGAAAAATATGATCTGTCAATAAAGTCACGATAGCGAATATGGTAGCCAACATGATATCCAACGATCGATAGCGGTCATGGAACTAGAAGAAGAAGAAGTTGTCATATAGACCAAGTTAAAAGAGGTATACAATTGTGTTGAAAGTAACATACCATTTATAACTTGTATATCGATTTAAAATAGCCTATATTCTCAAAAGATTTTTTAATGTAATACTCAAATTTGTTATCACTTATCTAAAAAGCAGATCTAAATGAGAAAGTAAGTTCTCTAATTGTGACCATCTTGTTAATTTACTATATTGTAAAATCCATTTCAAATCATTACCACTTAATCTATTGACGATCTTACCTACATTGACGATTACACTAAAAATTACTGCTAACTATTACACTACATATTACACAAATATTATCACCCTTGTGTCCCAACTGATTAATGTTTAATACATAGAAATATACACAGTCACTTATAATTTTACTTGTCCAGTTTTTCAATGGGATATTATTGTCTAAGTCTAATTGACATAATTATGTTATCTCTTGTTCCCTCTTCTTATGCAAAAAGTTTCTTCTGTCTTCGGGATTCCTTCTTTCTTTAGTACGATGAACAGTTACATATGATGGTACTTCAGGAAATATCTTAGGAACTGCATTGCCTTTTAATTTGGGAAATATTAACTTTTCAATGTGTACATTTCCATCTTTATCTTCTCATTGTTCAGTCCGCTGAATATCATCTTCATGAAAATGTTTGGCACATACTACGGAAGATTTGGTAATTGTACAGCCTTCTCTATGAATAGAGCATAACCCAGTATACCTTCTTTGGGGATCTTTGGGAAACAAAAACATACTTTCTGCCTGTTTCGTTTTTAAAGTACTGGCATAATTGGTTTTGCAACCAGGTACACAACAATGCCAGAGCATCTGTAACAAAAAACAAAAGTATTATTATTATTGTTTTTAGTTTATATATTTTGTAACAAGAAGCAAAAGTATTATTATTTTCAGTTTGTTTTGTAGGTTATATTTATACTTGCCTTTTAAATTGTCGTTAAGACTCTTCTAAAAGTTCTAAATTTAATGAAATTTCACTTATATTAATATTTTCTAATTGATTTAAACACAATTGACAAATAAAACATTCGAATAAAGTTAAAAAAACAATAAATTCAACAAACTTTACAAGCCCTCCTATATGAAATGTTAAACCAAAACAAACCACAGTCGGACTACCACGCGTCACGCGTTGTTGCCAAATTTCTACTTCATGGCTTGGAAGTAAAGGTGGCTGTGATTCTACCATTACTTGATGGAAATTTCGGATAAAGTATGTATTGATTTTGGCAGAGCAAAAAACAAATTTCTTGTTTTAACTTATAATAATTTTCTATTCGATTACAGTATATTTTATAAAAACGTTAGAATAAAAACGCAGTATGAGAAAAAGATTCACCAGCTTATTAAATGAAGAATTTGACAGAGAACCAGTTGAGTTAACAGAGACAGTAACACCAATGGTTGTCAAAATAACAAACAGAAAGTGGTTCAAGCACTTCAAAAAATAAAGAATGGAAAAGCAGTTTGACCAGATGATATTTCTGGGGAAATATGAAGAGCATCAGGAGAGACAGGAATATGTTGGCTAATAGGTTTGTTCAGTAGAATTATGTAAGTTGGACAATTGCCAGACGAACGCAGTAGTAGTGTATTAGTACCTGTCTACAAAAACAGGGGAGATATACAAAAATATACAAACTGCTGGGCCATAAGACTATTAAGTCAGACCATGAAAATATAGGACAGTAATTGATAAGACGGATACATAAAAAACTGAAATATCTGATAATCAGTTTGGCATTATACAAGACATATATGCAATGCAGAATTCTGTGGTAAGCACTCAATAAGAAATGAGTCCCCGGTGAATATGTAAAGATTGTGAGAGACATCTATGAGGGAGCAACAACTAGTGTTAGGACAGGTGTAAGAGAGACTGATAAATTTCATGTGAAGGTAGGATTGTACCAAGTCTTGGTGCTTAGTCTATAAACACAACAGGGCACCATTCACTGGTGCTTAACACTTAGACTCACCACAGTGAAAAAAGAGGATCTTTCCGGCCCTAATAGTTTCCCTTTATATATACACAAAATTTAAAACTAAGCATATATGTAATGTTTTTTCAAAAAAAAACAGCGTTAGTAAGAGATGAAAATTACCATATGATTCACGCGACCTTGTTGACTGATATCGATTATTACAGCCGTGTGATCATATGCCGATTCACATAAAAACAAGTCCATATAATTCATGCGGTCTTGTAATCTGATATCGTTTATTACAATTATATGTCCATTTTCATACTGACTTTGTCTAATAACCTACTGGATAAGGAACGTACAATTTATACAAATAGTTATTACACCAGTATTTCTCTAGCCCCTAAATTGCATAAAAGAAATACTTATTTAGTTTGAACTCTGAGAACCAACCGAAAATTAAGTCCCAAACATATAATTTGGTCTCTTAAAATAACTCTTTTTGGTCTACATAAACGACCTTCCAAATGCGGTGGTTAGTTGTTCCTCAAACCTTGTAAATTTCGCTGATGACTCAAATGTGCTTTTCTGGGAAAAAACTTTAGAAACACTCCTCACAGTGGCAGAGCAAATTCTAAGCAAGGCTGAACAGTGGTTCAGTGGAAATCGGTTGTTGCTTAATACTGATTAAACAGTTTTTGTCCACTTTAGAATCAGCCAGTCACGAGAACAGTTTCCAGATACAATTAATTTTCTATCTGAAAACACGGAAACTGCTAGATCAGTTAAATTTCTTGGTATCCATATTGACCAGAATCTGAATTGGGGGGAACAAATACAAAATACAACAAAAAAACTGAATAGAGCCTGCTACTTATTAAGAGTGTTAAAGAGCTATCTGGACTAGGGGATTTTACTATCAGTATATTATGCAAACTTTTATTCTGTTATGCGATATGGAGTAATCTTCTGGGGTGCTGCAGTAGATAGCTCAACTGTCTTTATAGTCCAAAAAAAGGCAGTCCGGGTGATCTTAGGACTAAAGGCGGGAGAATCGTGTAGAGGCCGATTCAAGTCACTCAATATACTCACTTTCTCAGCCATCTATATATTTGAATGTATTATGTTCCTTTTTAAAAATTTTTCTTTGTTTTATCACCTGCTTCCCAATCATGAATATAGTACAAGAAGCCTTAACTTGAATTTGCCACTTCACAGATTGTCTATAACAGAGAGAAGTCCTTTGTATGCATGTGTTAAATTTTATAACAGTCTACCATCTGACATTAAACAGGAAACACACTATAGAACTTTTAAAAGAAAGGTTTTTCAACACCTAGTTGACATTGAGCCCTATACTGTGGCGGAGTGCCTGGCCTATCCTTCTCCTTAATCAGCATATTTAATTTGTAATGTTAATGTATTTTAAATGTATGATGTCAATATATATAATATATATATATATATATATATATATATATATATATATATATATATATATATATACATATATATATATACATATTTTTTTTTAATTTGTAATTAATAATGTGACGATATTTGCTCAATCATGTTTAAAGATTTATGCAAATAAAATTTACTTTACTCTACTCTACTCTACTCTATAATGGATACAAAATTACAAAAAGGAGAAACAGTTGCAGCTGAAAGTAATACAGGAGTGGTGATTCAAAATTGAAAGATAAACATGATGTTTATACTCTAAATACAAAACACACTGCTGAACTCACAGAAGACAGTCAGAACCAAAAGTTGTAACTGACTACAATAAACATAAAACTGATATCGATCTGTCTGGACAAATAAAAACATATACCACCTCATTAAGAAAGGAAGTAAAGCGGTATAGAAAGTTACCAATTAAACTGCTTGTGGGTACTACGTTAGTAAATTCCTATATTTTACACCATGAAGTCACAAACAGGAAAAAAATTTTTCTGCCTATTACCCCAACTTTGAGTTGTTATCAACAGGTTGATAAGGTCAACACTTCGTCTCAGGACCATTTTACCTATGTAGGGTCATACGTCACCATGTTACCAATTCCAATGGTAACTTAAACATCATAATTTGTAACCACATATACTTAATGTAAAGCAACTGTAAATTTATATCATTTAAAGGGTTTTGACCCATATATTTTGGTGGCTCATAGCATGCATACCTCGTTTACACTGATGATGGATTTAACAATCCGAAAACATTTTGTAATATATTTGTGATAGCCCGTTTGGGCATTTTATTATATACCTTTTATAAAGGATTTGAAATAAATTTTTTATTTCAGATATTAATAAGGTGCGGTAGGATTTTTTGTGTTATACATTTTCTACAATGATTCTGTAAAAATATTCCCAAGCTGAATGAACTGAGTTTACCACAATTCATACTGTTATGTGTTATATAGACTTGGTTCATTCATCCCACTCCCAATTGTCTGGTAAATTTAGTAAGTAATAATTTTTTTGCTATGTTGGTTAAATTTTGACTGAAAGTGGCTGCATATTTACTATACAAAGCACACATAATGCACAGTTTACAGATTAGTATTTATGTTAGAGGTAGGAATTTTTGTGTTGTATGTTTCTTACAATGAATCTGACAAAATATTGCCAAGTTAAAGCTAGTGAATTTACTATAAGGTAAGTGTACCAATTATGGACCACACATCTAATATGGACCATCAAATTTCAAATTCAAAAAATAAGAAAAACTTGGCTATTATTGTAATTAGGTAGAGATCTATATAAAGTCAAACCTTTTGAGTGGCCATATTCATTAGTTTTGGTCATTTCCAGCAACAGCATTGATGTGAACAGTTATATTTTATTCAGTGGTGCTAATAATAGTGTACATTTTACCACATTAGTGTTTGAAAATTAACAGGTACATTTTATTTGATCTTTCAACTTTACTTTTAGGTCTCTTGATTGTATATAAATATTTGCATAGACACAAATTAATAATTAAATCTTATTGGCTATGAAAATTTATCAATTAATAATTGATTCTCCATTGTGTGGAGGTGGTTCAAATTAGTGACCTAAAATATGTGTTATGTGTATGGCAGTGATGTAACGAATATTCGCATTCGCATTCGCGAATATTCGCATATTTTTGCATATTCGCATTTGCATTCACATTCGCAAAATTTGTGCGAATGTTTTGCGAAAATTACACAGCTTGCATTTAGCTCGTTCAGTATCGAAAAGTGGTGAAAAACATAAGTCCATATTTCACTATAATTTGATTTACTCATAGTAATAAATCGCTAATCACACTTTAACTAAAAATTCACTTGTATTTGTGCACGAGCAGAGCAGGGCAAGTGGAGTGACTTGTGTGTCCCATGAAATTTTTATTGGAACTATAACCTGCTATAACCAGAGAACTTAGTTCTCTGCTATAACAAGTCAAATTTGATTATAACAAGAGAAAATAAGATTGAAAAACGTGCTTTCTACGTTTTTGGCCCGGACGTGACTATAAATAAATACCTTTTTAAACGACCCCTCAATAAACTTAACCGCCTACAATAAACTTCTTTACAATAAATACAACTGTTTCACATCTTTACTTTAGCAAATATGATAGAATGATACTGGACAATTTAAAGCAGTTAAAATGACAGACTTTTTCCAATTGCCTACACACCTCGCGCCAATGAGACTGCCGGCAGTGCCGGAGACAATTAAAATTGCCAAATTAAAAAAAAAACTGAATATTCGCATTCGCGAATGTCGGTGGCATATATTCGCATTCGCGAATGTTTAAAAAATGACATTTGTTACATCACTAGTGTATGGACACTATGTTAATAATAGGTGCTCAGTGATAAATCATTATTTAGAAATCATTCAGCTCTATATGAGGTAAGAAATCTATAAACACAACTATAAAGCTGATATCATGATCAGTACCAATTTTGAACCACTATGTCCATAATTGGAATAATGATGGTCCATAATTCAATATTCCATGATTCAAAATAATGACAATTATTTTGAAACTAATTCATTTTTTTAGTTACAGAATGACCACAAAACATAGCCAATATAGCAATGTAGCATTGAAAAATGTGCTAGAAAACATCCAAAATGATCTAGCATGTAGAGCAGCATCAAAAAAGTATGATACTCCTAGAGTTACATTAATGAGAAAATTTAAAACAAAAATTGATGTTAAGGTGAAACCTGGACTCCTCAACAGTGTTTACTGCCGACCAAGAAGAAATGCTGGTAAAATGGATAAAATCAATGGCAAAATCAGGTTTTCTTGTATCTAAAGGTTCTCTTCTATTTAGTGTTGAAAAACTTGCTCGAGAATGCAAAGTGAAATTTCCAAATGGAACTATGTCAGAAGAAAATGGTATGAATGTTTTATAAAAAGGCATCCAATGATAGTTAAAATAACTGGTCAAAATTTAACATTACAGCGAAAAAGTGTGACTCAACACCAGATTGATGAATGGTGTAAGGAGGTGGGCCAGTACATGAAAACCAAAAAATTGGAACAAATCTTTCAAAATCCAAGACGAATTTTTAACAGTGATGAGACAGCATTCTTCCTTGATGCCAAACCTGGTAAAGTACTTACAGAACTCTTTTCTGGACTAATGAGTCCAGGAATAGAAAAAAGACTAATAGAACAAGAAAAAGAGAAGAAATTAGCAGACAGGGAAGAGAGGGAAAAATCAAGTTGCAAGTAAAGCTTGCAAAGAGAAAAATAAACCAATTTCTCGGTCATCATCATCATCAAACCACAGTGATGCCAGCTAACCAAATTCAGTAGAATCTGATTGTCAAGAAGAAGAAGAAGATGATGATGACCAGAATGACATGAGAAGTTTAATTGAAGAAGGCTTCAAGGCTAAATTAAGCAAGGGGACTTCATTCTAGTTAAATTTATGGGGGGAAAAAGGAATACTTCAGGATTTATATACCTGTGTTGTGTGCAGCAAAATAATGACTATGAAATAAAAGTCATGGGGTTTAAATCATGTGACTTAACATTACAACAATTTGTGGCAGATAAAGGAGATATTTCAGTAATTCATTTAAATGACATTATTGGTGTCTTAACAGCTCCAGAGATAACTATAAAAGACAGGAAATTAACATGCATTCAAAAGAAAATTGGGAGTCAAAGAAAAATGGTGTAGAAAAAACTAAAATAAAATTTTATTCACCTCTTGAGTTATATTTTTAAAGTAATACTAATGCACTGATAATGGTTCATAATGGGGGGTCCATAATTGGTTTAAAAAAAAATGCTATGTTCATAATTGGTTCAAGTACCTTGATAGGTAATTAATAAAAAAAAAATTAATCATATAACAATAAAAATCACACCAACTATATCTTAGCAAAGGGTTGAAATTTGCCAAAAATTATATCAAATTTAGTGGCCTAGTGTATGTCTTTAAAAAAAATAAAAAATGCCTTGATGAGCTCCTAGGCGAGAAGAGAGTGACCCTGTTTGCCTGTTTATTGTTTTGTATATTTATTAATATAAACTCAGATAACTATTTCTACCATGTTGAGTCTGGCTGAATGACTAAAAGTCTAAGCAAAAAAAATCAAATTAAAGTTCTATCTTTGTTTGACCGCAGTGTGTTAAGAATTACTTAACAGGTCCACCATTGGTAGATCTACCTTACATAATTGTCATTCTCATTTTGTCAATGAATTTTTTCAAATCATTAAAATAAAATATTTTTTAAATGAGTTTTTACTTATGACACCTTAGTATTAAAATTTCTTTAAGAAATAAAGCTGCTTATAATATTTTGAAATAATTGTAATAACAAACATTTTAAAAAATATTTTCAAATTTATTTCACAGAGGTTACAATCTTTGTAAAGCTAATAGCAGGTTCTATTTAAAGAGTTATTATTGTTTAAACCAAGAGTTACAAGAAATTGATAAATAACCACAAATATAACAGTCATAACCACCAACAATCAAAATAAGAACAATAAATGTTTATATTGCTGACTTGCATAATAAATATTTTTATGCTTTTAATATAATGCTTATCTAGACACCTTAGGCTTTTTTTAAATGATAAAATATCAATAAAATGTGCTCCTATCTTGGGTGTAATATGAAGTATATTTAATGCAAGTGAAGCTAAATGAGTCATAATATTTAATAAATTAATGCCAAAATTGATAACAATGTACAGGTTTTTAGATACTTAGAAACATTTTGTTTATTCTATTTCTAAAATTTGTTCCCAAATCAAGACACTTTTACCCTTTTACTTTAGAAATACATAATATCACATGGATTAAATATAAATAAATAAAAATCAGGTGTTTTGATGACCAGTAGTTATACAAATTATAGCTAAATTTAAATGTTTCTTTACCTTGATTATTCCAGCACCAGTCAGGTCCTCTAACAACTCTTACACCCGGCGTTAACATAATTAATTCAGACTTTGAAGATAACTAATTATCGCACATAACAATATTTTATAATATTAATACTAATCCAGACAAAAGCTCCAGTATATATATTTGGCAATGGTATATTGATTAAATAGTGAACTGTTTACTATAACTAGTACTTATTAAACATCTTAATACTAAATAATAATTTTAAGTGTACACCCTTTTCATTAATGTGATTTTATAAAACTAGAAAATAAAAACAGAGACACAGCAACTCAACTACTACACAAAAGGAAAACAGAACTGTTATCATAGCACACTACCACCTAGCATTGAAACTTCCGTGTTGACGAGTAAAACAATGATTGGCGCATCACCTAGTGACCGGGCGCCTAACTATAAATACATGGCGCGAAATTCAAAATTTTTGTAATATTACCTAGGATTGTGAAATCATTTTAAAATAAAGGAAAATCGATATAATCTTAAAATAACAAGAAAAATCCTTATCCTATACGATAATAAATATTTTTCGTATACTTTTTGGGTTTTCTTGTTATGTTGAGACTATATTTATTTTACATTACATTAAAATGCCAAAGTAGTCAAAAAATTAAAGAATAAAATATAGAATAAAATCTTTATTTATAAAAATATTACAAGAAATGTTATATGTGTTACAAGAAATATTAATAATACAAGATAAGTGTACTATAATTTAGTTTTCTTAATGTTGTGGCAAGAACTGGTCAGTATTTAAATAATTGTTTTGTCTTAGTATGTCAAGTTTTATGTAAATAGAAGCCTAATTCTGCAAAAGGCCTTTTACTACAATTTTATTCTCAAAATTTGCAAAGAATTCAAACATTGGTATATAACATTCAAGATTTTTTTAGAAAGCAATGAATCTAAAGATAAATCCCTAGAAGACAAAATAAGTACATACTTGTAATAAATTTAGTCTATAATTACATAAGCGAAGCAATCAATGGGGAAAACCAATTGCTTTTTTCACACATACTCTCACAGATTCAGAATGAAAACATGCAAATGCATTGAAGTATTAAAAAAATGCAGACATTATCTGGTAGGAAAGCAATTCAAACCAATCACAGATTAAATCACTATTTTGTTTATATAGAATGCTGGCATATATAAAATCTGACAAAGAGAACTAGCTTTACTTCACAAGAATTTATTAATTATCTCCACTCTAAAGGAATATTTCAAGTAGAACAACTCCATATAACCATGAAGGAAATGGTTAAGTTGAAAGATACAATGAGTTATATAGAAATTGGTGAATCTAGCATTGAAAACCAAATATTTAGACATCACTAAATGAAAAACTGCTTTACCAGGAGCTCTGTACTATATAAGAAGTTTACTATTGAATTGTTATATTATTGAATCACGATAATGATGAAGATGAAGTCCAAATAACACATTAGAGAATTCCACTACTAAATCAATGCCAGATGTGACAGAAAATTTACCTGTTCAAAAACCTGATGATAATTATGAACCAAGATTGGAAAATTCAGATTTTCAATCTAGCTGTAAATCAGCTGGAGCTAAAAATAAACCAAGATAGTTGCAATATTTTGTTCACAAATAGGGAAGGGTAAATGTAGTATAATTTAGTGTTCTAAATCTTGTGACAAGAACTTGTCAGTAATTAAATAATTTTTTTGGAATTCTAATGTCAAATTAAAGCCTAATAAGCAACAGACAGCTGTCAGACATTCTGAGTTCTTTGTAGTACTTACATCCTAATCTAATAACACACACTACCAGTGGTCAGTGAGAACTCTTACTGTCTGGCGTTCTACTCACAGAAAAACAGAACTCAAGAACTCTGCTAAGTTGGAAACAGAAAAATTAAATGATTTAGTTCTAGAAAGAACTTTATATACATTTATATGATAATATTTTAGTCATATTTAAACCTATAAACCCAACAGTTAGCTCTAATATTCTAAGATCCAGCACTATAAAGATGGAAAAATAACATTAAAAATAAAAAAATTTGTAAAGTATTACCTAGTTACAATAATAATATGAAGTATTTTACAAAGTTACATTTCCAAACTCTATCTTACCGGTAACTCTTTTCTACTAATATTTATATATTTATTGAGACATATTAAATACATTTAGATTTAGGTTGTTCTTTTGATTAAAAGTACATAGATGAGACAAACCATGATAATATATGGTACTCTAAGACCAATCTCACTCACAAGAGAGAGACAGATCCCTCCTCGCACTTAACGGCAAGCTCATGGACCTCTCCATATGATAGTGTAGTCATGGTCTGCTAATCTAATCCAACTTTGAAACAGGCACACCTGTAGAAATTATGTCGAACCCTCTCTAAGGTGATGATTTTTAAGATAGTTGTTGAACCACCACCTACAAAATAATTCAAATTGTAAGCAAGTAAGACTGATTTTATAATATATAATTTTAGGTTAAATTTATAATTAACTAATTTTATAAGTAAAAGGTCACATGTCACATACATGCATGTATTGGCATAATAGTTCTTACCTGGTGCTGGTAAAAACAAACTCAGAAGGGCTGTTCTCGTAATACCGGTATGTCCAACATTAATTATATCATCCTCTTTAAAATGACTAGCGCATACACGAAAATTGTTATAAATAGTTTCTGTTGCAGCATTCTCTAATTAGGGCTTTTAACAGCATTCACCCATTTATCAAACATATCCATATTATAATCTCCTGGACTTGAAAAACGGTATTGCTTGCCAGCGGTAGTGTACTTGCCTAGTATCCATGCAATCTGGAATACATCTTTTTTGTTCAGTTCTTCGTCACTATATTGTTATTCCATGTAATGTGTTCGATTCCATAATAAAATATCGTCTAAAATTTTACCTTTTTGCACTACTTATATAAAAAAATTTAAACTATAAAATAAATTATAAAAAATAAAACAAATAAAAATATGACGCCGTATTTGTCTAAATTCAACTTTTGATTTGACCACAGCACACTCCCTAGGCGTAGAAACGAGACTAGCAGCGCCACCAAACGAATGGGCGCCTAAATCCGAACGTGATTTGACATTGCCTATCCCTGTTACCAATCTATAAATTTTATCTATGACTGTTATGGAGAAAAGAAAAACACAAAACTGTCAGTTTGTTGTCAAAGTCATAAATTAAGTTTTAGGCATTTTGTTGTTAGGTAAGACCATCGAGCAATAAGACAAAAGAGGGAATGTAAAGGTAGAAGGGGTAAACATATTGATAGACAGGAAGTGCCATCTTGAAAGGCCACTTTAGACAAGGATAGACAGTCTCTTTCCTTGTTTAAGAAGTCAAATTTAGTTTGGTTATGTTATTGTTTGTCCCATAAACTCGATGGTTTGTCCCAACTGTCACATGAAATTTTATTTATATTGAAGTTTTTTACCAATTATGTCACTTTTTAGACTATTATCGTTAATATTTAATTAAAACTTTCTAGTCTGAAAAATATTTTATAGCTATTGTTAACAAATGTTGGAAAATTTAAATTTAGCGCCTTTGCATTTCCGGATGTGTCCGCCATCAGAGGCCACTTTTTTGGTCTCCTTTTTATAACGATTAGATTCCCTCTTTTGTCTTATTGCTCGATGGGTAAGACAAAGAATAATTTATTTTTATATTTTATTGGGTCTATTTGGATGAAAATAATAAGTTATAAAAGAAGTGACTAGAAAAGACAGTTTAATAAATTGTATTTTTACTTTTAGTGTATATTCATCGTACAAATAAACACAGGAAACTCTATAGAAAGGGTGAAAGGGCTGTCAATTTGCTGTCAAAAGTCAAATGTCACTTGCCCTTCACCTTAGCGACATTGTAATTGCAGTTTATTAAAAATACAATAAATAAATATTTTTTTCTATGTAGCTTAGGTTGGTGGATTAATACAAAACATAAACATTGTACATAATACGTAATTTTTCATTACCTATAAGTATGAGCACCCAACCTAGCCCAGCAAACCAAACAGTTGAAAGAGAGAAGGTTTATATGTGGATTTTGGAACTAACTAATCCAGAAACCAGAGAAAATGCTTTATTGGAACTCAGGTAAATTTACTTCACAAATATTTTAACGGAAATTAAAACATTAAGGATATATTTTTAGTAAAAAAAGAGAAGTTGTCCCAGATTTGGCACCGATGTTGTGGAACAGTTTTGGAACAACTGCTGCCTTATTACAAGAAATTATAAACATTTATCCAGCTATCAATCCCCCCACACTTACTGCACATCAATCGAATAGGTAATTATATCATAAATCGACCAATTAGCATAACCATAAAGATTGATTTAAATTTTATCTCTTTTCAGAGTGTGCAATGCTCTTGCCCTTTTGCAGTGTGTAGCATCTCATGCTGAAACTAGATCACAGTTTCTACTTGCTCATGTACCATTGTTTTTGTATCCTTTCCTACACACTTCATCAAAAACTAGGTCATTTGAATATCTCCGCTTGACAAGTTTAGGAGTTATTGGAGCATTAGTCAAGGTAAGTTTTTTAAAAGTGTATTATAAATAACGAGTTATATTTATTTATTTATTTATATACGGCATCCATTTACTTACAATTTTTACAAAGTTACATCTTAAAAACAATATATTATTAAAATAACAATCACAAGTTTTAAAAAGTTACACCTTAACAACAATAAATTATTAAAATAACAAACACCTCAGAATAATACAAACATATAAGAATAATACAGATGTATAACCAACTTATTGTAAGATATTTTTTAGTTGTTTTTTAAACAAACTAATTTTGGAGTCAAAAATATCTATTTGTCTTGGCAAGCTATTAGCACTCCGGACCAATCGTGTAGTTGGTTCATTGGTACCATAATTAGTGTGGTGAAATGGCACCGAAAAGATTTCTGATTGTCTGTTGCTTCTACTAGGAACTTTAAGACTAACAAGCGATAAGAGTTGAGGACAATCTATAAAAGCATTGATAACTTTGTGTAAGAAACATAAATCCAACAATGTCCTCCTTGACTCAAGAGTTGGTAAGTTAAGACTATCTCTTACCCACTGATAGTCGTATTCCTCTCTCCTGTATCCACTCTTATAGGCTGCTACCCTCAAAAATTTTTGCTAAAGTTTTTTGCAAAATTTTGCTAAAGTTTTATGGTTTAAATGTAAAATGTAAACAAAAATTTTCTGAAATCTTTGTTTTTTTGTTACTTCACATTTTGTAACAGCTGAATTTCTTAATCTACATAAAATCATTAAATCTACCTTATTTTCTTCTTCTTGTCTAGAATACCTCTCATTAAATTGTTGAATGTGCGATGCAGCTTCTTTACGCAAATCTTTGTTGGTTGCAATAGCATCAAATTGTTGTTGCCATTTTAACGATTACATCATCTGTCAGCAATCGATAGCCGTTTGCGACCTCACCACAAATTAACCATTCGTTTATGTCATCTTTGGCAACGAAAACAAAACAGTTGATTTAGTCATAACTTTATTTGTTACCGCATCATGCTCGGTTGTCACGGGGGCATTTTCTTCTTGAGTTGGTTCAGACCATAATTTATCCCACACTCTTTTTACTTTAGCGTTACTTCCGAAACATCAGCCCAAGTACCCACAGCACTGTCAACTGCGTGTTTTAAATTGTATGCTTTCCAATATTCTGGCAAAGAATAATCCTCTTCCATAACTAGGTTTTGAATAATTTTTTTTTGGATTTTCTTTTGAATGTTTCAATAACTGATTGATCCATTGGCTGTATCAATAATGTATTCGCAGGCAGAAAAGAGCATGCGATATTTTCATCATCATTTCGCAACATACCGGCTTCAGCATGGGCAGGTGCATTGTCCAAAATGAGAATCGCCTTTGGTGGCAAATTTTTTCCTTGCAAGTATTGTCGAACGTCCGGTATAAAAACCCAAAAAACGAGACGTTAGAAACATAGATAAACAAATTTTGGTTTTCAGTACATGTCTTTTTGAACCAGTCAGCGAATATGTCCTGGGATATCTATGCATTATGTTGTGCATAGTAGTTAACAGAAAGCACATTCATATTTATGCTCTTGAAACAACATGGTTTTTTTTGCTGTACCAATCAATAATGAAGGAAGGCGATGGTCACCACTTACATTTGAACACATCATTGCTGTGATTCATTGCTTATGCGTTTTAAATCCGGGTGCATATTTTTCAGACAGTGCAGTGAGTGTTTTCATTGGCATTGCTTTGTAGTTTAAACCAGTTTCATCCTCATTGAACACCTGATCGCGTGTCAAACCATATTCATCGATCATAGCTTGAAACTTTCTTTTATATTCGTCAACAACATCAATACTTGCGGCGCCTTGTGCGAAAGTTTTTCACCTTTGATTTTAAGTTCCTGTATACCTTGGCGATTTTTAAACTTTTCCAACCACCCGCTGCTTTTTTTGAATGGAGAATCGCCACTCAATTTCATGTTGAAAAACAACGCTTTTTCGGCCACAATTGGTCCAGACAAAGGTACACCTTCGCCTCTTTTTTGAATGAACCACAAATACAGAGCCGTATCGGCTATCCAACGATTCCATTTGCGAAGCATACTTTTCAATTCCTTCAGCATTTTTCTTTAAATCATTGATTGTTATTCTCGGAACATCATACTTTATGCTCAATGCGACAGCAGAAATACCTTTTTTTAGTTCTGCAATAATTTCTATTTTTTTTTCAATTGACAAAACCACACAAGAACAAAAATTATTTACATAAAAAAATGCGGTAGTGGCATAACTGCATGTGTACATTTCAACAAATTTCAGTTTGGCTTATCTCAATACTTATACCAAATGAATTGATGTCTAAATTTTTACTTATGTTGTCAATATAACATGTATGGACCCTGACTGTTAACAGAGGTGACAGTTAATAGAAAGATGGATAATCGGGGTTCCACTGTATTTCTAAAATGAAAATTTAAATGTAATGAAAATATAATGCATTTTCAATTAAAATTTTTTAGTTTTTTTTTTTGGTATGGTGTTTATCAAGTGTTGTTTAAAAGTTTCATTCCTTTTATTGATTTTCCTTTATTATGATCCCTGTTTCCTTTATTATGAATATATTTAATTTAAAAAAATATATCTCAAATTTGTGTTATAGACTGATGAACAAGAAGTGATCACTTTTCTCCTTACCACTGAAATAATTCCTCTGTGTTTGAGAATTATGGAATCTGGTTCTGAACTTAGTAAGACTGTTGCTACATTTATATTGCAAAAGATATTATTGGATGATAGTGGATTACAATATATTTGTCAAACATATGACAGGTTTAGTCATGTGGCCATGATTTTGGTGAGTACAATAATTTTTTTTTCAAGGTAATTATCAAGAATACCGTATATACTCTTTGAAGTTTCATGAAATTAGTTTACTTCATTACTTAGAATGTACCCTTTTTTGAGTTTTTAATTCACTTAAAACAACATATCAATACCTGTCAGAAAGATATCAGAAAAAAAACGGTTTTAGTTCTTTAAGGAGATTATGCCTCAGCAATAAATAACGTACTTTATTGTTAGGATGTGTGTTCGGGCTGTTAGGCATCTTCTGAAGATGTTACTGCTTCGCTTGTAAGCTGAAACTGACTAATCAATTGACCTGACTTCTGAGATTAGTTCTCGACGTTTTGCCAACATTAGGGGTTGGCTCTTCTGAAGATGTTACTGCTTCACTTGTAAGCTGAAACTGACCAGTCAACTGACCTGACTGGTCAGTTTCAGCTCACAAGCGAAGCAGTCAACCTACCTGTCTGGTCAACTTTAGCTTACAAACGAAGCAGTAACATCTTCAGAAGATGCCAACTCCTAGTGTTGGCAAAATGTCGAGAACTAATCTCAGAAGACAACCACCTAACAGCCTAATAAGTTACACGATGGTCGTGAAAGCCTAATGCATTTTATTACTTTATTATTGTTAAGAGATATAGTAACGAATTTACACAAGTTTTAAAAGAAATACACTTTAATTGTTAAAATCAAAATTTTGTGTTTAGCTTATTATCTATGTAAACTATTTTTATGAAATTTGACATATAAACCCTTATTATATAGATAAAATATCTCGTCATCATCCAGGGTAATCATTAGAAAGGAACAGGCAGTCAAATTTAATTTCTTTTTGAACAGTAAAATTAAAATATTTACTTTCCATTTCCAGTTAATCATCTATGAAAATATAATTAACATAAAGATTTATTTATTTATAACTAATGTTAAGAAAAATACATTAATATGTTGCTCTATAAAGACTACAGATAAAATATTACCTATTATTTATTAACTAACATGTATTTATGTATGTTTTAATGTTAAGGTACTATCTTGTTAATAACAAATATAAATTTTGGAACAAGTATTTACATACATACTGTTACCATGGCTTAATTAGGCAACTAAGATCAGATAACGTCTCCAGAAAAACAAAATGCCAAATATACAAAACCTTAATAAGACCGGTACTCACATACGGTTCAGAAACCTGGACACTCTCTAAAAGGGAGGAAACGTTATTAGCCACCTTTGAAAGAAAAATCTTGCGACACATATATAAGGGCACAAAAGAAAACGGGATTTGGCGGAGAAGGTATAACTTTGAACTATACAACATATACCAGGATCCGGATATCATAACATTCATTAAAATAGGAAGGCTACGTTGGATTGGACATGTGGAAAGAATGGAAGAAGGCGAAATACCAAACAAAATATTCAAACAAGTGCCAGTAGGAAAAAGAACAAGAGGAAGACCGAAGCTGAGATACGTAGAACAAATAGAAAATGATATAACAACATTAAAAATTAAAAACTGGAAAAAAAAAGCACGAAACAGGTCAGAATGGAGAAGAATCCTTGAACAGGCCAAGACCCAAAAAGGGTTGTCGAGCCAGTGATGATGATGATGATTTACATACATACGTTTTATGCAATGAATGAGTCATAACTCGCAGTTTTTATAAATGAATAATAAAATTTCTGCTAGTTTTTAGTCACTAGATCTTAACCATGTAAATATTAAAACAATGTGCCAATTAAAATCTTAATATTTTAGGGCAAAATGGTCATTGCTTTAGCCAAAGAACCATCAGCTCGATTGTTAAAACATGTTGTAAGATGTTATCTTCGGTTGTCTGATAATCCAAGGTGAGTAATAATATATTCTTCAATTATACATGTATAATGATAGATTGTGCTCAAATAATGTGTCAAATTATGATATGTCCATATAAAAAAATATCTCCTAAAAGTGGGAATAAAATGGACATTTTGAAAGAGAGCTTAATCACCAGGGTTAAATAAAATTGAAATGTACGGTGATGGCAAAAACTTTGTATATCAAAGGCCTCCCACATTATAAAACGATATGGTTAATACAAAACAAGTTACACTTCAGAGTAGTGTTAATGCAGAAATCATGAGAAAAATAAGTTAATAATTTGACGATTTTACTGAATTCAGATAAGATCATGATTTTATTTTAAGATAAGTTTTCGATTTCCACTTCGGAAATCGTTTCGAAGTTTGTGTTTCTCTTTTTAATCTTGCTCTTTGTTTTTCTGAATATCCAAGTTCTGTTTTTTGTTTTGGATCGAAATATTTAAATACAGTGGCGAGCAAGAATTATTCTTTTCCTTGTTCTTTTTGTTGTACTATGTCTATCTTTCTTTTGTTTTTTACCTCTATAAACGACCCCACTCATAATCTGCCAGGACTGAGCAACCTTCGAATCACAAAGTGTGACAGTGTTCTAAGTCTACTTCTTAGTAATTTAGTTCACTATGTATGTTATAAATTCGTCAACAAAATATGCTACAACTAGCTTCATTTAAAATTTTCTTAATACAAGGATATTAGACACCCGTCAGGACGCTTCAGGCCGAAAAAATGCAAAAAAATTTTTGGTAAACCTTAAACTGGCTAGTAAAAAAGTTATATATGGCCATCCTAATAGTGTATACCAAACATAGGCCGAAATAAATTATTTTTGACCAGGCCCCTGGGGCTTAACAAATTTTATTGCTTTATTTTTGGCGCCAGCTATTGTTTAAAATAATATCGTTGCTATTATCTCGTTTAAAACATTTTCATCATGATCTAAAAAAATTTAACCTGTCCCCAGGACTAAAAATGTAAAAGAGGTGTAAAAAATATGTATTTACTATTTATGTGCTGTGAACAATGCATCTCTGTGCTTCAATCAATACTCAGCACGAAAGGTTCGTTACATTGAAATATTATGTACATATTATAACATTATTCTGTAGATTCATTCAACCCAGATCTCACCACGACGAGGTAACTGTGCGGTCAGTTACACCAGCCCACCCTCCTTTGCACAACATTTTTACTTACTCACTTCTTGAAGCATACTATTGATATTTAGTTTGAAATGTCAGCAAATTCTTTCTGGTATCCAGTTTAGCTTGTATATAACGATCTCTAGATTCTTCATCACACACTTTTATTGATGCATTGGTAAAATAATTTATCTTAACACATCTCTCCACTGCTTGAGTATGGCAAGAAAAATTGTCAAAATTTGGAACTGTTTTCACCATATCCCACATTTCCTTGTCAGCCAAATGCTGTGTTAGAGGAGGCTCGATTATAATTCATCCAGTTATGAGATCTATGAAATCTTCTGCATCTAAATTGATTTAGGATACTTTGAAAATGCGATTTTTTATGCCAGCTTTCCTACATTTTACAATTCTTCTACCGGCAACCTCTCTAAAAGGTTGACGTGAATCTGTTTACATAGAAATTAGAATGCGTTCCGGGTGCAGTACAATAAGCATTGTCTTGAATAACTTTATTGGTAATTGATGACACATTATTCGAAAAATCTCTCGAGATCTGGATTAATTTCCAGAGATGCCTGGTACCATACTCCAGTCTTGGCTGTGCTTTTATCTCAAACCACATATGGGTTTATACTTTTATTACAAACTCAACTAAAATCTTTAAGCTTTCAGAGGGATCAGTTGTACCTACATAAACTTTAAGAATGCATTTAGCTATCATTAAACAATGTGAGTGTGTCCGTCTTTCCTGGACTTTCCTCTGCCAAACTTTGAGAATATAGTCCATCTCCAATTGCTTTAGATAGTTTATTGATTTGTACTTAGATCATTTTCATTTACAAGAGGCAGGAAAACTTCTATGGGTTTAAATTTAATAACAGGCATTTTTTCGCAATTGGGCCCAAAGAGATCTAACCGGCCCAGAATGTAAATAGGGACCTTTCGTGTGGCCATCTAGTTTTTGCAGCAATATCGAAGGAAAGTTCATTAGCGTGTAACAGACATACACTCCACTGTAATGGACTCCCCTTTTCATGCAGTATTGACATTTGTACCGTCACATCTCATAACATGTAAAAAAATTCTGCGTCATTTGAGTAATTTCCTGAACTTTCTAACTACTAATTAGCTAACGATATCACTATTTCTTTTTGTTCTTATAATTTCCGTTGATGGTGAGTTTACAACAGGACAAGCTATAGACTTTTCTAAGGACGCAGTTGAAATATTAATAGATTACCTTTGAGCCTCATACAATTTTCGGTCTTTTTTATTTTATTTATGGACTCTTTTTTTGAGAATAATGAGGCAGTTTATTAACAGTTTTTTACTAACCCAAACATTTGTTTACACAAAAAAATTCTTTAATTTCCGGGGGACCCGGTTAATTATTTTTTAAACCGGCCCTTTGGTATAGGATTAAATAAATACTAGTTCCAACTTTTGGTAACTAACCTTAGTAGCGTAAGAAAAAAAATTCGACCCAACCTAGCCTATGTGTCAAACACTGTTGAAAGCCAAACACAAACAATTTAATAGCAACAACTGGTTGATGTTTGTTAGATCTCAATGTTCCATTGAGAATATTCGTAAAAGTATTGAAGAAATTGGTTATAAACTTGTCATAAATTAAGAAAATGAAAATAAATAAAGAATTATATTTTTAGTAAAGTTCAAATCCCTGTGAAATACCCCAGAATTATATTACTTCTATTATAAATATATGAACCAATCACATGTAGACTTGTAGTCTTGAATAACCTTTTTATTGAATTTAAGGGCTCGTGAAGCTTTACGGCAGTGCCTCCCAGACCAGCTGAGAGACAATACTTTCAATGTCTGTCTACAGGAAGACAAATCTACCACTCATTGGCTGTCCCAGTTGTTGAAAAACATCGACTCCCCAGCTACGACTGATCCAAGACAGGTTGGCATGTCACCTTTAACCTCCCAGTAAATACCATGTGAAAAAACTAGGCTGCAGATACAAAAATGTATTAATAGTTCTTAGGAAACGGTTTTGGAACCATATATTTAATTTACTTTTAAATATTGTACATGTTTCATTACATTAATGAATATCTAAATCTTACTGTTTTTACAAATTTATATTTAACTATTTTATTCTTAAAATCATACACAATAATTGGTCGTTTATGTATGAAAAATAGAAAACTATTCATATAATCATTGATTGAGAATTGTGAGCTATTTGAGCAATACAAGCGTACAATGAGCTATGCTTGACACTTGCAAAATGTTACTACTGCACCAATTCATGTGAAAAATCATCTCTCAAAAAGTTAATCCTTAGTTCCTCATGAACATTACAGTCAAATAGTTTTCGTTGTTGCAGAACAAGAGAGTCAGGGTTGGTATCCCCGGAACTCTAGTGTAGTCGAAGCATTTTCCTAATTCTTGAGGAACTTTTAATCATCGTTAGTTTCTGAATCGTTCAAATTAGTCCTTGGTGTGAATAGTAGGATTGTTGTGAATTATATACGAGGGCCGTCCAATAAAAACTTTTTGGAGAGAACATTTTGAAAAAATGGCAATTTATTTTTCAAAATACTTTTAGCTCGATAAACTTACCCCAACCCAGTGATGCTTCGATTTCTTTAACCCGTCTGAAAAATACGTTTTCTCGCAGTCTGCAAATGATGGCATAGCGATGGGCTCATTAGACTTAAATTTCGTGACTTTTCAAGTTTGGAAACAAAAAGAAGTCACACTAGGCCAAATATGGAAAGTACGGTGGATGGAGAAGCAGTTAGTAGCCTAATTTGAAAGAGCACTTTTTTCTTCGCCTAATGAGGCCGTTTTTTCAGCAGCTTGTCATCGAATCGGGCTAATAATTCGGCTTAGTAGAGCCCTGTGATCGTTTTGCGCTTCTCCTTGTAGTCGATGTATATCATACCTTTCGAATCACACAAAACTTAGGCCATTCCTTTCCGGCAGATAGGACAGTCTTCTCCTTCTTCGGAGCACGTTCGCCGGCTGAAGTCCACTGTTTCGATTGTTCCTTAGTCTCTGGTGTTTACCAGTGGATCCATATTTCGTCGGCGGTCACGAAAAGACGCAGAAACTCCTTCAGATTGCGTCTAAATAGTCAAACACTGCTCTGAAGTGGTCTCACGGTTACGCTTGTTGTCCTTAGTAAGGATCAAAAATTTTATAAAAGATATGATCCACGCGGCCTTTTGAAATGCCTACTGTCTCAGCTCTACCAATACGAGATTCACCTGGGTGTGGATCATCAAAAATCGACGTGCACCCATATTAAACCTCAAACCAATTTTTTGACGGTCGAATTCGAAGGAGAACAGTCACGGTACATAACTTCCATGCATTCTTTGATTTCTCTTTGCGATTTCCCTTCCAAAAACAAGAATCGAATCACCGACCGATATTGCGTTTTCCTTGTTTCTAAAATTCATACACAAGCCCCATACGCGGTCAAAACAAAACTACGAGTCCGATTAGGCTGAAATTTTGACAGTAGCCGCCTACGAGAATGTACTACATGATAGTAAATTTCACTTGTGATAGTGGCGCCATCTGGCGGTGAGGCTAAGCACTTATCGGACCATCCTCATACTTATTATAATAAATAATTTTTGGTGTCATAAATTTATAATCAACACAAATAGAATTAGATTGTAGTTATTAACATTATTCCTTGAAAAATTAGATATCTCTATCAAAACGGTAAAATTGTGGGTATGTTTATATTATGTGCACCACTTGTTGAATTCTACTTGTTCTTGGAGGTATTATTTTCCCTGTCGATGGATAAAGTATGCATCGGAAATTTTTACGTTTAAGAAATGGAAACCTGTCTTATACAACCAAATCTTTCTTGATTTGTAGGAATGAGGAATATGAAATCTTTCGATTAACAGTAGATATATTATTCGATGGTATTCGATTTATTTTCACCTGAATAAATCTACTAATACTTCTTGTCACAGTATAGTATTTTCATTAGACAAACTACCTAGGGTTTTAGGCCGGTTTTACAATATAACAAATGGCATTTTCAGCTGATTTTATTTATTTTTTAATGCATGCAGTAATAAAATCGATTTTTTTATCTAAAAAGTAGCGATTGGAAGATCGATGATTTTCTTTCTTATTCTCAATTTATCAGTTTCACCAACAGAACTTTTAGCATTATTGGAGTATAAACGGATGAACTTTTGTTAATTTTTTTGTCATTTTTTATCTCTGGCACGAACATTTTAATATACCTTATTTTGGAATTTTCAAACAATGTTTATGTATAGATCCTCATTTTCCAATCCTATATGTTTTTTTTTTCTGGAAGCCATCTGCTGCCAGGGCTGTACATTAAGGCAAGTGGTTTAATGTACATAAACAAATTGTACATTAAATGACTACCTCATAAATCGAAAAATACAATTTTTAATGGTATTAGTCCCATGGAGTATTTGGTGACATAGTTTTAACGTATGAAGTTCTTTCAAAATCATTTAAATATGTGAATGAGTTCTTTTCTGAAGACGCCATATCTGAAATAATTGATTATTTGTGACCTCACAATTGGCAACTTATTCCAATATAGTAGACACTAAGCAATCCCTTAGGCTTGTGCTAGGGAAGTTTTCCTGTGGTTCCAATTCTATTTCGTCGAACAATTAGGGCAATCCTCCACATCGGTAAACATTTCCTCATCAGCCATTAACTTACGCATACCATATATAGGACTGGTTTCCACGATTATTGTTTCCTATATGTGTCTGGATCAGATACATTGTGAACACTATTTTTGGTGGTAAACATGATGGAAAATCATATTGAAACACTAAAATATTTCAATCACTACATACTTGTAAAAATACAATAATGATAAGCTTAGTTCTGATTAATAATAATCTCCTAATAATTTATATTTCTTGTCATTATTTACTATCTTACATGACAAAATATTTTCATAAATTAAACCTGGTATTAGTAGGCGCTCACAACGAGGCTCCGACGATCATAGGATCGTATCAATCGCCAGGTAAAATAAATGCATTATTTTAAGCTTTGTTTGCCATCATGAAGATGACCTGTTTTAAAGACTTAGGTTTCAATCTAAACCAGTCGATCTGTTTTTAGCGCCAAGATAAAGAATGTTTTTGTGCAGCTAATAATTAAAAATATGTAATATAATGTAACTTATAGAACGGGTTTCAGTTATCCTTGTGAAAAATTCACTAAAAGATATATTTTTTCTGGTTAAATATAATGTGATCAACAACTAGTTTGATTTAATCTAAATGCTAACAAGAATGCTTAAAATATCGTAAGATACGAGCGGATCAATACCTGTACAAGTGTGTCATTATTTCACATAATATGTTGGGTCAATATTTAATTAATAGATCTGAATTATTTAGAGGATATTATTGAACACTTCTTATTTTATTTTTAAAATAACATAATGTTGACTAGTTTTTATTAAAAATTTATGGTAGTTTATTAAACCTAATCCTAAAAATTACTTGTACATTTTTTATCGTGATGGTCTGATAATAAATTGGCAAAAGCTAAGCAGAAAGCTTGACAAATACTTACTAAGATATTGTAACCTATTTAGGACTACAGACTTTTTAGTGTTAGTTTTATTCGTTGTTGTACAGTTGTGTTGAGAAAAATCTTGAAACTGTAGATATAGGTATACGTTTTATAAGGTGAATAAAAGAACTGTGATTATTTTTTAGAAACAACTATTTCTCCCACTATGTGTCGGGAAAACATGTAATTTTATAATTCAGCTGTGCTGACTTGTAACCTCTATGTGTTAATAAAATAAAAAACACTTTAAACTTTTGTGTTATTTAAAGTCTCCCTATGTGCCAAATTCCCTCGTTTCAATAAGAAAAACTAAATATAAATAAAGAGTTCATTAAATCAGACGAATTAAGTATATCACTAAGGGTACCATGATGATTACCGTAGAAGAAATAAAAAAACGCATTACAAAAAATGAAAAATAATAAAGCTCCTGGGCCGGGTGATTTACCTATCGAGTTATTCAAACATGCCACTGCAATAACATTAGAATTGCTTTGTAAAATGTTTAACAAGTGCCTACAAGGAGAAAGTATCCCAAGAGATTGGAAAGTCTCGTACATAAACTCCATCTACAAAAAGGGAAACAGGAATGACTGCAGTAATTACCGAGGTATCAGCATTACGTCATCCACTGGCAAACTGTATGAAAGAGTCTGAAAGCCAGAATAGAAAAAGAAGCCACAGAGATCGAAGAACAAAGTGGATTCCGACCAGGGAGATCTTGTGTCGACAATGTATTTACTCTCAAACATCTAACGGAAAAGAGATTAGCAAGAGGACTAGAACTTCATGCCACTTTTATAGATCTCCGTAAAGCGTTTGACTCCGCACCACTGCAGAGACTATGAACAACATTGGAAAACGCAGGTATAAATGCAGTATATATAAATGCCGTGAAAAAGCTATATCAAGATAACCAAGCTTATATTAAGGTTGGAAACCAAATTTCCAAGGATTTCACCCAAACAAAGGATGTCAAACAGGGCTCTTGCCTCTCCCCAACCCTATTTAAAATATATCTTGGTAATGCTTTAAAATATTGGATGAGAAAATGCAGCCCAATGGGCATATGGGTAAATGACACTCCTATATACACAATCCTCTTCGCAGACGACCAGGTAGTTCTTGCCGAGGACCTACAAGATATGACGTACATGATAAACAAACTAATAGACGAATTCAAAAAATGGGGATTAGAGGTTAATACCGAAAAGACACAATACATGAATATAGGAGGCATCGGTCAAGACATGGAAACAGAAAGCGGATTAATTAAAAACGTTGATCAGTACGAATATCTCGGAGTTACACTAAGCGAAGACGGGAGAGACGACAAAGATATAACAAGAAAAATAGGAAAAGGAAAAAACATGATAAAAACACTACATCCGATCCTGTGGAATAAAACTTTAACTAAGATAACAAAGAAAAATATATATCAGGCTATGTTTCAGCCGGTGCTGACGTATGGGTCAGAAGTGTGGGTCTTTAACAATAATATGTCACAAAAACTCCTCTCAACGGAAATGATGTACTGGAGAAGATGTTCCGGGTTAACTTTGTTTGACCACATAAGAAATGAAAACATAAGAGAGAGAATGAAAGTAAAGAACACAATAATGGATACGATAGCCGAAAAACAATTAAAATGGTATGGACACCTGAGACGTATGAACGAAGAAA
This sequence comes from Diabrotica balteata, assembly GCA_918026665.1. Classification (NCBI taxonomy): domain Eukaryota; kingdom Metazoa; phylum Arthropoda; class Insecta; order Coleoptera; family Chrysomelidae; genus Diabrotica; species Diabrotica balteata. The sequence goes on from OU898277.1 coordinate 40,229,923, forward strand.
GGATACCACGAAAGGTTTGGAACTGGAGACCTACACAGAGAAATAAAAGGGGAAGGACAAGAAAGAAATGGATATCCAATATTCATATAGAAATGGAAAATAGAGGTCTTCACGAAGGAGACTGGGCCGATAAGAAATTATGGCGATTGGGATGCGAGAAGCGACAAAATTAAAGTTGCAAACACTCGCTATATATATATATATATATATATATATATATATATATATATATATATATATATATATATATATATATATATATATATATATAGGCACAGTCAGAGTCAGAGATAGAATGTAGCAGGTAATGACTATAGTTATAAAATGGACTTCAGATATAGGGCTTAACATAAGACCTTAGAAGACCAAAATCATGACCAATCACTAAATCACCTGAGCCTAAATGATACACATGTAAATCGGATGGATGAAGCAAAGTACATTGGGGCAATATTAGGCTTGAGGCTTACTTGGAATTACCAGTTAGAACGAATAACCAAGAAAACAGTAACTACAGTAATGGTTGCCAGACGAACTCATTAAAAAAATACTTGGTTTAAAACCAGACCAGATTTTATATTGGATTTTTAACACGGTATTAAAATCAACAACTACTTACGCATGAGTGGTATGGTGGCTAAAGGTACCTAAAACAAAAAAGTGCCATCATCAAATTAAGCAAGGTGCAAAGACTTGTTTGCCTCGGGATCACATGGGCTACGAGGAACAAACCAACGGAATCTATGGAAACCCTACTCCTTTACATATAAAGGGGAGGCGGGGATGGGATATTATAGACTGCGAGAAAACCTGAGTAACGGTTCGGTTTGATCAGGACGTAGTAACTATAAATGAAATCAGGGGTGACGATTTCTGACCATATGGCACTCAGATATAGGCCTTAAGTACCTTTGTAAGTGGACATTTGCCAAAAGAGGGATGGAGCAAGGGAAACACTCGACTCAACTGTAGGGTTATACCTGGTACACTGGCGATTCTTAAACTGCAGAGTTGTCAGGTACAGGAATATTCAGTAGTGGTGTAAAAAACATTTCTTTTTCACTAGAATACACCTCAGGATTTCAGGCAGATATTTTTGCAATCTTTCAGTGTGCAAGAACAATTACCATACCAAATTTTGAAAAATATTCTTGTACCAAGTGCTTACGATCTCTATAGGAGGACTTGAATTTTATATTCCACCAGAACGGTGATGCATGCCATATAGCTAAAACAACTAAAAAATGGTTTGAAGACAATAACATTAAATTGCTCCCATGGACTTCAAACAGTCCAGACCCTAATGTTATTAAGGCATTGTGATATAAGATAAAAGATAAATTGTGTAATGATCCCCAGAGAACCTTCGCCGATTTGAAGAGTAATTTAGGTGAATTATTTGTCCCAACATTTAGTTGTTAGGGCTCTCATGTACGCTTAAAAAAGGTTTAAGTTCCGAAACTTTGTTAAAAATAAATAAAACCAATATATCTTTCAACATAAAATACAGTCATTTATTAAAACATAATTAGGAGTTCATTGTATTTCTATAAGCAACTTGATCTTCATACATCTTCAAAAATACTTTGTACTTCTTATTGTGGTACTCCACCAATTCCTTATTCGGCTCCACTACTTTTCCTTCGCCACCCATGCTTTGAATGGCTGCAGTCATGTTTTCGAAATGTCCGGCTGCACATGCTCCCAAAATAGCACACCCGAGAAGGACTGATTCTACTTCGTTGGGACATACCGTAGGTAAATTACAAACGTCAGCTTGACTGTGGGTGAAAATTGGATTTTTGCTGAGTCCGCCACATATTAAAGTTGACTTGATTTCGTTATACCCAGAAGCCTTCAAGGTGTCGAGTATGTGTCGAGTTCCATACTAAAAAATGTATTTGAATGTTAATATGTCACATGCAAAGTAAAGTTAATCAATATAAGAAGGAATAGAGTAAACAACATTAATAGTGAGATCGAAAGATCATAAACAGAATAATATTCAGTATCGGAAACGTAATGGTTGGTTTACATCTTAATTTGTAGTAATGTTTATTCAATACAAAAACAATTCATAATAGTCTCCATATGTTTATTTTCTTATGGATGCCGCCTGTTATAAACCCGTCATACTGTAGCCAATTGGCTTATTTGAAATCTTCCATTCCTTCATGTTACTCATTCCAGAATTCTGGAACCCTGTAACAGCTTATACAGATCTAGTTCAAAAAGCCTGATGCTAATTTCTCTTGCATACTGCAAAATTTTTGCCTGTAATACAGAGGTATATTCTCCTATAAACAATGTTGGTGCCAGCCCATCTCCCTGCTTTAGTCCCTGCGAGATTTTGAAAAAGTCTGTCCGGTTGTTTTGTATTCGTACACATGCCTGAGTTTCATCCATTGTGGCTTTAATGAGTCTAATTAGCTTATGTGGTATTGCTAATTCTGCCAATATATAGTATAGTCTGTCCCTTTTGACTGAATCGTATGCCTGTTTGAAGTCTACAAACACGTTGTGAACATCAATGTCGTGTTCCCACGATTTGCTCAAGACCTGCTTGACTGTAAATATTTGATCCATTGTCGATCTTCCCCGTCTGAAGCCCGTCTGATATTCTCCAATAATATTTTCTGCTAGTGGTTGGAGTCGCTGGTTTATAATATACGTGAGGACTTTATACGCTGTACATAGTAGAGAAATTCCACGGTAGTTTTTGCATTGGAGTTCGTTCGACTTCGTTCTCTTCTACATGGTTCGTACCCATTTCATCTTCCATATCTACTTGTGTTCCAAGTAGGGTCTGAAAATAATGCTTCCAGGTTTCTGTGACTTTCTGTTGGTCACTGATTATTTGCCCACTTTCATCTTTGCATAGGCTTGTTTGAGGTTTATATCCACTTTTTATCTTTTTTAGGTATTCGTAAGCTCCTCTAATTTCGTTTTTTTTTTTGAAATTTTGTTCCATTTCTTCCATTTGTCCATTTTCATAAGCTCTCTTTTTGTTTCTGCATATCTTGTCTGCTTTCCGTCTTGCGAGTTCAAATGATGTTCGTCTTTCCCGTGTTCTTCTTGTTATGTACATTTTGTGCGCTTCGTTTCTTTCTTCTATCGCTTGCCTGCACTCGTCATCAAACCATGTTCCTCTTCTCTTCTTTTTCTTGTTTCCCACGGTGGACGCTGCTGCTGTCAGCACTGCTGTTTTGATATTATTCCATTTGCTCTCTATGGAGTGCAGTTCTTGTGTCCTTAGCTCATTTGTGACTTCTTGCTCGAACTTCTCTCTACATTCCTGAGTCTTCAGTTTTTCCAGGTCTAGTTTGTTTGTTCTTTGTTGTCTTTGTAGTTACCGTTCCCTTGGTTATTCGTTCTATCTTCTGATTTCAACAAAGCCCCGACTTTCATATTACCTTTAGATCCGTTACTTCAGTCACCAGATTTAGTTGTGTACCATTTTGGCTTAGAGGATCCAATCCCTCTAAATTCTTCATTATGGTAAATTTCATGATTTGGAGCATCTGGGGGCTTATGTTAAGTCCTAGATTTGAAGTCCATTCTGTAACTACAGTGAGAGGCTGTTAGATTATAACTCTGACTTTGCCATTAAATTTACCATGGGCTAAGATGACCACGTCATCCGCATAACCCAGAACATAATACCTGTCGTTGCTGAGTCTAGCTTTCACCCCAACCATGACCAGATTCCACAAGAGGAAAGACTCAATTGCGCCTGCGGGTAGCCTCTGACTACTTATGCTGACACTGTATTCCCCAGTAACGTTAAGTATAGCACATGGCTTCTCAGTATGTAGTTTATCCAACTGCAGCTTGTTTTGTTATTTCGTCTATTCCTTTTAGGCGAATCGCCTATCGTTCCTTTTTTCCCACCTAAATAATATTCCAGCTGTTTGTGGAAGCAACTTGAGTTATTATCGGCCACTGATGTTGAATATAATGTTCCGAGTATAACGTAGAGTTCTGCTGTTCTACAAATAAAAGAAACACGAATGTTTTGTATTACCCCCATGTAGTCATAGAAAAAAGCTTAATATCTTAAAGTATGCACATACTTTCTATGTACACCGATGGTAAATTATATTTTTTATCACCAGTACTTGATTCCTTTATACGTTATTATTATATTAAAGTAACAAAACGTAGATATATTTTTCTTACTGTTCTACATTCAAAATCACACGAAGGAAAGTGGATCTATATAATTTTATTCTTCTATTTCCTGATTATCAAATTTTCTTATCAAAAATTACCTCAATGATAGAAACTCTGGCATATATAACATGTAACTAAAAACTATTGTGATATAACCAGTGCAACTAGATAAAGGGTAAAGCAAAACCAAAAATACATGGAATACAGTTATTACAACATCTATAAATCTGTTTTAATAAGAATAATATTATCTTAAGCGATAATATTTGATACAGATACGAAGCCGAGGAAAAAGTATAAAGACATTTGGTCTGATACATAATACTTGTTTAAAATAATAAAAATAATTTTTTTTTATAAAACCAATAGGTACTTACTGAGAGGGCCTGCATAGTCGCTAGATACAATAGAGCCAAATTTTCTTCGTCACTTGTAAGTGTAAGTCCACAGATCTAAAAACAAAATAAGAAATATTTTAATATTGCTTTTATAGTTATCAGTAATTGAGAGACAAAATAAACGTTGCATTTCTTAAAATGTATAATAGAATAGTCGAGAAATATTTCAAGAGCAATTTTTAATGTCATTTATTATCTTTAATTTCTGTGGCTCAGTGGTAAGAGCGCCTACCTTTAAACCTAAAGGTCGTGAGTTCGAATCTCACCTGGGTGGAGAAATTTTCGTTTATTAAAAATTAATGAAAATAATTTCTATCCGTGTGCGATCGGTACTCACCGGAGGGACCGCAGACGTTCGGATACAATTACCGTCTCTTAGCAAAGACAATGACGTCGACTTTGCTAAGTATCAAGACAATTACTCTACACACACACTACACTAGGTACCTGACTGTACCATGCCAATGACCATTAGTTGTCGAGGCATTAACTCAATAAAAAAAAATTCGAACTGACTACTATTTCAGTCGTAAATAAGTTTATTTTTGACGTTTCCATTTTCACCTCGGAGATTTTCACCCTAAAAACCACCCCGGTAAAAACATCACCCTCAAAAAATGTCTTCATCCATAAGCATGCTGTTGCCTACAAGATCGAAGATGTATTAATACCTGTATGTCAATTTTGAAAGGCATAACCTATTAACAATCCGTTGCTCGTATTTCCCAAAACTTTTAAAAATAATCTTTTTTTATTATAAAAATAATCTTTTTTGAAAACGATTTTTGAGAAATTTTAAAGCTAATTTTTAAAATCCTTTTTTATTATTGGGTATTGGCTGGACGCGATCTTAAATCTCTTTGTCATGTTGTACGTGGTTGTACGGTAACATAGTCTTAAGCCGGATTCTCACGAGTGGCATATTTGACAAATACACCAATACTGGTGAACCTAACCTAACCTAACCTTCTTATCTATGTACTGGTGTACCTACTTGGCGAGTCACCAATATAATTTTGTCCTTTACAAGTAAACCGTTCACACGGAGTGTACGATTAACAACTGCCACAACAACAAATATGCCAGTAAACTATTAAATATTGAACATTCCAGTGTGAACCACGATAAATAGTGGCCATTTCCACCGCCTTCTAAATACGAAATGAATGGTAGCAGCAGCGAGCTAAAACAACAATATTTGGACGCGTCGCGTCGTGTGAATACAAACACACATATAGTCCAGTACAACTTGTCAAGTGTACGCGACACTCCGATACCTTTGACTTGTAGAGGTTTTATCGACAGGCAACGGGAAAACGGCCAGCACGCGCCAGTGACAAATAATAATTGCTCAAGTAAACCATTCACACGACATGACAAGTATAGGCAATTGACAAATATTGGCCAAATATACCAGTCGTGAGAATCCGGCTTTAGAAATATCAACTAACTTTTTCTGTCTCCTTATGGAATTAATTAAAAAAAAAACAGCTTCTGATTTTGCGATTTTATACTCGTAGGTTTATTACTTTTTATTATAACCAATTTAAAATTCGTTATAACGGTACGTTAAGTTAGATTGTTTAGGACCAACAAACTAAGAACATATAATTATTAATTACCTATAAAGGAACATAGAAAAATCAGAAAGTTATCGCTCCATAAATTACAAACTAAGCTTAATAAGCTAATGCCTTACGTCCAGTGAACTGAAGAACTGATTAAGACATCATACCTTTCCAAAAGTTATACGTTGCATTTTTATATTATATTTTTTCAATATCTATTAAAATTAATATTATAACTCGGTCTAGAATCTACCTTTAGCATATTAATACACCTTTGTTACTATTATTTTTTTAAATTATCTCTTCGGAAAAATCATTATAAAAGTTATATCGTTTGTTAATCTGTTGTGGTAAGTGATAATTAGGATATATATAGGAGAAAGGATGGAGGGCGAGCGTGATGGTACTACTGTATAACGATAAAGGAAATATTCAAAATTGCAAGATCTACAGGGGGACGAGAGAAGTTAATGTAGCACACAATGAAAATTTGGGAGAGAATTATAGGAGAGAGACAGCGATTGGAAAAGAACAGTTTGGATTTATGCCAGGAAGAAGGAAAACAGATGCATTGTTGGCTTTGAGACAGTGGATAGAGAAATACGGCGAGAAGGAAAGAGATCTATATTTGTTATGGATGGCGTACGACACAGTTTCTAGATAAAAATAATAAGAAGTATGAGAGATAAATGTTTTCGTTAGAAGTACGTAAGGCTTGTGAAGGATATGTAGGAGGAAGCGTACACTAAAGTAAGGCGAGTGTCGGAATGACCGAAAGTTTTCCAGTGACGGTTGGTTTGCATCAAGGCTTTTTACTGAGTCCCTAATTGTTTAATATTATTATGGATGTACTGACAAAGAAGGTAGAAGAGGGCGCGCTCCTTGGTCAAAGCTTTTTGCGGATGATATTGTGTTAGTGGAGGAGAGTAAAGAAAGTTTGGAGGAGAAGTTGGACGGTTGGACAAGGGTATTGAATAGGGAGGGCTTAAGTTTAAAAAGTCGAAAACGGAGTATTTGTGATTGGGAAGAAGAGGAATGGTTGGAAACATTGAATTGTTTGGGGTAAAACTAGGATGAGTAGGAGAATTTAAATACTTCAGTTCCTACACAACGAAAAATGGGACAATAGATCGAGAAATTGCCCACAGGGCATAGGCAGGTTGGTTTACCTGAAAGCGAATGAACTTTTCTGTGATCGAAAAATCAGGGAAGGACTGAAAGAAAAAATATACAAGAGTGTGGTGACGCCTGCGTTGGTGTATGGTGGTGAAATGTGGCCTGTAAAGAAGATTCAGGAAAAGAAGATAGAGGTAGCTGAAATTTAAATGTTACGGTGGATGTTGGGCAAGAATAGAAGAGACAAGATCAGGAATGAAGGAGGCGTGATTAAGGAAAAAGCCGAAGTGACAGTTTTAAAAAAGATTCAAGAATAAAGATTGCAAGGGTGTGACTACGTCACGCATAAAAATGGGAACTATATGGGACACAGAATCGAGCTTTTAGAAGGTGAGGGAAGGAGAGGTAGAGGAAAACTGAGAAGTAGGAGAAAGGACTGTGTGGTAGAGGACTTAAAAGGAAAAGGTCAATAACAAAGACACGATGAACAAAAATGAGTGGCGAAGAAAAGTAAGGAACAGCAACTCCTGAAAAGTGAAACGCTGAGGAAGAAGAAGGAGAATATCGTTCGTGGACATCGATATTGCTTTCAAACAAATACCACCTTTAACTGAGGTATTACTAAACGGAAATAGCCAGAAGAACAATAGGCAGTATAAATGAAATATAGCAAGGCTTAGGTATAAAACCTTTGTCAAAAGTAATCTAACCTGTAACGCAAAGACATACAGAACCAGGTAAAACAATAGAGATAAGAGTGTTTAGATGATTCTTAAATATATTTAGGAAGGGCAGAATTAGAAATGATGACGTTAGACAGCGTATGATAGTGGCCGACTCATTAACAATAGCTCTTGACAACCAAATCAAAATATCTATAAAGATTCTTACCATTCCTTTTAGTGTTGGATCGGCGATTGGAGATCTATTTCCGTGGAAGTCTGGCCAAACGTGCAGATCTTTAGTGAGGTAAGCAACTGACGTTAGATTATCCTTTTTGGCTAATTGTTTTAGAATGTTGCTTAAATATTTTTGGATGTGCCTGAAAAGAAAAAAAAAAATAATGTATGCGAATAGGAAATATTGTTTACAATAAATAATATTTAGCTCAACAGTCTTCCAGGTTGAACCACGTCGATTATTATTGGGTCGAGCTTTCGACATCCTCTCTGATGTCTTCTTTAGGGCTTATGAGGTTTCAGTCTCCAAAGCCCCCAGACCCAAACACTACTACACTGATCACTAACCAATCACTAGTACTTTTCTGGTATGAATGTTCAGCTACTGAAGTAAAGTAATTACTGAAGTCGGTTGATGTGATCGCACTTGAACAGACTTTTTTATTTTGAAATTTATTTCCGTGATAATTTATAACTTTCCTGCCAGTTTTTTCTTTAATGATATTGTTGATTTGTAGTGCTTCTTAAACTTTTCATACTCACTATAATCTTTTGCAACATCAGCAATTATCTTGACTGTGGAAAGATTTTCTCGCTTTACTTTTAATTCATCATCAAACCAAGTAATTTCAGTTAACTTTACATACATTTCGGTAATAAATTGAGCTAATTCTGTTGCTGTTTGGGCAATGTTGATGAGATCGGCTAGTATTTGTATACTTATATTAGGTAATAGTAGTGTAATAAACATGAAAATTTGGTTTTAACATAGAGAATTTTTTTTGGAAACCAGCTCATAATGTTTTATTCTTTATATACATACATATATACATACTTTCTTCAAAAAAGAAATATCACCAGGTCAAATATCATGAATAAGTACTGATGTTTCGACTGAATAATGTTATTAATATCAGCCAGTACTTAATATGTCTATAAACCAAAAATATTTTAGGTAACTTACATATCACCAAGTTTCTTCTTAATTTCTGGTGTAGCTGGATGAGTGTCAATGATATGGTCTACAAGTTTTCCAGTTGCGCTCTGTCCTCCTTCATTTAGCCACATACCAGGTATCATGGCATTTTTGTACGGTCCCCATACGCCTGGGGTGAAAGTAGCTTCTCTGGAAACGGCCATGTGACATGTAGATGTACCACATATCAAGCCTAAAATAAATTAAGATAAATCAGATTCTATCGAGGATACTTCCAAATTATAAATATTGTTCTTCAGAAATTTAAAAACAATTCTAAATTGGAAAATTTTATTTATTATCTAAAATACTAGGTGTATCCAATTTATTTTTTCGATACCCCTACAATGGGAAAAGCTATAATTCATTTAGAGTACTAAAAAAGTAATCGATGAAAATAATCATAATCATCATCATCATTCTGGCTTTACAACCCTGCGTGGGTCCTAGCCTCCTCAAGAATTTCTCTCCAGTCATCCCTATTCGTCGCCTTTCTCCGTAAAGCACGTATTCCCATATTTCTCATGTCTTCATCGATGTTATCCAGGAATCGTGTTCTGGGTCTTCCTCTTTTTCTCTGAACAATGGGTCTATCAAGGAGCGTTTTCTAGCTGGATAATTTTGTTCTATCCGCACTACATGCGCTATCCGCCTCAGACGTTCTATCTTAATATGTATATTCTACATTACACTGCGGTAGTATCATTTTCAGTGTTAAGAAGCGCTCTCAGGTATACGAATTCGTTCACTGCTTCTATGACGTCATTTTCTATAACAAGTGGTCGTAGGATTTGTGGTTGCGTGCTTATTTTAGTTTTGTTGGTGATTATTATTAAACCCATTTTTGTAACTGATTCTTTTAATGCTACATACGCCTCTGGTACAGTGTTTTCCGTTGTCCCAACAATATTGATATCCTCAGCATAGGCCAGGATTTGCACTGATTTATTATATATTGAACCAGTAGCTGTGATTTGTGACATACGTATTACTTTTTCCAGGGCCAGATTGAACAGTAAAGGTTCTCCCTGGCGCAGCCCGTTATTTGTTTTAAAAGGTTCAGACCATTCAAAAGTAGAGCATTCAAAGATATCTTTTTGTTATGTTTGGTGCAAATTATTCAAATATTCCAATCATTGGAGAGGGATTTCTGTGTCCATATTTCTTTTATAAGCTACTCTATTGCCATTATGGTTTGGATACGATAAAATAATATGTATTTTAAAAGGAGTGAGACTGGGTTGAGTACTTTAGCCGTTGTTCTTCAATGATTATTCTGAGTTTTTTCTTACTAGACCTCTAAGTAGGAGTTATGCTCAATGGATTGTAATTGATAACTTATGATAAGCGGATGATACTATTAAAAACGAGTGTGTAGGAGGATCTTCAGACAGTATTTGGTATAGTGTCAGTCAAAGAGGTCGATTTAAAGAATACATATTAATAAAATGAATGGTAACAAAGATCATAAATGTAAATATAATCATGTTAAATCAAAGTAGATAGTGATATTTTTAAGAGTTGCTATTTCCAAATACCTTCTTTTTTTATAAAGTTACAATTATTAACTGTATGATTTTCACTTTAATCTATTTCTGCTCGGAATATTACCATTTTCAATTTTTTTTATAAATCGAAATAAATACCTATATGGACAATGGACAATGGCCCTTACCATTCCAGAAAATTGGAAAAAAATCCCATTATGGCTACAAAAAAGGCAGATATTCAAAATTGGCTTCGCTCAAAAGACATTCCCTTTGAAGAAACGATGTTAAAGGGGCAACTTTTAGAAATCGTTAAACAACATAAAGGCGAATATAATAAGTACATAGTAGATGAACTGGTAAGAAGCACAAATAGAATAGTTTTAAGGTTGCCACCGTATCACTGCGAGTTCAATCCAATCGAGCTTGTAGGGCGGAAGTCAAGAATTATGTAGCATGGCATAAACATTTAAATTTGCTGACATTAAAAATTTATTTCATGAAGCTGTGTCTGCTGTAACCATGGAAAAATGGAAAAACTGCGTCAAACATGTAAAAGAAGAAGTGGAGCCAAAAATGTGGGAGTTGGACAATTTAATTGAGGCACAAATTGAGCCTATCATTATCAACTTTAATGATGACAACAGTACATCAGATTCTGAAAGTTAAGATAAAATACGGTAATTTTATAAACTTTTTTTTGTATACTTTATTTTGTTGTTAATAACTCTCGACTTTGTAAATCATTTTAATATTTAAAAAATTGGTGTACTATAATCTGTACCTGTCAGACGTCTACAAATTATATAAGGTTTTGTATTGCAGCTTTAATTTACTAGTCCGGCCCTGAACAAACGCGTGTTTCCAGCGTGCATTTGTTTCCATCGTTCGTAGCTTGAAGTTGAATTTACTGTAGCTCAACATAGAAATACCGGAAATCAAAGATTACAACTTTGTGCGGAACGTACAATTTTGTCTACCGAACAACCTTTTAATAGCCAACAGGTTTTTAAACAATATCCCAGAAAGCTATGTACAGTACATTCAACCAACTTACACCTCTAAACGATTAGGAATTCGCAGAAAACATTTCGTTGTAGTAAAAAGCACGGTCATCTGCACTGAAGTTCTCCATAATATTTTTAATCACTTTATTTATAATATTTTTACCTGTATGATCAGTTAGAGTTAATTTGTATGAAATGAGGAGCAAAAATTCAAATGGAATTTTAAATATTATTGTTTATTTGGCTAATAATGAATGTATAAATATAATGGTTAACCTGCTGTACAATTATTTTGTAAATAACGTTACAATAGTGTACTTACTGATTATTTAAATGTATAAATCATTATCATCGTCACTAAATTCACTACTGTTATCATTATGTAAATCTATAATCACTGGATTAATTTCATTAATTTTTTTCCCGGATTCACCACTCTTCTATTAATTTTTCACATTTATTTACAGTTTTACCCATATTTCTGGAGTTGCCGTTTTAAGAACTTCTTGTCACATTTTCCTAACTGCATTGTATCCACTGCATCCAACATGATTATCATAATTCGTTTTACATATACCCCATATGTATTCGATGAGATGAAACTGGCAGTGATACGGCGGTAACCGTAGTACTTGGTGTCCATAACGTAAGACAATTTGGTCTACTATATAAAACGTTGGTTGTTCATTACGTTTCGAAATTACCAGTAACTCTAATTTGAAGGCGTATTCGGAAAATTGATATTATTTTTAACTAATCAATTTTTTATGCTCGGCACGTTCCACGACTGTTTTGGTTGTTTCTCCAAAATATCAGAATGGTAAGGTGCATTATCTAAAACTATAATTAACTATAATTGATGTTTCACTCAGACTAGGTAACAGTTTCTCCTCTAGCCATTTAACAAACATATCTGTATTCATGTTTTTATGGTAATCAGCAGATTTTGATTTTGAAGAAAAAAATCAAATGTGTGTTTTCTATAAAGCCTTCTTTAGCTCCTACATGAAGAATGGTGTGTCTTTTGCCTTCGCTATATGTGTGTTTTCTTGATTTTATGCTGTCGTCTTGCCAAATTCTTTTAATTCCACGCTTTGCAAATCTCCATATCTCATCTAAGTATATGAATGTTGCATTTTTAGATTTAAGTCTGGAATATTCTCTTAAAAATTTAATTTTTTTGTGAACCACACTACTCTTTTCGCATTAAAGTAACCGATTATTTTGTTTTTTGAATTTAAATCCTAAATCTTTCAATACTTTCCAAAGGCTAGTCCTCTTAATTTCAGAAACTTGTCTTTCTTTTATTTTGGTCAATAAAGTATCCAAACTGACATGTTGATTGTTTTCACGCATTCGATACAAAATATTGCGAATTTCAAATTTTTCTTCATCAGGTAAGTCAATGCTCCTAGAATGTTTACAAGTTGTTTCTTATCTTCGTGATACTCAGTCACAGTAAGATCTTCGTGAGGCTCTCTGACAGACTTCATTACAGTTTTTAGCTTACTTTCACTTCTACCGAGTGCGACACAAACGCATTGATTTATACGTAATAATAACTTTAAAGGTCCACCACTGTCTCTTGCCATGGTAAAGTATTTATGCACATTTGCAATTAATTCATCAATATTAAATTTACCTTTAGGCATGATGGTCACTTGAAACTACATGTTTGAATTACAATGTGCTGAGTTTAGATCAATATGACAGAAACTTTTTAACTGTTGTACCTGAGAGGTAAAATAAAATATAACTGCTAACAAAGATCCTAAACACATTAAGCAAATTAGCCTAATGATCATTAGGAATGCCGATTGTAATTTAATTATTTTTGATAAAAAGTTTAAAAATGGTTGGAAACCGAACATAAACAAATTGAAATGTTTCCCACAATTGTTTTATTTTTAGTTCAAACATTTTCATTTGAAAGTAAACACTTAAATATATTTACCAAAACCCTAACTTTAACCCGTAATCGCAGACGTCTCAAAAACGGTACACTCTAACAGACATATGGTCAATCTACCCACCACTATTTTAATTGACAAAATGTTCACTTATAAATATTAAAAAAAAATAAAAGTGATATTTTATTACTTTGTATATCTACTTTGAATATAAATTATCCTTAGCACGGTAGTATTTGTTTCAGAAAAAATTAATGACCGAAAAACGGGTTAATGACACATATATTTATTTTATACCTAAAATTTAGCAAAGTGTTAAACATTATGGAGAACACCAGTGCAGTTTACCGTGCCTTTTACTACAAAGAAAGGTTTTCTGCGAATTGCGTTAATCGTTTAGAGGTGTAAGTTGGTTGAATGTGCGAACTCTCTGCGAACAGAGAGGAAGAATCTTTAAAAACCAATTTGACTTCATTCTACTTGACTTGAAGTTAAGAAGTATATAAAATTTATAAAATCCTACTCTGTTGCAGATATTTATAGCGAGCACAATCCAATAGTAATAGAATTTAGACTCAAAAGGTTTCTGAAAGTCGAATAAGATGAAGTGAAGAGAAACATATACATTGAACAACTAAAAAATTTCAAAAAAAAAAACCAGAGGTTAGTATTACAATCGAGAAAGAAAAAGAAACGATAACGAAACAAGTGCAGTATGAAATGAAGACATTAAAGATAGGTGGAATGTTTTCAAAACAAACAGAGAAAACAAATCGAAGAAAAAAAATGCATTCTCATAATATGCTCCCCAAATATATATATATATATATATATATATATATATATATATATATATATATATATATATATATATATATTATATATATATATATATATATATATATATCTATTGATAAAGTTGTTTTTTATTAATTTTATTTTTTATTTATAATAAATGTAATTTTTAAAATATGTGGTTCGTTGTTTAATGCAATATATACCTCAGCTAGCTCAATTATATGTTCTAAGCAATCTGTCACTGTGTGACGTCGACTCTGTAGTCTCCTGGTAGAGTTCAAAAAGAAATTACAACCAAAATTTACTTTAGACCTTTGATAAATTAACCCATATGAAGCACGTTATTTATTAATATTGAACAAATTTAATATAAACAATAAAATTCGTCTGCAACTTCGGTTGCCTTTAAAAATTTACAAAAATAGGAATCTTTTAAGTCTTAACGTGGTTTAGTGACGTGACAATAAAAATGTATTACAAAATGTGGAGACTCTCTACAAGTACCTAAAAACTAAATAAATATTGCAACTTTATAAAGTGTTTAAATGAACTATAAAGAAAAAGAAAATGATCACTTTATTCCGCTGACTATTCAAATATAATCAAAATTTCAAATGATCCCCAAAATTATTGTCCAACCTCACTTTAAAACAGTTCTGATTTCTTTAAAGGAAACTAACTACTCAAAAAATAATCGGTGAAACTGGAATATCAATCCTCTCTTCGGAAGTTAAGGTACGTACTATTCTATTTTTAATTTAATGATCATTAATAATTTCAATTTTTAAGGCCTATCGCAATTATGTTAATTCATGAATTTTAATTTTCTCAATTTAAATGACATTTCTATACTCCAATATAATTTATAAGTGAAATTGTTTCTCTTACTCTCTGGAACAAATTTCTGGATATCTCTGCTGTGGAAACTGTGGAAAAACTAAATTCTAATTAGACGAGTTAAAAAACACTCCCGACCTATTCCACAGTTTCAGGGCTCTCCTTCGTCCAAAAAAAACCTCGTCGGCGTCCTCTCCAAAAACCAATTCCTCTTATTATCCGTTGCTAACAGCAACCAACGTTCTTTTTTTTTCTGTCTTCTATTTAAATATTTTAAACCATAAAACTGTCCTGTTTGACATATTTGTCAAGCCACATTACTTTCTCATAATCACTTTAATCACATATAATTTGGGAATTTACAAAAAAAAATGTTTAGATATAAAACTTATTCTATTACAATACTAATTTATTCTTTTCATCTCCACATCATTGTAATTTCTTATTTAACAAAACCCCTATTAATTTAGCTCCCACAGACTGTCAAATAAACTGTCAAGCAGTTTATTTTCTGACGTTTATTAAAATTTCTATGTTTAAATATTTTTTTAAAATTCTTCTTTTTTTGTTCTTTTTAAGGTTTAGACGATTCACCTATACACTAGGCAACTATACTATTCAGAAATTATTAACACTATACCAGGTAAGTCAAAATTAATTTATTCAACAATTTACTAATCTTTTTCTCTCTTTTATTTCAGAGTCGAACCCACATTGTGATGGCTTCATGAAATTCATAAACAACAAACTCATATAAAAATCCATTAAAGTTGTATATATTTTAACATATTGAAATCATTTCAATATATATATATATATATATATATATATATATATATATATATATATATATAAATAATTTTGGAGAACAGTATGCATTCTTGGCTGACACATTGTTCTGGATCGAATTCATTTGAGAGTGTGTCAAACACTTCAATTATTCCAGTAGTGTTCCAGTTCGTGTAGATCAGTTATAAGCGAGATTAAGTGTTGTGATACACCAACTTCTTTTAGTATCTGCCATTTTCAAAGAACTATTAAAAACAGATACATAATACAAGATATATGGGGATAAAAGGTCAGTAACAAGATGCCAGAATTCATGATTAAAAGATGTGGGTAGGTTGTTTGTACACCCACCGTATCCATTTGTAGAAAATGTATAATGTACAATTCGTCTGGAATGTTCATTTCCAATCGTGTGAATTGCTGCAATAGCATGCAGCTCATGCTATGTCATACTCGTGGAAAATAAATCGTTTGATACTTATTGTACAATATACTATACTGGCAATAAATTTACGATTCTACTTTGTATGTATTTCTTATTAATAAAAATCCAAGGAATTATCTTGTAAGTAATAAAGGTCAGTAGTCATTTTCGTGGATGTCATTAGTCAATTTTTACGGAAAAACGAACAGTAGAATACGGTAGGAGCGAATATTTGCGCAAAATTAGGGTCATGTAAATATTAGTTAATCAGTGCAGATACAGCATCCGTGTGCAGTGGCTGATAAAACTGGACTAAAGTGGAGCAACAAAAGCCTTTCTCGAACATACACTTCCCTCGTTCCAGATGACCTAAATAATAAAAAATTCGATGCTTTTGGTTCACTCTTATTAAACAACGAAAATATCCTCTCGTCAATGTATATCTACTTTAATACATCATATTTCAGAAAAAGCTTGTTTTTTAGTAAAATATTAAAATTTAGTAAACTAATTTTTCGAATTTTTTTTTCCTTTTAAATCCATAGACTTGTAAACAAAAATTAAATTAAGAACAGTTGCTATACAGGGTTGGGATAAAGTATTAGAAAAAGTAAATATTTTTGAAACAAAGAAGGTGATATTTATAAAAGTTTGCATGCAAGGACAATGACACATAACGCATATAATGCTATACTTTTGTTACTACTCCATTATACTACTTCGGGTTTCACTGGAAATATTCTCAACTTATTTAATTCCAATGGGACACCCTGTATATTTTTGGAGATTAAAAAAAATTTGTTACAGCTAAATAATAGGTACTTTTATTTCCCAATACCTACGAGAATAATAATTTAATTTATTTATTAGTCTAATAAAAATAAAACGTAAACTCGTGTCTTTGTTTTTTGTATTAAAACAATGTAGTGAGAAACAGACAAGTACTATCTAGTAGTTAACTGTTGAAAGTTTAATGTTTGGACATGTTTCATAGATGAAAACTTAACTGGTCATAAATATTTAGATTTACTAAATAACCAAATTATCCATGCACTTCAGAATGGCCAATTTACCACAAACTTTTTGGTAAGCCCTTCCTCACTATTATCGACAGGTCATAAATTTTTTTAATGCGAATTTTCCGAATTAATGGATTGAACGTAGAGTATTCATATAGTGGCCTACCTGTTCTCCGGACCTTAATCCGTTAGATTGTTTTCTTTGGAGTTATCTAAAATGACGTGTTTACATCAGGCGATTAACATGTTTGCAGGCCATGAAATATAGAATTATTGATGAATGTGAACTAATATCTACGTAAAGTAGTCTTGGAAAGAGTGACTCACGAATTTAATATTAGGCTTGCACAATGTTAGAAGGTGAATAGCGAGAATTTTAAACATTTGAAATGATTTTTTTTAAATGTTATTTTTATAAACACTTTTGACATTTTAATTATGTTAAACACGACCTTTTTAGCGTAAAACGTATGTTGTCAACTCTGACTTAAAGTACGATTCCGACAATGCTATCCGTCTGCAGTTACTGTCGGTTGTCTGCAGTCGTTATCAGAATCGTACCTTTAATATTTACCTTTCGTAAATATATACAACTACTTTAACCGATTATAGCGATACTTATAAACTTACCAACTCGAGTGTGAAACGCAGGATCTACTCCGGGGACCCTGCAACCAATGAGACCCAATCCACCAGCATGTGCGTCTATCATGGAAGCACCCACAGGAGTACCTGCCACTAGTCCGAGTTCTGCAGCTGCTTGTTGGGACAGTCCTTTTCCTACTGCAGATCCTGGAGCTAATACAACGCTACCGATCTTTCGCCAGTTGTTTTCTGCCAGATCATCCAGGCCTATTTGTTCGAAATAGGATTTATTCCAGCTTTCGGTGCCGGTTATTGACATTTCGTAAGTCCATTTACATACTAGAGAACACGAGGATCTGAAAATAAAATGAAATATTAAGAATTAGTCAGTAGAACTTTAGCAAGTCATAGAAAATTATGAAAAAAAAAACAGAGAGTCACTCCCAAAGTAATGGACACAAACATATATAACATCAATACTTAAGAAAAAAGACAAAGACTATGCAAAAAATGAGAACGAGAATCATTTGGAACTTCGATATAACAAAGTTTCCTCTATAGGGAACTTTCATCTCTATTCATCATCTTTTTTTTGCCGTAATTCTTATGCAAGGTCTTCTTATTCTTTATGTACCATGTCCTCTCAGAAAATTGGGGACCATCATAGCTATCTTAGTTTTATTATACCCATAAACCACCCTAAATAGCACGCTTATATCAATACCATATCAATATTGCAAGTCCTTCAATGATGAAATCTTTCCTGGACTGTGTTTACTTGTTATCTTCCCTTGCATAATATTTTATAGCAACCTATATTGGGACCTCTCATTACATGTCCACAGTACTCCAGCATTTTATTTTTGATACTCTTTATAATCTCTGTAGTCTTATTGAGACGTTCTAGTATTGCGGAGTTTCGAATCTTCTCCGCCCAATTTAAATCACTTTTAATCAGAGTCCAAGACTGGACACCATAAAGTAAGACCAAGAACATGTAGCAGCGAAGTAGGCGGATCCCCAATGCCAATTTTAGGTCTTTGTTAAACAATACCTTGAACATCCTTCTAAATGCGGCTCTGGCCTCTGTAACTCCCTGCGTTTCAGTAACGTCCGCATATCGCAAATTATTGATGACTTGTATCGTTCACAATTATTCCTTCTTGTTTTTTAAAAAGCTCATTTCTGAAAATTCTTTCGGAATAAACGTTGAAAAGCAGGGGCGACATGAGGCATCCCTGCCTTACTCTTGTTATGTTTTACCTAATTTTCAGTGGCCTAATAAACTAATGGTTCTATAATCAGTACAGGTTTTGCTATTGTCTTCTTTGGTATAGCTGTGAACAATGAATTGGACCAACCATTAGGTAGGTGTCCGCTGGTATAAATGGTATTGAAAAACGAAGTTATAGCCTCTAATACATTGCTATCATTTATAAGCTTATATATTTCACTTGGAATTTTATCAGGACCTGTCGCTTTGCCATTTTTTAATGATTGTAAGGTTTGTAGTACCTCAGAGCGTGTTATTAGGGGTCCGTCGCGGTTAGTAATATCCGAAGGTGAACTAATCCTAATGTCTTCGAATAGATTCGTAATATAATTTTCCCATTCTTTATGTTTGTCCTCTACTTTAAATATTACTTTACCATGTTCATCATGTAGCAGTGCAGATTTTTTCACTTTTTTATACATGTTAACCGTGTCGTACCTATTTTCGAGTTCTTCAATTTCATGACACGTGCTAGATTTTGACTATGCAGGGTTGGCTTCTGTACTCCATTATTATATGTCTCCATAAATTTCCATCTTGGGACAAGAGGCAATATTAACAATATTAATTCCCTTCACAGACATGTCGTGCCTTCCACTAGGTTTTCTTTGGTCGTTACCTTCTACTCATTTAAGAAACTTGCAACTCAGCAATTCTCAATACACTCAATGAATTGAAGGCACCTTCTACTCAAGCTGATGATTTGAGCTCACCTATGTGCTAAATGAGATGTGTGGAGTACAAATGATAGATCCTAATCTTTATGAAAAAACTTCTAGAAAAAGAACGATTCATTGCAACGATAAGATTGCAACAGGGCAGAGCTATTTGTCTAGACTGGGCAGGTTGTACGTATACAAAAAACTAAAGCGTTTATATAACAGTGTAGCTATAACTTGACAAAGTAGATAAACGTAGATTATATACATGGAAATCACCTATGGATAGCAAAGAAAACATTATCAGAAACCAGATAGATTATATCCTTATCAATAAGAGATAACGTAACTCCATCAAATCGGCAAAGACATATCCTGGAACAGATGTGTCATCAGACCACAATCCAGTAATCGTAAAATTCGAAATCCTCTTAAAGAAAATAAAAAATCAACAAAAGACACAACAAATAAGCACTCTTCTAAAACAGCCGAATATAAAAGGAGAACTAACGTTGAAAATTAACGAGGAGTTAAGCAAAACAATAATAATTGATAATGAAGATTCCATGGATGACAGATGAGATCCGGCAACTAATGGACAAAAGAAAATCATACAAAAACAAAAGCGTAAACGAATACAAAGCCACACACAAGGAGATCAGGATAAAAATAGGGGCAGCTAAAGAGAAGTGGTATAACGACAAATGTTGAGATAGAAGAACTCCAGAGAAATCATGATAGTTTTGAATGGCACAAAAAATTAAAGAATTTGCAGGTATAAGACGGTCCAACAATAGTAACACCAAAAAAATTTTGTTTAAAATCCTTTATAAAAGGTATATAAAAATGCCTCAAACGGGCTATCACAAACACATTGCAAAACGTTTTCGGATTAAACAATCCATCATCAGTGCAAACGGTTGTACATGCTAGTAGCCACCAAAATATATGGGTAAAAACCCTTTAAATGTTATAAATTTGAAGTTGTTTTACATTATTAGTATTTCTAATTTGTGATGGTTAAGTTACCGTTGGATAGGTAACATGGCGGCGTATGACTCTACATGAGTAAAATGGTCCTGAGACGAAGTGTCTACGAGGATCTGTTGATAACAACTACTGTTGATAACAACCTAGTTGTTATCAACAGGTCCTCGTAGACACTTCGTCTCAGGACCATTTTACTCATGTAGAGTCATACGCCGCCATGTTACCTATCCAACGGTAACTTAACCATCACAAATTAGAAATACTAATAATGTAAAACAACTTCAAATTTATAACATTTAAAGGGTTTTTACCCATATATTTTGGTGGCTACTAGCATGTACAACCGTTTGCACTGATGATGGATTGTTTAATCCGAAAACGTTTTGCAATGTGTTTGTGATAGCCCGTTTGAGGCATTTTTATATACCTTTTATAAAGGATTTTAAACAAAATTTTTTTGGTGTTACTATTGTTGGACCGTCTTATACCTGCAAATTCTTTAATTTTTTGTGCCATTCAAAACTATCATGATTTCTCTGGAGTTCTTCTATCTCAACATTTGTCGTTATACCACTTCTCTTTAGCTGCCCTATTTTTATCCTGATCTCCTTGTGTGTGGCTTTGTATTCGTTTACGCTTTTGTTTTTGTATGATTTTCTTTTGTCCATTAGTTGCCGGATCTCATCTGTCATCCATGGAATCTTCATTATCAATTATTATTGTTTTGCTTAACTCCTCGTTAATTTTCAACGTTAGTTCTCCTTTTATATTCGGCTGTTTTAGAAGAATGCTTATTTGTTCTGTCTTTTGTTGTTTTTTTTATTTTCTTTAAGAGGATTTCGAATTTTACGATTACTGGATTGTGGTCTGATGACACATCTGTTCCAGGATATGTCTTTGCCGATTTGATGGAGTTACGTTATCTCTTATTGATAAGGATATAATCTATCTGGTTTCTGATAATGTTTTCTTTGCTATCCATAGGTGATTTCCATGTATATAATCTACGTTTATCTACTTTGTCAAGTTATAGCTACACTGTTATATAAACGCTTTAGTTTTTTGTATACGTACAACCTGCCCAGTCTAGACAAATAGCTCTGCCCTGTTGCAATCTTATCGTTGCAATGAATCGTTCTTTTTCTAGAAGTTTTTTCATAAAGATTAGGATCTATCATTTGTACTCCACACATCTCATTTAGCACATAGGTGAGCTCAAATCATCAGCTTGAGTAGAAGGTAGAACATTCAAAACAACAAACACGTTGAGATCTATTTTGTCCAAAACCAAACCTAACAATGAACAAGAAAAGACAAAGAATTGCATTTATAAAATACCTTGTGAATGCGATCAGTTTTATTTAGGTGAATCATCAAGGCCATTAAATGTTAGAATAAGTCAACATCAATCTTATATTAAAAATAGAGAATTTGATAGATCTCAAATATGTAAACACGCATGGGATAATGAACATAGGGTTCAATGGAATAATTCAAATATAGTCCTAAAAGAAACGGATGGCAAAAAAAGAAAAATCAAAGAAGCGGCTCTAATTATGCTAAATGAGGCCAATTGTGTCGCAAATTCCTCGGCAGAATGTAGTAGGATCTGGTTACCAATATTGAAAGAGGAAGTTATTAATAAAAAAATACCAGTCTTAGTAAGTCAGTAACATATAGAGGATACATCATTTATGTTTTTTAAATAACGTAACATATAAAATCAGAATTTTGATGTTTGTTGAAGGTAAACTAAATTCACGAACAAATACTTACAATGTCGGGATAGTATTATGAGGTTTTTTTTCCTGGTTTTTCCCTCATAATTTACTATGGAATCACTAACAGGAGAATTTTTACTGTCATCATGTCATGTGTTTGTCTTTTTAAAGACGAATTACATGCTATGATTTTTTCTGACGGATATTCTCACTTTAAAGTTGATTTCATGTAATCGAATGAACTATCTTATAAGTAAAGTCGTCCCAGGAGCGCAACTCAACAATATTGGCAATATCATTTTAAAGTCGTCTACTTTAAAATGCATAATGTATGTCTGAATTGTCAATATAAATGAGACAGATAAAATTAAATTATTAGAAGAATTTTTTCACTATCTAACAAAAAACAAAATTTGTTTAATTTACTGTTTGTATTTTGAGAACGATTTCCGAATTGGAAATTGAAACGTCAATAAACGTATTTTTATCTTTAATTGTGGCTTATTCCCAGTTATAAATAGTAATTATTTTATAAAGGATTTTAAACAAAATTTTTTTGTGATATATGGTATACAGCCAGCTACAGGAACTTAATTTCCTCGTGGAATTTTAATAGTAACACCCTGATTGATACGAATGGTAAAAATAATATCTGATATCAAAGGCAAACTAAACAGGTGGAGAGAATACGTCCAAGAATTGTTTGAGAACGACAGGACATAAAAAGATAGCATGAACGATTGCGAGGAACATGATATAGGTCCAAATATAACTAAGTTTGAAATAATACATGCAATAAATCTGGCAAAATCTAATAAAACTACGGGGCCTGACATAATTCCAACTAAAATAATTAAATTAATATCACAAGATCAGATCAATGTATTAGTAGACTTATATAATAGGGGTATTATTCCGAGAGATTGGTTCAAATCAACATTTATTACATTACCAAAAAAACCTAACGCCAGGGAATATAATGACCACCGTATAATTAGTCTAATGAGTCACACTCTAAAAATATTCTTAAAAATTATCCATTTAAGAATTTTTAGAAAAGTGGAACACAGTGGAAAAGTCACACTCTAAAAATATTCTTAAAAATTATCCATTTAAGAATTTTCAGAAAAGTAGAACAAGACATCACTGAACCCCAATTTGAATTTAGGAATGCCATGAGTACACGAGAGGCATTATTTGGATTTAATGTTCTCATGCAAAGATGTATAGATGTAACTAATCACTCTATGTCTGTTTTATTGATTACAATAAGGCGTTCGGTAAGGTCCGACACAACCGTCTTATACAGTTACTTAAAAATAAACACATTGACAAAAAAGACTTAAGAATAATAAATCATCTCTACTTTTTACTACAAACCATAATGCGGGAAAAATACAGGGAAAACGAAGTATTGGAAGAAGACGCATCTCCTGGCTCAACAATCTGAGAAAGTGGTATAATTATTGCAGTTCCACCGACTTGTTCAGAGCTGCACTCTTAAAAGTGAAAATAGCTGTGATGATTACCAACCTCCTTAGAGGAGACGGTACCTAAAGAAGAAAGAAGTAGCTATAACTATTTATATAAATGATCAGAAAAAATAAATGAAGATTATAGGAAATCACTGCTAAGAAAAGTTATGAGTTAGGGGACAAGACTCGTTAGAGAGATTTCATATCAAAATGTATGACTCATATTTCACCTAACAATATAGTAACCCTAAACGTTCAATTAATAAGGATTACCATTTCCTGTTAAATGACTGTAAAAGTTTTTTACTGCTACGCTTAATACTTCAAACAATGCGATAGTAACAATTGTTGCTAAAACAACCAAAACTGGATGTATGGAGGAAGACAGAAGGAGAAAATAGTTATATAAACAAAACTGAAGAATGAAAAATTAAATACTTTATGCAGCACATAAATTCGTTTAGTTACATTACTGTTTACAGTCTACACTGAGATTACTGTAGAGCGGGAACAAAAAAAAAATGAATACCTAGAAGGGCCACTGAATTTAGAAATGATGTGTAGGCGGTACAAAGAAAAATGTATTGAAGAAAAGACAAGATTATGTCAAAAAATCAATTTATGAAAGAATTTTCAATACAAAATTCAATATAGGATTCAACATGTGAATCGTTTAAAAATAGTGCAAAGAAACAGGAAGATATAATATAACAGGAAGATCTCGTGGTTTGTTGTTACGATCTTCAAGCTGTCATGATTCTACCTCAAAGTGAAATTGCAAAATTTATTATAAATCGATTTTAGAACGATTAAACGTTCTAAATTTTACCATATTTGACCTATTTCAAAAACAAGGTTATTGCTATTTATGACACGAGTGACTTGTAAAAAGAAGCGCGAATGAAATGCAAGCGCGTTTATCAGCATTTGAAAACGATTTCAGAAAAAGAAATAAAAACAAAATATCATATTTTGTACTGATAACTGTGTAGGTCCGAATAAAAACAAATATATTTTCTTTATATATCTGTATTAGGTGGAAAAATTAGACAGTATCACTATGCATGCATGCACACAAAAAGAAAAAAAAGTGTTGAAAAGTGGCCCACTCTGTTTCTTCAAAATTGCGAAAATTATAAAATTTTCAAAAAAGACAGGTAAGCCATACATTCAGTGGCGTAACTAGGGGGCGGTGGGGGAGTGTGGAGGTCCGCTCCGGGCCTCTGATATATCTTCTTCTTCTTTGGGTGCCGTCTTCAATGAAGGTTGGCGATAACCTCAGCAAAATCATTTCTGTCCCTGGCTTTTCTTATTAAAGATTGAGAATCCAAACCAGTCCTCTCACGAATGTTCTTCAACCAGGACGCCTGCCGTCTACCAGGACCACGTTTTCCTTCTACCTTCCCCTCTATAAGAAGCTGCAGTAGATGGTATTTCTCATTTGTGTATATGTGTCCCAAATATGAGGTTTTCTGTGTTTTCATTATTTTTAAGAGTTCTCTGTCGGTACCCATATTGTGTAGGACCTGCTCGTTGCTCATATGCGCTGTCCAGGGGACTTTCAGCATCCTTCGAAATAACCACATTTCAAAACTTTCCAAACGCCTGAGTGAGTTGATTTTGAAGGTCCAGGCCTCCATTCCATATAGTAAGGTGCTGTAAACGTAACATTTCAGCATTCGGTATCGGATTTTGAGATTGAGTGTTTGGGACGTAAACATTTGTTTCATTTTCAAAAAGACATTTCTTGCTTGTTCAATTCGCGATTTTATTTCTATGTCTGGATCTATATCTTTCGTTATCCAGCACCCTAGATATCGAAATTTCTCGACATTTTCGATAATGTTAGCATTCACGTTTAAAGCCATGGGTGGATGGATGGATGTTTTGGAGACAATCATTGTTTTTGTTTTCTTGACGTTAATGCTGAGGCCGTATTGTTCTCCGATCGATCTGACGCGATCTAAGAGTGTCTGGAGATCCTGTGCGCTCTCTGCAATTAGGACCGTGTCGTCGGCGTATCGTACATTATTTAGAACTCTGCCGTTAATTTTAACACCTTCTCTTGATTGCTCTAGTGCTCGTGCAAAGATTTCTTCCGAATATATATTGAAAAGTAGTGGTGACAATACACACCCCTGTCGTACACCTCGCTTGATATTGAATATTTCTGTGTCACCGGCTTCTGTTCTAACTGCTGCAGTTTGGTTAAAATACAGCGTTTGTATCATGTTTTTACTTTGTCGAAGGCCTTTTGATCAATAAAACATAAAAAGAGATCCTTTTGTTGGTCTTGACATTTTTGCAGCAGTATAATAAAACTGGTTAATGCTTCCCGTGTCCCAAATCCATTTCGGAAGCCAAATTGTTCATCACTGATATCCTGTTCACATTTCTTATAAATGCGTTGGTGAATAACTTTCAAGAATAACTTTAACATATGCGACATTAAACTAATAAGTCTGAAATCACCACACTTCTTTGCTCCCTTAGTTTTTGGAAGGGGAATAAAGACTGATTTTAACCAGTCTTGTGGAATTTCACCGCTTGTATATATTTGATTAAATAATTTGACGATTATATTTAAATGTTTCTCTTCCAGTAGCTTTATGACTTCGTATGTATGTCATCGGAGCCAGGGGCTTTCCCATTTTTTGCGTTTTTGATTGCTCTCTCTACTTCTTGTTTTAATATAGGAGGACTGGTTTCATGGTTTTTATATATTATGTTGTTTAGTGGTGTGTCCGAGAATAGTTCTTCTATGTAATGTCCCCATACGTTGTTTAGATCGCTTAATTCCCATATCGTTTCATTCTCGTCGTTTGTTAATCTACAAGGGAGTCTTTGTTTTTGTCATTCCAGCTAGATCTTTTATTTTTTTGTGAAGCGTTTGACTGTCGTGTTTCTTTATTAATTCTTCGATCTCTTGGCAGTTTTCTATCATCCAATTTTCTTTTGCGGTAGCTATTTCTTTCTTGATTTGACGATGTATCTCCCTATATTTTTCATTATTTTTATTTTTGTAGGCTCTTCGAGTATCCATCATTCCCAGAATTTTTTATGTCATCCAGGGTTTAGATTTTCTTTTGTTATTAGTGTCTTTTATATATTTCTCGGCGCTAGTAAAAGCATTCTTGACTTCAGTCCATAAGCCTTCTGTAGTTGGTGATAACTCTCTTTGGAGTCTTTCACATTCCTCGTTGAGTTTAGTATTTACCATACTTTGTATATTTTCTTGTTTAAGTAAATTGATGTCGGTTTTTCTTTTGACAGTCTTTTTTAGCATTTTGAACTTTATTTTTAATTTAGCCACTAGTAGGTTGTGATCCGATGGAACATCTGATATATGGGAGCATCCAAATTGGCATAAAAGTTATAGATTAAAAATTAAGAAATAATGAAAAAAAAATTGTAAATATTTAAAACTACAATCTGTAGTGAATGAAACGATTTTCAATTTATTACAAAGAAACTTTTGTGCACGTGAACATGAAAACAGGTGATCCAACACCTGAGGAACACCTGGCAAACCTATAAAAATGGAAAACATTTGCCTTACATTTGAAACTAAATAAAACGCAGCAATTAAAAAATGATAGAAGAAGAAAAGAAAAAATAGAAAAATATCCTTTCTTTTATATCTTTTAGACATAATCTTGTACCTAGCTAAGTAAAACTCATCATTCCGAGGTCATAGAAAATAGACAACTTCCTTGAGCTTGTTCAACTTCTATCTAATTATGATTCTGTTCTAAAAGAACATGTTTAATAGATACATTTTTTTTCAAACACTGTAACTTACTTGCCTCCAATGATACAAAATGAATTTCTAGATTTTCTGGGCAAGAGAGCAAGCAGAAAATCATTACGGAGATCAAAAACGCAAAATATTTTGGGACACTTCTTGACAGCAATCCTGATGTTTCCCACTTAGACCAGATAAGTGAGGTTGTGACATATAATACGCTCATATTACCGAGAATAATAAAATTAAAGTTAATTAATCTTTTTTAGGATTTTTTGTTCTTACTGGGAAAAAATCACTAGACATAACCAATGATATTATAAATGTACTAAAAAATGTTGGATTAGATCTACAATTGTGTGGGAGTCAAGCCTATGATAATGAAGTCACTATGTCAGGCATTCAAGCAAGGATCAAGAAAAAAATATCAAAATCATGTTTGTGTCTTGTGCAAACCATTCACTCAATTTGTTTGAAGTTCATGTATTTGCAATCAACTCTAGCTGTATAATGTTTATTAGAAAGTGTATATAATTTCTTCTCGTCCTCTCCACATAGATGGAGGATTTTAATGGAAGTTATAAGTGTATATTTAAAACAGCTATCTGACACTAGTTGAAGTGCCAATCACGAAGCTGTGAAACCTTCTTTGAAACATTTTGATAAATTAGTTGAAGTGACAGAAAAATTGTGCGACGTCAAGGAAAATATTAACACACGGGGCTCTGCTGAAATTTTACTCTTGAACAATTGTGACTTTTTTGGATTATTTCATTTATGGGGTACATTTTGCAAGAAATAAACAGTGCACAAAGGTATTCATAGACGAAGGATTTGAGCCTTGAAAACGTCGTAATAAAACTCCGAAGTTTTAAAGTATTTTTGGAAGACGGTCAGTATGAATTGGTCACCAAGGCTCTCCATGTTGCTTCGAAGAAATGTGATGAAATGGGATGGGAAATCTCACTTAAAAAAAATGAAAAAGACAGCAAATATTTGATTTCACGCAAACAAATCCTATGTATCTGTTGATACGTATTTCGAATTGTGTTTCGAAACTATTTTACAAAAAAAAAAGTTTAAAAAACATAATGCTTGGAGAAATAGCCGAAAGGCCGGACTATCGCTCGAAGTTGAAACTAAAAGATCTATGACTGATTTCTCTCCAAATTAGAAGATATACTTAAAAACAAAGGACAATACATATATGTATATCTTCTAATTTGGAGAAAAACACTACTCACACAGTAAATATTATTCAGTTTTTTTTTGTCTCCTGAAAAGTGAATTATTTAACATATGACATTTTGCATTAACGGCAGCGATTGGTTTTTAGCTTTAGCTCTATTAAAATTATAAGTGTACCTAACCTAAACATAACTTTTGTTTAAACTTGATACTACCTTGAATCAGCTCCAGTGGCTCTCCATGTTAAGAAATCGGGCAAGTCGAAGAATAAACCAGCTTTGTCCCAAGTTTCCTTGAGATTCCTTTTGAGCCAAAGCAATTTTGGCGTTTCCATTTCAGGAGAAATCCTTCCACCAACATATTGCAGAACAGGATGGTTCAATTTATTAATTTCTTCGGCTTCTTTCACTGCTCTGTGGTCCAGCCAGAGGATTACGTTCTGTTGATTATTTCCTAAAAATAATAAAATGTTTAACGGAACTTTAAATCAGATTTAAATAAATTTTTTGTTTAATACTTTATTTACTTGATGATAAAGAGATAATGGGTATAAGATAAGTCAATACAATACAAAAATAAGTATCCTAAAATCTAAATCTTGGGTTGTGAAAATATTTGTAAAATACATAATATATAAAATTTTATTTCAGCTCAAGTTTTATTTCGAATTTATCATTTTTAATCAGCAAATCTTTTATAAAATGGTATTTTAACTACAAGAAAACGGTTTTATGAAGTTGAAGTAGGTTGTTCAAGAAGTTTTGCGGTTCGATCAGAGGGACGTTACTACTACCCTACTTTTTTTTATATATTATACACATTTGCATTCATATTGATATGAACGTATGTCAAGTTTTATTTTATACTCCAGTCGTCAGAGACGAAAATGAAACTGAACCTCTAAAAATTATACGAACAGGCTGAATTTTGCCGAGAATATTAATTTTGGGACCCCAAAAAAGATCAAAAAAAGTTTACCACTTTTACCCCTGGCCTTCCCCCTAAAACCCCCTCGCAGGGAGGTAAAAGCGCAAATAAATCAATTTACCAAGAATCTGTTCCCCGTAGAAAAAAATGTTTCAAATAAAAAAATGTAGCTGAGATAATTTTAAACAAACATGTTTTATATCACTTTTTGTGTAAAATGAACCGTTCTCTCAGAAACAACGCTTGAAGCGACCGTCGATTTTGAATATCAGCTACGTGCGCGAAATCAATGCTCAATAAAATTTGTATCAGCTCAACGGTAAAAATTCAATATCTTTTGATCCAAGTATCCTATCGACAAACATCAAGAGAGTTTTAAAGGTAAATAGTTTAGCTTTCGTATGCAATTTTTGTATTTTGCTGCAAGTAAACTTAGATTTTATTCTTCCTCTTATGGTGCCCCACCCAATTAGTGGATGTTGGCGACAATTCTGGCATACTCCTCTCGATCTTGTGTGGCTCTAAAGAGTGTATGGGCATCGAGGTTTGTCCAATCCCTTATGTTTTTAAGCCATGAATATTTCTTTGTTCCGATACCTCGTTTTCCTTCTATCTATCTTCCTTTCCATAATAAGCTTTAAGAACTGGTACTTGGAATTTCGAAATATATGACCCAGATAAGCAGTTTTTCTTCTTTTTATTATTGGCAGCAATTCTCGTTCTCTGCCTATTCGATTTAATACTTCGACATTTGTTTTGTGATCTGTCCAGGGAATTTTAAGTAGTCTTCTAAATACCCACATTTTAAAGGCCTCCAATCGGTTCATCACATTGGCCTTTATGGTCCAGGTTTCTACACCATATAATAGTATGGAGTAAATGTAACATTTTACAAAGCGATATCGAACCGTTAAGTTAAGGCTGCTGTTGCTTAGCAAGGTTCTCATATTAGTAAATGCTGTTCTGGCTTACTCAAGTGTTTATTGTATCAAGTGTAGTCCTTCAGTGTCTATTCTATCTATTAGACATTGTAGCGCTTCTTGGCTATCACTTATTATGACTGTAATATCAGCATAGCGAAGATTACTAATAGTCTGTCCGTTGATTTTGATTCCATCTTCAGTGTCACTTAAGGCTCTATCGAAAATCGTTTCAGAGTAAAGATTAAAAAGAAGGGGTGACAGAATACAACCCTGTCGTACACATTTTTCGATTGACAAATATGATGTAGATTCCAGTCCTACTCTCACAGATGCCACTTGATTCATATAAAGGTTTTTTATGATTTTATGGTCATTCTCATCTATCGAACGTTCCTGGAGCAATCTTACTAATTCTGAATGATTAACACAATCAAACGCTTTCTGGTAATATAAAGCATAGGAAGACATTTTCTTGCTAATCCTTGCATTTCTGAAGTAGTACAGTTAAGCTATAAAGTGCTTCTCTTGTGCCAAATCCTTGTCTCAAACCGAACTGTGTGGGGCTAATGTCTCTTTCACATCTGTTGTATATTCTTGTGTGAATTATTTTTAAGAAGAGTTTTAAGACCTGGCTCAATAAGCTGCTCATTCGGAATTGGTCGGAACTATTAGCGTTTGGCTTTTTTGGGATTGGTATAAAGGTTGATTGAAGCCAATCCTGTGGTTTTTGACCAGATCCATAAATGTCATTAGGACAAAATGTAACAATAGACCCCTATAACTTTGAAAGAGTGGAGAGTTTTAAATATCTCGGAGTGACTATCACCACAGATAACGATATCACGGAAGAGATAAAAGGGAGAATTCAGGCAGCAAACAGATGTATGTATAGCCTCCACAACACTATCAAAAATCAGGATATATAAAACAGTAATTAGACCGGTGCTCATGTATGGGTGTGAGACGTGGACGCTGACAAAAGCAATGAAAGTAAACTCAGATGCTTTGAGAGAAAAATCCTCAGAAAGATCTTCGGTTACTATCACGATCCGAATACTAACCAATACCGAATGAGAACAAATGCCGAGGTCAAACAAATGTATAGTGCTAGCGACGTAGTCCAAGAGATTAAATCCCAACGTCTAAGATGGGCTGACCATGTTCATAGGCTCCCTAATAACCGCCTTACCAAGTTAATCTGGGAAGAAGTCCCGACAGGGAGAAGGCTCTTAGCTCTCTCTCTCCACGAATGCGATGGAGAGATAATATATGGTCAGATTTGAGAACAATGGGGCTACCCACTGACTTAAACATCATGGACGACCGTTCGAGATGGAAGCAGGTTGTGCAGTCAGCCAAGACCCACCCCGGGTTGTAGTGCTACCAGAAGAAGAATAAATATCATTAAAAAGATCTACCAAGGCGTCTATATTGTCTTCACTCAACATTGTTAGAAACTCTCTCTCTCTATATATATATAATATATATATATATATATATATATATATATATATATATATATAATATATATATATATATATATATATATCGTCTGGGCCTGGTGCTTTCCCTCATTTGCTGTTTGATTGCCCTTACAACTTCTGACTTCAATAATTTCGGGAGGGTTCACTTTTATATTCACTTTCAGGGTTTCTTCTAGTGTTGTCTGAGTATAGTTGCTTTGTCGTAGTTTCTCCAATGTTGAAGTAGATCCTTGGAACCAGTAATTAATTTATTGTTCTTCACCATACTGTTAAAACTGCAAGGTTTTTTATGACCTGTCACTTCTTTAACGAGTTTATGTATGTTAAAGTGGTCATGTTTTTCTTCCAATTCCTCCATTTCTGCACACCTGCCTAGTAGCCACTGTTCTTTAGCTTTGCGACACTCTTTTCGTATTTGTCGGTTAATCTGCTGATGTTTGGTTCGATTTTTGTTTTTAAATGATCGGTGGTCGTCCATCATTAATAATATTTCGTCAGTCATTCAATTCTTCTTTTTGTACTTTTGGGAAGCGATCAGAGACTTGGTGGTGGTTACGATAACTTTTTTAATACAATTCCATTTGTCTTCTATACTGGCCGGTTGTTTGGATCTAGCCGTGATATCCGCTATTGCCCCATTTAATTTTTCCGTGACTTTTAGTTTAACGTTAGGTTGTTTTAAGCTGTTTATATCAATTTTCTTTTAATTTTCTTAAGCTTAATTTTCAATTTTTCTACTACGGGATTGTGATCAGATCCGATATCTGTTCCAGGGCACGTTTTTACTCCTTGCAATCCATTTCTGTATCTCTAACAATAAAAAATCAATTTGATTCTTCATGTGTCATGCGTATGTTGTGGAGACTGCCAGGTGTAGAGTCTCCGAGGTGGCAGTTTGTACCAGGTATTCGCAATGACTAATTTTTCTTCTTGACAGAACTGGATTAGCATATCACCTCTCTCGTTTCGATCTTCCAAACCAAAGTCACCCACGACATCTTCAACACGTCCTCGCCCTACCTTCGCATTGAAATCTCCCATGAATATAAGAGTCTGGTTCTTCTTGATCAGTTTCATTAACTCCTTAATCTCTCTGTACAATTGTTTTACTTCATTTTCAGGCTTGTCCAAGGTTGGTGCAAAGATTTGCATAATGTTAAGGTTAACAGGATCGGCTTGGACTTGTAGTAGTGCTGCCCTATCTGAGTATGCCACGAAGTTCCTTACTGATTTGTTTGAGGCTGTGTTAACTAGAAATCCAACTTCGTTATAATGATGGGGTAGGTTATTTCCTGAGTAATATAGTGTCGCTTTTTCTTTAGTACATTTACCACTGTTAGGCCATCTGATTTCGCTAAGTCCTATGATGTCTAGGTCACATCGTTCCATTTCTTGTATTATGTTGTATATAGATTTTATAAAGGTGTTAAATAAATAAACTTTGCGCTATTTTTGCCATTTTTTATCATTTTTATGAGATCAATACAATCTATTCCTTTAATTGATTGACGACTATAAAGTTGCGATTACTACTTGAGCCTAATCTTCAAAACATGGAGCATGAAAGTTGTTTTG
This sequence comes from Diabrotica balteata, assembly GCA_918026665.1. Taxonomy (NCBI): domain Eukaryota; kingdom Metazoa; phylum Arthropoda; class Insecta; order Coleoptera; family Chrysomelidae; genus Diabrotica; species Diabrotica balteata. Next base: position 40,263,869 of record OU898277.1, read on the forward strand.
AGCTTTGACAACAAATGTGACGCGTTTGAAATATGCTTAAAAGCGCTGGATTTAAACTTTCTTATAACAAACAATCCAAAACGTTTAATTTTTTTTAAATAAAACTAAGTAGTACGTTTTTCAACAGAACCAAACTTCTACTTCTACACAGAAAACCGTCGTTTTGGAGGTATTTCCCGTGACGTGTGATAGGTTGAAATGTAAAAACATTATAAACAATTGATATTGTGTTATTAAAAATCTTTTTGATTCCGAAAAAGCAGCCATTAATGCACCAAAAACCAATACAATCAATTTAACAAGAATGATTTTATAAGTGAATTTTCAATTTATTGACGAAAACTTTCTTTACAGTCACCAAAATTTAAAAAAACGAATGGTTAAACGCAACTTATATTATAATAAATACATAAGTATAATTATTAAATAGGGCAATTCAACAAAAGAAGAAAACATTGGAATGAAGAATCTTGTGACAGGTTAATTTCGCGGGACAGTGTAATTATTTATTATTTATAGAGATCTGCATAGTTAATATCTATACTTGAATATTGATTAACTTCAAAGTTTGTTATTACGGAGATCTATACATGCACGTTTCTCTTATAATTAAACAATAGTTTTCTTACCAGTTGGGCTCACAGTAAGTGGTGATCCATTTTTGTCGAAACACGCCAAGGAACAAGTAGCGTCGAAACCAATTCCTTTTATTTTTTCGGGCTGAATCTTTTGGGTCACTATCTAAAATTAATAATTAACGACAATAGTAATTTATTAAGCAATCTATAATCTAAAAGCAGGAGTATGGCCAATTTAAAATTTAAACCAGAATTGTGTCATCTTGAACGTGAGATACAACCACATTGTCACTTTATTTTCGAGATTTTTTGATATTTTTTGAAATAGTCATTTTTTATCTTTATGAACGTAACCACTAGACGACTCGGTGGAACTGAGCCCCACCGAAGAGAAGTGCCCGTGATTATACTTCATCTTCTTACAAAGTCTACGAGATCGTCGTGTCACGACTGTATAAATCCGAAATCAACTTCGGTACATCCGGAATACTAACGTAAGTGAACAAAAAATTAGACAAAGGCTTGGAAAGACAAATTTAAGCAGTCCCAGACTTGCAACAGGTCTACAACTTCTCAGGCGCTTCAGTTTGCCAGAAACCATGCGCATTTTACTGTAAATAATTATTGGAGGCACGTTTTATTTACCGATAAGTCCAGTTTTACCTTGTGGTCCAGATGGTCGTGAGAGAGTATGGCGAAGACCACATGAGCGTTTTGCAGAATGTACCTTCAGTCCTAGAGTAGGCTATTAAGGGACTCAGTTATGGTATATATATATATATATATATATATATATATAATATATATATATATATATATTCAGGGATTCTACATTATTCACTACCTTCCCTCGCTCAACCATTTCCATCTCTCTCTGTTGTCTCATTCTCCATAGTTTAGGCCTTCTCCATTCTTGTTACTCTGCAGCATCTTCGCAGGCATTCCATCTCTGTTGCTACTATCTTACTGCTGTTTTTTTGTTTATAATCCAATTTTCAGACCCATATGTCATAATACTTAGCACTAATGTTTTTATAAATATGTGTTTTTGTCTTCATATTTAGGTGTCTATCCCACCATACTTAGTTGTCGGATAGCTGTTCTTGTTTGTTCTAATCTTTGCATAATTTCTTCCTCTATTGTTGCCTTTTTCGTGATTATAAACCCCAAGTATTTGAATTTGTCCTTTCCTTTGATTGTTACGTTGTCATCAATCTGTGGGTCTTCTTCAATTGTAGATAGGTACTCTGTTTTTGCGAGGTTAATATCTAGGCCAGCCTTGGTATATTCTTCTTGTAGTTTCTTCATCATGTAGCTGAGGTCGTCTTGGACTTGTGCAATCACTACTTGATCGCCTGCAAAGCTTAACGTATATAGGTATTCGTTCCGTACCGGTACTCCCATGCCTTCGCATTTTCTTTTCCATGTAGTCAAGGCTTTCTCTAAGTATATTTTGAATAGGGTTGGAGATGTGGAACAATCCTACAGGAGCCCTTTTGTTGTGGTGAAGTCTCCTATGATTCTTGTTTCCACTTTAATGGACACTTTATTTTCTTTATACAGAGCTTTTGTAGCTTCTATGAGTTTCGTCTGTATTTCTAATTTGTACATTGCCTCCATAGTTCTGACCTTGGTACAGAGTCATACGCCTTTCTCAGGTCCACAAATGCCAAATGTATATCTCTATTTTTTACTTTTTTCTTTTCCAGCAGTTGTTCCAGTGTGTATATGTGGTCTATGCCTGATCCTTCCTGATTTTGCCTTTTATCGCTTGCTCTATCTTTTCTTGCAGTATCTTCCCATATAATTTTCCTATTGATGATATTACGCTTATTCCTCTGTAGTTTTCGCATCGTTTTCTATCTCTTTCTTAAATGTAGATGTCATATATGCCTCCGTCCATTCCTTTGGGAGCTGTTCTCCATTTATGGCTTTCTGAAATATCCATTATATCATCTGGTGTAATTTTTTTGAGCTGTATTTTATAAGCTCAGGTGAGATCCAGGTCCCGGTGCTTTCTTATTTTGTATTGCTTTTATGGCCGTTCTCATTTCCCTATCTGTTATTTCTATTTCTTGTTGTGGGGATCTGCTTCGTCTTCGCCTGTTTTCTTTTCAATGAATTGTGGTCTTTGTTCTGTTAACAGTTCCTTGTTAATAGTCCTTTCATTCTTTGTCCTGTATATTTCCCAATTTAATTTTTTCTTTTGAGTTTTGTTTTCAATCCTCTCAGTACTTTCCATGACTTCGAAGTTCTTGTACCTCCTATGTATGTTTCAATATTTAGGCAGGTTCTTTCCCATTCTTTATTCATTTTGTTGTGTTATTTGTTTTTTCACTTCTTCATCTTTTTCTCTATATTCTTTATAAACTTCATCGTTGTTTATAGTCAGCCATTTTTGTATAGTTGCTTTTTTTCTTTAATTATTCTTTTTGTTGGTTCATTTATTTCATAATAGTGCTGTTTATTTGTTATATGTTCTTTTTCTCCAAGGGCTTCGAATGCTGCTTGTTTTATACTGGCCTTTATATGCTCGTATATTTCTTCGATGTTGCCGTATCTAAATTCTATTATTTTTGGTCTAGACGTTGTTGGTATAGTTCTCTTATTGATTGTTCTTGGAGTAGTTCTATATTGTATTGTTTTTCTCTTATAGTGTTCAACGGTTCTTCTGTAGAGGAGGTCTTGTTATGTTTCCAATTAGTTCAATTACGGTGTGGACTGAAATTTCTCTAGAGGCACGTACAGAATTTTAAAGGGTGTTTTTTTAAAGGTATAGTAATATAAGTTGGTAACACGTTGGTAACATGCTCGACTCTATTAAAACGTGACAGACGGAAGAAGAAAAAATGGATGTCTGATGAGATAATGGATATGATGGATAAAAGACGTAAATTCAAGAATAAAAATGCAGAAAAATACCAGCAGGTCCACAAAATCATAAGAACGAAAATTCGAGAAGCCAAAGAAAAATGGTTTTCCAACGAATGCAGGGAAATAGAACAATACGAACGAAAATACGACAGTTACAATATGCACAAAAAAATAAAATCAATGACAAACAAGAGGAAATTCAATAAGTCACCTAACAGCATTAAAAATAGCGATAGAAATCTTATCTGGAGCCATCAACGACCTTAGAAACATGGAAATCATACATCGAAAAATTATTTGCATCTGACAGGACTGATGATCAGCTATATGGAGAAGGAGAAACAGGACCTTCAATCCTTAAATCAGAGATAGAATATGCCATTGCAGCACTAAAAAACAATAAGTCAGCAGGTCCGGACGATGTACCCTGAGAAATATTAAAGATCCTATGTAAATCAGACAAACAGTTCCTTGATAATCTAGTTGTACTTTTTAACAACATATATAATAGCGGTAAAATCCCGGAGAACTGGCTGCAGTCAACATTTATTAGAATCTCGAAGAAACCAAATGCCCAGATCTGTGATGACTACCGGCTTATAAGCTTGATCAACCATATCACTAAAGCATTCATTAAGATCATTCATAGAAGAATATGCGATAAATGTGAGTCAAATATTGATAAATCGCAGTTTGGTTTTCGGAAAGCACTTGGAACTAGAGAAGCAAGTTTCGCTTTCCAGGTGCTTATACAGCGGTGTAAAGATGTTGATAAGGACGTGTATTTGTGCTTTGTGCATTTTAGAAAAGCCTTTGACAATGTCAATCATGAACAATTGATAGATATTCTGCGATAGACAGGTATTGACGAAAAGGATATTCGAATTGTGGCAAACCTATACTGGGATGAAACAGCAAGAGCAAAAATTGGCAACGAACTCACTGAAAGTGTGCAGATCAAAAGAGGTGTTCGTCAGGGGTGTATATTATCTCCACTCCCACTCAATATTTATTCCGAGGAAATATTTAACAAATATATGGAAAATGCAAATGAGGGCCTAAAAATAAACGGCGAGTTAACGAACAATATAAGATATGCCGACGACACGGTGATTCTTGCTAGTACCATAGACGAACAGGTAATGGAAAGAGTTTATTCAGTTGTACAATTGACCATGTAGAATCTTATGTGTACCTTGGCACCAATGTAAATGCAAAATGGGAACAGGCCACAGAAAATAAGGCGAGAATAGAACGAGCTAGAGCAGCATTTAGCAATAATGAAAAAGCTCATCATAAGCAAGGATTTGTCTCTTCCCCTAAAACTACGTCTAGTTAAATGCTACACATGTGGGTGTACCGACGCATTTCGTATATCCTGGACCGAACATGTCACCAACATAGAGGTAATCCAAAGAATCGGAAAGAGAAACAAATCGTGAATACAATTAAACAAAGAAAGCTTGAATATCTAGGCCACGTATTGAGACACGATAAGTACCGTCTACAGGGAAAAATAGACAGTAAGCGAGGGCCAGGCAGGAGAAGACACTCGTGGCTCCAAAATCTGCGGAAGTCGTTCGGGCTCACATCGGTCGAACTATTCAGAAGCGCCACAAACAAGATCAGAATTGCCATGCTAATAGTCAACGTTCGCAGTGAAGAGGGCACTTGAAGAAGAAGAAGAACAAGAACACTTTTTTAACTGTTGTCCATTTTTACAGCTGTCAAGTGATTTATATTAAGTTTGGTTTGGCATTTCAGCATGAATAGACTTGATCATTTCAGTTGACATTTTATGGTCAACATAATAGTTCATCAGAGCCAGTTCGTACAAAAAAAGTTGTTGCTAATGTAGAGCGTAACATACAGGAACACCCGAATCAGTCTAGGTGCCATCGTGCACAGCGGTTAGATACTTTATGACTTTATGGAATATTTTGCTGAAAGATCTTGCTTTGCGTGCTTACAAAATCCAACTCATGCAAGAATTAAAGGTACCTCATCTGTGTACTGTGAAGGTACCTGTGGGTCTAAAACAAGATTGCCGTTGATTCCGATTTTCATAAGCGAATTTTGTTTAGCGATGAAGCCCACAAAACAAAAATATTCTATTTGGAATTAAGATAATCCGCAAATGTATGTTGAGAAACTAATATATCCAAAAAAACTGACTGTTTGGTGTGCTTTATGTGTGTTACAGTCAATGGTGACCGCTATACAGCCATGATTACTGCCTTTTTCATTCCCCAATTGAACAACTATGATGTGCAGAAGCTGTCATTTCAATAAAACGACACAATATGTCGCACAGCTCGTGCCACAATTCATTTATTGAAGGAAACATTTGGTAACCGCATAGTTTCACGTTTCGGACCGTGACTTGATCTCCAATATTGTGCGATCTAACACTGCTAGACTATTTTATGTAGGGATATGCCAAGATGCCAGTTTACGCCAATAAGCATGAATCAATTAATCACTTAAAGGACAACATTCGCCGCGTTATTGCCGATCTTCTTCTTCATGTGCCATCTTCTCTAAGAAGGTTGGTAACCATCATGGCAATTCACACTTTCGACGCGGCTGCTCTAAAGAGGTCAGCAGAAGTGCAGTTAAACCAAGCTCTCAAATTGTTTAACCTGGAGATGCGTCTTCTTCCGCAACTCCTTCTACCCTCTATTCTTCCTTGCATTATTAATTGCAACCAAGTTATAACGCTCGCCCCTCATGACATGTCGCAGATATTGCAGTTTTCTGACTTTAATTGTATTTAAAACTCTTTATCTTTTCCCATTCTTCTCAACACCTCGACATTCGTGACTCTATCCACCCAACTTATTCTTAATATCCTTCTGTAGGCCCATAACTCGAAGGCTTTTAATCTATCCGAAACATCTTTCTTTAAGTCTTTAATGTCCAAGCTTCCAACCCACAAAATAATACGGAGAACACGTAGCATCTCAGAAGTCTTATCTTTAAAGAAATTGAAATGTCCCTGCTACAGAGTAATTTTTCAGTTTGTTGAAAGAATTTCTTGCCTGTCCTATTCTTGCCTTAATCTCTTATACTCATTATTTTCGTTAATTATTATACCCAGATATTTTTATTTTTTAACTTTTTAATTTTTTTTATTGCCGATATACGGTAAAAAATATTGAAAAAAGTTCCAAATCGAAATCGAAAATTAGATCAGCGGATTAGACTACGTCAGAGTCAGCAGTGACGGTCGTATACCACAAATCATATTTAAATAATATTGCCAAAAGATCATCTTTCCAATAAGTTCATTTCATGTTAATTAATCAAAATTACCTTGGTTATATTCTATTTCAAAGTTCTATACCTTTAAAAAAACACCCTTTACATCTGAGAGGCTCCATAATAGCTGCCAGGTACATTGTACGAAAGTCAAAAGTAGATGTTTCATCGACAGTTCATTCAATCTGTCAAATTCAATCAATCTGTTCATTTATAAACTCATACATTTCATGTACTTATAAATTGTATGTATTTAATGTTTCATTTTTAGTACTGAACAGTACACACCTAAAATCAAAACATTTACATGTCCGAGTCTGATAAAGACAAAAACAGAAAGATAAAAGCGGAGATTCTTCCAAAGTATAAAGAGGAAGAACAGAGAGATAGAAACTCTTACTGGACAAAACTACCACTCATAATCCCATTCGTCATCCCATTTTATGTAAGAAATGGAAAAAGGAAGAAATAGTATCCAAATATTCTAAACACCGAAAAAGCATCCAACAGTTATGACAAGAAACAGAAAATTTTTAAATAAAATATGAAAATCCATAAAAATATTCAAATAAATAATCAAAAAGCATGTAAAGTAAGTACGCAAGCATATAATGTACACCATGTAATAAATCGCAATAAAATATATTTTTGAAAATAAACATATATCTTTATAATAATAGGTTTTACACAATTTAGGTTGTGATTTTTATTCTATACTTTTTTTTATCTGAAGTGGATAATAATTAGTGAAGACGTTGCAAAGTTCTGGAATTTTAACGCAGGCTTTAATGGCAAATTAATACTTTTTCTTTCATATTGTGTAAAAACTATATTTGTTTATCATTTTAACACCAAGGCATGTACATTATCTAGATATAAATCAATAAACAATACAATAAAATTCAAAACATCTAAAAGCAGATACAGAAACAGACAAGATATGGTTTTCACTTACTTTGACACATGTGACAACTGCATGCCAAATATCTTCAGTAGATTGCTCGTAAAAATCCGGTTGGATATTCCAAGTTCTTGTACAATTTACAGCTGATTCCACTATTTCACCAAATTCCGTGACTAAAGCCGCTCTAACACTACCAGTACCCACATCCACTCCTGCAATATCAATAATCCAGAGTTATTTCAATACGATATTCCACGTCTTGGTTGACGGTACTAAATAAATTGCCTTACCTACAAAATAAGCGATGTTATCTGCTTTGTTACTACTCTTGCCCGACATCGTAAGTTGGTGTGGCTGAACAGTAAAAAGTAAGGACGAAACGAATGCCGGTTCAAGGTCTGTGACATGTATTATGTTGTATAATTTACTTAATGTGATATAAGTAAACTACTATCAATTGTAAACAGATAAACGTCAGTGTTATCAAAAAGGAACGCATACTTTGGGAGATAGTTTTATTAATACTGCATTGTGTTAGTTAAAGAGTTAAACAATATTAACTTATTAAGTATTATAATATACACAACTACATACAGTGTGCATCAGCGAAATGGAATAAATTCGAGGTTGCGTATTCGAAAACATGCTTCTTTTATCAAAAACGTTTCAAACAGTGTGTGTCATGTAAGAGTGGTCAATAGCAACTTTCTTATTTTAAATACAGCATCCTGTATATTATCAAATTTTTGAATTTTTTAAAATAAACTAGACTAGACCTTAGTCTGCAGCTTAGAATCCGAATTATTAGATGTTACGTTTTTTCTGTCTTACTGTATGGCTGTGAAAACTGAACAATGGCTTGAGATGTATATATACAGACGAATGTTGGGAATTCCATGGGTACAAAGAGTTACTAATGTTGAGGTACTTCGTCGAATGTGAAACAAAAAGAATTACTAAGAATATTCAAAGAGAAAATGCAATACTTGGGTCATGTGTTGAGAGGCGAAAAATATGAATTACTGCAAGTTATACTTTAAAGGAAAAGTACAGGGCAAAAGATCAGTAGGAAGACGCCAGAACTCATGGCTGAAAGACCTGAGGAGATGGTTCGATCACTCATCCGCAGAAATCTTTTGGCGCAGCAGTTTCCAAAACCACAATTGCTATTTGGATCGCCAACCTTCGAAAGGAGACATGAGAAGAAGAAGGCGTATAGTTTACCAAATATAGCTGAAAGTGTGAAATTCCCATTGCCTGCGCTAACAATGAAGTGAGAACGCACATACAAACGGTCTGGACCATCGCGTCAGTGCGAGTGCGAGGTCCGTCGTTTGACGAATGCGCATCATGATCGTCACGCGTTTTCACACTTTCAGTTATATTTGGCGAACTATACTTCATTACATATACAATGTCTTATACATATTTTTAACTCTTTCAAAAATATACCTAATATGTTGTCAGATTTATTGTAAAAATTAACATTAAGGTGAAGTGGGGTATCTGTGGACGGAATATAAAAAGTTTTATTTTGAAGTTACTTATGAAGTTAGTTTGTTTCAAACCACTTCTTTTTGTTTATGGATATGTATTAGTAATCTATTAATATGTTCTCTTCAATAGAAGATGAAAAATGAATTGAGAGAGGGGAGTATTGACATTCTTCTTTCACATGTAAGGGTCCACAGTTACCCGTTAATTTAGGGTAACTATGGACCCTGACAGGAGATTGTGGTCTGCTTGGTAAACTTCACTTTGTAGTTATTATAATGAAAGGTATAACTGTAGTTTAAAATAAAAGCAACAATAAAAATGCAGAAACGAAAATTTTTATTATAAACCATGAAACAACAAACAGCTAGGCAATATTTTTACATCTCCTTAAATCCTCACAAGACGTAACGACGTTTTCATTTTCTGATTTTGGGTCGTTCAGTATTCCCAATATCTTATCATAAGCGAACAAGAGAGGCTCGTTTTCCTCACAAAATTTGAAGGCATTTCCCACACATCGTTTATTTATTCGTACTACGATGTATCCTGGTATTATATTATCATCAGTGGGTTCTTGAACTTGAGGATCGGCACCTTCTTTCATATTGTCATTTGGAGCTTCATATGAGTCATCACTCTCTGAATAAACGACTTCTTCGGAATTTTCATCGTCACTACTTAATTATGATTGTTTCTTGAATGTATGCTTCAAAACTTTTGTCTCAGTTTTTGATAACTGTAGGTGTTCTAAATAGGTTTTAGTTGTGATCACCTCAGCAACATGTAGCTTCGAAGAAGGTTTTACTGTTTCTAGTAGAATGTTCTTCCAGGATGCAATGGAAGTTGATGCAATGCAATTATGGCTATCTGTAGTAGAGCTGCAAGAGGTTGTACATGGGGTCGTAGTTTGCTTATCCCTAGAACTTTGCTCATCAGTGATAGTGTCAGGAATTTTTTCTCTTTATAATATTGTTTTAACTTTTCGGGATCAAACTTGTCTTTATTAAAGGAATCTCGATTTAGATGAAAAATATCTGTTTTTCTAAAGCCATTCACCACAACAGGTTCTCGAATATTCCGCCAAGATTTTCCCAAAAGGTTGGAAAATTCGCATTTTGTTAGCAGTTTTCCTAAATTTTTGCGCTGCCAATCTGTTAACAAAGCATCTTATAAAGACTTGAGCCCCTTGAAGACAGATACATCTCAAGGATGCAATATTGCAGAACTATGCGGCGGTAATTTAAGAATAGCCACATATTGTACCATGGATAACGCAATCAGTTCGGGTGAAATGTGCGATAAATGACCATCGTAAATAAAAAGAGCAAGCCTTTCAACGCAATTTAAAAAAAAGTTTATGAACCATAGAAAAAATACTTGTTCAGTCATCCAACCATTTTCGGATACGTAGTAAGATATCTCTGGATACTTATCTGTACCAAACATATTGTCTCATAACCTTTTGCCCTTGTGGAGGATCATAGGTGGCAATATGGATCCGTTGGCATTAACATATGCCAAAACTGTTGTTGTTTTCCATCCTGAGCCTGCAGTTTGCCGTTGTGCTATTTCTTCCGATTCTAGTTACAACCTTAGTACAGCTGGGGTCATAATAATTAAAAGCCGTTTCATCTGTATTCCATATTCTAGCAGGGTATTGTTGAAGTTGTAAATTATTCATAATAGTTTCGAGTTGATCAAAGAAATGGGTCACTTTTGGAGCGAATGGACTGGGTTGGACTTCCCATCACTAATAAAGAAAGTCCAATATAGCAAAAATGATATAGAAATATAGAGTAAAACATGACAAGCTCATATCAATCTTGATAGAAGCGGGCTTGGATGATAGAGATTTGCGAATTATATATTATTTATATTACAACCAAACTGCCAACATTAAAGTAGATGACCAGTTGACAGAGAATCTCCATAGATAGAGGAGTGAGACAAGGGTGCATTCTCTCTCCAGTGCTATTTAACATGTAATAGTAGTTACAACTGTATTGTTGTAAACAACAATATATATGCTGATGACACAGTAGTTTTGCAGATACCTTAGATGGTTTACAAGCAATAATGTCGCGGATATCAGATATAAGTCGAGAATATGGGCTGGATCTCAATACAAACAAAACAAAGTACGTGGTAGTTAGTAAGCGCGAAATATTAAATACAGATCTTTTGGTAATACAACAGCCAATTCACGGGGAAAACAGCTACACATATCTTGGTACTAACATAAATAGTCAATAAGACCACTCTACTGAAATAAAACAACGCATAGGGAAAGCAAGAACAGCGTTTCGTAAAGATGAAGTCTCTTTTCAGAAGTCACGATTTACCACTTACTACCAAAATCTCTATCATTAGTTGCTATGTATTTTCTACATTATTATATTGAATAGAGGCATGGACGCTCTCTGCAGCTTTTTTGCGAAAGCTCGAGGCCTTCGAGATGTGGTGTTACAAGCGCATCTTAGGAATTTCGTGGGTGGATCGTGTGACTAATATTGAATTCCTACTTAGAATGCGCAAGGATGCGAGATTAGTAACACAATCAAAGAACGCAAATTAGAATATCTTAGCCATATTATGAGAAATGAACACAGATCTGAACTCATCCTTCAGATCAAGGTATTTGGAAATAGAGGACCAGTGAGAAGAAGAATATCTTGGTTTCAAAACCTAAGGAAGTGGTTCAACACGTCTACAACCCGACTATTCCAAATAGCTGCAAGTAAAGTTAGACTAGCTATACTGATCGCCCACATCCGGAACGGATAGGCACCGTAAGAAGAAGAATATAGCAAAGAATTTACAGAAGTCATCGACAATATTCGCTAGAAAGGGCGAATTAAAAAGAAGAATTGACTCCTAATTTCATCAAAATTTACTTGTATCTTAACAAATTGTAAATATTCAGTAAAAAGATAATTACACAATGATTCTAATATTAAAATCAGTTCGTGATTATTTCGATGTTTTCGTATGTTAACGAGACATAAAGGAACGATACATTATTTGATATTTGCATGGACGAGCAGAATAATTAGCGACTGCAAATCGATCTCCAATTTCCATGCGATTGGATCAAAGTCAAATTTGTCATTTACAGGACGGGCTAGGCTGGTGTGGTGTCGTAAGTAGCAAGGCACGGGTTTTACGCGATCGATCAACATGTTGGGGACATATTACACGTGCTTTAAAATTATTTTAATTTCAGGTTTAACTGATATTGGATTTGTTTACTAATAATTAATGAGTAAAGCAATCCAGCACGTGACAAAAACTTTAGTAAAAATAATTTAATAGTCCAGAGAAATAAGGTAAAAAAGTACCATGTTGGAGACTTTTACCCTTTTTGAGTTTTATGGATCTCACTACCTACAACCTCCATATTTCCTGCAGTGGGTTCGGTGGACTTTTTAAATGATTAACAATTTAAGGCCAAAATGCACATTTTTAGGCACAACTTTCGTCTACCAGAAAAAACTAGAAAACTAGTTAGACTGCCGTCTAACAAAAAAAGCATTTTTAACGAATTTAGAAAATTGGGTTTTATAGTGTTAAAAATGTGGTTAAAATTTCAGAGTGATTCATCAACTACTTTAAAAGTTATTCAATTTGTTTATACCATACAACTTTTTTTGCAATAACATAAGTCAAAAAGAGTAAACAATGATTCTACGGATAGCATAAGCAAGAGAGAGAGAGAGAGAGAGATAGAGAAAGAGAGAGAGAAAGAGTCATTTTATCGAAAGAATTTAAAAAAATAGAAATAACTATTTCCAACATTGAAAAACTTTATTGCTAAAACATTGCAATTTTTCGCTTATAGACAATTTGAATCATTTTGTTGCTATTTCTCGGGAAAAAATTATTTTTTATGTTCAAAAGGCTGACATGTTTAAAAAAAAGTTGTCCTACGATTATTCTGAACGAAGTTCAAACAAACGATATCGAAAAATAGAATATGAACTTTAAACTCGAGTTGGATGGGGTTAAGCAATAACGACTTAAGTCACCGCCATAAGATTTTAAGAAAATGAACAAAATAGTTTGATAAAAGGTTATAATGGTTTATACAAGCGAAATTTTGGGATTAAAAGAAGGTAATATCGGTCTCTCAACTCTGAACACCTTTATTATTATTAAAAAAGATTATAATCGTGGGTTTTCATAGAAACATATGAAAGAAAATGTGGAATAAATAAATAAATGTGTTTTTGAGAAAACCGTCATCAGAAAACTCGTCCGTTCATACCAAAAATCATACGATAAAAACTTATTTATAGCGTCATCAATAGCCAGTAGAACCATACTGTTTGTCTTCTTGTAATTGTAGAAATATGAACCGTTTCCTGCTGGTGGCATGATCTGAACATGTTTTCCATCCAAAACACCTAAGCAGTGAGGAAAATTAACAGTGTAAACATCTTCGAATACAGACAGAAAAATTCCTATAAAACTCAAAAGAATAGTGTACACCGTAAGACTAAATATGATACATGATCAGATATACAAATATCGCAGTATAGAGAACGATGATGAAAAGAGAGGGAGACCTGTATCCAAAGCTGATTTTTTTGGTTGAGTAGATAGATCTATTTAAGTATTTGATCGATGAGTTTTATTTTGGTTTTATAAATTTTCTACATGTCTTATAAAAGATCTGTAATTGAAAGATACTTTATTGTAATATATATTATATCTGAAATATTTCTGTGATGTATATTATTTCTAGAAAGTATTTGACACACCAACAAAACAACAATCACAACTATACAAACAGAACAACTACAAGACAACACAAGAAAAATAAAGAATACATGGATGACAGAAGAAATCCTAGAACTGATGGACGTAAGAAGATCTTACAAAAACCGCAATGAAGTAAAATATAAATAAACCCAGAGAACCATCCGAAACAAAATCAGGAAAGCCAAAGAAGAATGCATGAACAGCAGATGTGAAGAACTGAGAGAATTACTAAAAATTCATGATTACTTCAATGCATATAAAAGATTAAGGAAATCACAAATATGAAGAAAAAATTCACTACAACAACTCTAGTAGATGATAACAACCAAACAGTATCTAGCCCAGAAAATGTAAGAAACATATGGAATAAATACATCGAAGATCTGTTTAATAATGAGAGAACAGGACCACAAATGAATATAAGTACAAGACACAATATTTGATATATTAACATCGGAAGTTACAAAAAATCAATACGGCAAAGCCACGAGAGGCCCCAGGTCCAGATGAGATATATATGTAGAGATGATAAAACTTATCAATGAAGACAATATTCAGTGCTTAACACTACTATTTAACAAAATATATACCACTAGAATCTTTCCAGAAGACTGGCTTAGATCGACGTTTATACCTATACCCAAGAAAAATACATCATATAGATGCAGATTAATTAACCTGATGAGCCATTTTCTGAAAATTTTACTCAAAATTGTACATCAACGTATATACAGAGAATGCGAAAGAAATCTCCTATGGGGCTTGGGTACGAGGGAGGCATTATTTGGCCTCCAGATATTACTACAAAAATGCCGAGATCAACTAAAAGATGTGTTTCTCTGTTTTATCGACTACGAAAGAGCGTTTGATCGAGTAGAACACACAGAACTCATAGAAACCCTAACACAACATGGTATAGACCATAACACGGTGGCCCTTATTAAAAACCCATGATATAAGGATAAAAGATGTGATATTTCCACGCACTAAACTCGTACAACTCGCGCATGACGTCACCTTGTGCTAAATTTTTAAAATGTATTCATGGCGGATGAAACGAAATCTTATAATTATAATATATATTAATAGATTTTTTATTTACTGCGTGAATTTAAACTAAAGTATTTAAACTAGTATATTGTAGTGAAGTTTGATGGATGGAGCCATGGCCGAATGTCACAAATTGCAAACTGTGGAATGGTAGGTTCTGGGTAAAATGAAAGAATGAATTTATTTCTTAAACATCTTTATTGCACAATTTTTGCCATTTTCCTTTTTCTAGACAAAGTAAAATTATGCAAATCTTTATTTAATTGTCTAATTCGAAAAAACATCCTGGATCTATAAAATAAAGTTTTTGTTTGATTATAGCACAACACTGAAGAACTCTCATCTAATAATTCTTTTAAATATGGTTTAGAAACAAATAAATTATCTTTATTTACAGAATTAAAAATGTTCTCCAGTTTTTTAAGATATTCATCCAGGTGAACTCATTTGAACTAGATAAAGTTACAGATGAATCTATATCCTTCAGCTTGTGAAATATATAACCTGCCAAATTTTCTAAACCATCATATTCGGTTTAGAAAGTGAGTTCTAAACTGAGCTCCCTATCAAAGATATTAGTAGGTGCCTCTGAATCATTAACAGTGTTATTTTGAATTGAAGAAAAATATTTTCCTCATAACTTTGCACTATCCGAAGGTATATTAGAAGTTTCATCTTCTTCGACATTTCCAAAGCTGGAAAGAGAGCCTTCATATCTTCCAAGAATATAGGATCGTAAACGGTATTTAAATTGCAATGCATCTGGATGATCATGAAGTCCTCCTTTGGCACTAACCGCTTCAAAGAAGTTTTCCGATACATCCTGATTTAACCTAGATGTCAATATATATTTGGTACAAAATCTAATTTTCATATCTTTAAATAGAAGTTTTAACAGATAGATGTCATGAGAATTATTAAATAGTCTTAATGCACTTTTTTTAACTTTTTTGGAATGGAAGCAAGCATTTCTTTTCTTTAACCCGGATATTTTTCACTGTGTCCGTCATTTTGGTAATGCTATTATCTTGGATATTTTAAGCTAATATACAAGCTTTTGTTCGCTTCCTGGAGTCACTCTCTGACATTCATAAAATCAAAGCAATCATTTACCTAAAATTTACTATTTACACCATCGCCATATTTACATAGAAGTATTTAATTTACAAATAACAAAAAAAAAAACAAAATATTCGTACTAATTTAAAAAAAATTCTGCACATTGAAGTTAGTTTGCTTGTTTCGATAACCCCATTGTTCCACATCTTAAACTTGACTTGGAAATGATGTGGGAAAATAACTTAGTTACTAATTTCACTTTTTGTCTACCAGTGCCTTGAATGTTAAGAGACTCCTTTGATATTTTATGCGTAATTTTTAGATCTGAAGTACCAGTATTATCTGATCTAAAGGCCAAGTATTATTTTGTCCCTATTATCTTCATTAGTATTAACTATTAAAAAAATCTATTAACTATTAAAAATAGAGTTAAAGTATACAGGACCATATATTCTAGATATTAAAAAACACAGACCAGTTAAGATAGTATATAATCTGTGCTAGTTAGGTATTTTTAACTACGAACTAACCCAATACTTCGACGAGTAGGTAATTCTTCCAAGACAACATTCTCGGGGATAAAACAAGAAGCACCAGTCTTTGCACCATCATTAAAACTGTTTCCACTATTGTTACAAAGTTCCGCTCTACAAAAACAAATATTTAGCAATGAAACCATTAGACATGATTATTAACCACTTTAATATAATAAATATCATGTACCTATTTAATAATTCATGAACAAGTCTTTTTGTTGTCTTTTATGTTGCCGGTTCGTTCTATCAAAATTCGCCTTCTCGTTCTGTTTATTTGTTTTAGATAAATTTATTGGAGGAACAGCGTCTTTTTTTAAATAGCGATGTTTTGCTGGTGTAATACCCAGAAATTCATGTTTTAAATTAAGTTCATAATCACTTTCAATAAAGTGCTTAAAGCGAACACGAGCAAATTTAACATTAAAACTACCGGGCGTTTACACAAATGATTCCAAACAGCTTGCATTTCCTTGTCTTTTGGAAAGCTATAGAATGCTGTATCGGGTACAAAACTCTTGCATATACACTGCACACCTCATATTGCGAAAAATTTAAAGCTTTTAACACTCTCAAAATATTATTTTACTAAATATTGACTGTGAACCGTAAATGTACATAAATATCAAAACACAATATGAACAAATTTAGCACAAGCTGACGTCACATAAGCCACGCCTACATGCGCGGTATCTTATCTGTTTAAAAACCTATATTGGGATCAAATGGCGTCGATTAAAATAGACAGTCGTATGACAGCGGAAATGTCAATAAAAGAGGAGTGTACTTTCTAAGCTATTGTTTAATAAATATTCCGAAAAGATCTTTGAAAATGCCCTAGAAAATATTAAAGAAGGAATAAAAATCAATGGAGAATACAGAGTAAACAACAAAGAGATATGCAGAAGACACCGTCATTATTGCGGACAGTGCTGAGGGTTTTTAAAGACTTTTGAATGCCATAAGCAGAGAGGAAAATAGCTTGGGGCTGAATATAAACACAAATAAAACAAAAGTAATGGCCGTTACACGTGGACCAAATGCTGACATTAATATTCGTATCTACAACAAACGTAAGTTGAAATATGTGCTCGTATCGAGTTGCTAGGTCCGCTTTTCAAAGAATAAAAAAATTCCTAATAAACTCTACCTTATCGGTGGATATCCGATACCAACTTGTAAAAACATTCATTTATACCATATTGCTATAGGGAGTAAAACATGGACTCTCGGAAGCCTTTGAGATATGGGTTTTTCGAATGATGCTGAAGATCTCTTGGACAGAGCACGTGACCAACAACGAGGTGCTGAGAAGAATGGGGACTGAGAGAGAACTCCTAAATATTGTAAAAACCAGAAAAACTAGATATCTAGGACATATTTACAGAAGAGGAAAATACAACTTCCTACGACTGATAATGGAAGGAAGAAGAGGTCCAGGAAGAAGTAAATGCTCGTGGCTGAAAAATGTAAGAGACTGGACAGGCATGGACACACATTCGTTACAAAGAAAAGCTCAAGATAGCGAGCAATTTGCTGTAGTTATAGCCAACCTTCAGTCATATTATTCAGTATTTGAAGCTATCAACGGATTTTCGACATAAACGAAAGATATTTTCTGCAATATTGATGTCCTGTATAATCCAATAATATGATATTATTGATCAATAGATATCATTATAAAAGATGATCAAATCACAGTTTAGCAGTACTTTTATTCAATATTTATATACCTTTTTTTATTTTTATACTCAAGATAAAAATTATTTAAAAATATATTCTTATTTACATTCACTTTTGTTTGCGTTAAGCGACGTTCAGCAGATAAAACCTGTTGACTTTAAAACGCCCAGACATTGAAGTTATCATCACATAGGTGATACGAACCTATGAAAATATTGTTTGTTGTCTTTTTTTCGCAACCATTTCCATTAACCTTGATTTTATTGTGTCGGTTCCGTTCAAATTTTAACTAGGTACTGATTTTTTTAACAATAACCAATTATTGACACAGTTTCTATTGGGAGATTAAACACGCAGCCGCAGCACGCAGTGGACTCTGCTTCAAACGTCGGCAATGTTGCCAGATTTCAAAATTTGTCTTCCACGTACTAAAGTCTTACTTAGTTTGTCACTAAAAACATAAACATGTATATTATGTAGATAAAAAAGATACCTACTTACTAAGAAAAAATCAACTAAATACACATTTAGATTTAATATTGATTGCTTTATCAGTTTTAATAGAATATCATTATTTTCAAAGAGAAGATAAAAGAGAAAAGAATACTTCGGAACAGATAAAACCCAGGCATGGAAAAAATAGTTGAATAATATTATGTATGGAAAGATTAATAGCGAAGCTATGGCAATCTTTGTATATTCTCGTTTCCTGGCAGGTTAAATGAATTACAGTCATCAAATTCTTTATTATTATTGACATATTGTCTTTATACAGTAACAATTTTTAAATAATCGAATAAATAACGAATTTTAATTTCGTTTGAATAAATGACATTGTTTGAATTTTAATTTTGTACATTTGTTTGATAATCGTGTTAGTATTACTTTTTGTAGTGTATTGTTTATATATTACACGAGAATAACTAATTAATGTCTTTTTTTTTCTTTTCAGTCCCAGATAATAGGAAGAAATTTTCCGGAAAATGTTCTAGTCTCAACCAACGTCTCAAGTAACAAATGTGAAAGACGTTACGTTACTTAGGGGCTCTGAATAAAGTAAGAATCGATGCCAAATGTTACTTGTTATCGAGCACATGTCATAAAAATATTAGAATGCAAGTCATATGAATGTAGACAAACAGACAATATCTCGGTCAATAGAGAAATAAGCTTTCTTCTAACGGTGTTTGTCCATCTAGTCCTGTTGTAAACGTACTAAACCACTTTCTCAGGCTTCTCAGGCTGGTCTCCTTTTTTCCATATAACAAGTCATATCTCTGCCCATTTGTCATAATATGGTCCAGATTTTCTAATTTGTGCTTTTTGATTGTATAAATGATCTCATTTTACGTAAAATTTGATAAGTCTGTAAGACCACATCCCGAAAGCTTAGAGCTTTTTTTAAAAAGTCTCAGAAAGCCTCCAAGCCTCTACTCTATGCAATAAAATATCTCCATAAAATCTGAAGATAAGGAGAAACTTTGGTTCTATATGGTAAGCCATGACTCCTTCTCTTCTTAGAGTGCCGTCTCTCTACGGAGGTTGGCAATCATAATGGCTATTTTTATTTTAGAACTTGCTGCTCTAAACAAATCAATCGATCTGAATTGGTACCAATCACGTAGATTCTTTAACCATGAGTTCTGCCTTCGGCCAACAGATCTTCTTCCTTGAATCTTTCCCTGTATTATCAGTCTCAAAATCTCATATTTTGGTCCCCTCATCACGTGGCCTAGGTATTCCAGTTTTCTGGTTTGTATAGTGGTGATTAGTTCTGTTTCTTTACCAACCCTCTCCAGTACTTCTTTATTTGTAATTCTATCAGTCCATGATATTTTCAATACTCTGCGGTATAACCAGAGTTCGAAGGCCTCGATTCTTTTTAAATTACATTTTTTTAATGTCCAAGTCTCAGCTCCGTATAATAATATTGAAAATATATAACAGCGAATGGTACGTAGTCTGATCTCCAAATTTAGATTTTTGCACGTTAGGAGTGGCTTCATTCGTATAAATGCTGATCTGGCAATCTCTATTCGTCTGTTTATTTCTACAGTATGATCATTGGTTTCATTGATCAAAGTTCCCAAATACTGATATTTTTCTACTTGTTCTATCACGTTACCATTTATTGTCAATAGGTGATGTATATTTTGTGGCCTTTTTGTAATCAGCATGTACTTCGTTTTTTTGGCGTTTATAGTAATTCCCATCTCAGCACTATTTATACTCAAGCTTTCGATAAGATGTTGTAGATCCTCTATACTCGTTGCTATGATCACAGTGTCGTCTGCATATCTTAAATTATTAATTAATTTTCCGTTAACGGTGACTCCCGCTTCGATATTATTGAACGTGTTTTGGAAAATTTCTTCAGAATATAAGTTAAACAAAAGTGGTGATAACACACATCCCTGTCTAACTCCTCTACAGATCCTCATTTCTTCTGAATGTTGCCCATCAATTTGAACTATGGCACTTTGGTTCCAATATAATGTTTGCACTATATTTATAATTTTACTGTCAATGCGCTTGTTCATAAGTATTGATATTAGTTTTTCATGTCTTACTTTATCGAAAGCTTTTTCGTAGTCAACGAAGCACAAGTGTAGATCAACATTCACATCCCGACATCGCTGAATTAATATGTTGATGGCAAATAGTCCTTCTCGAGTACCCATTCCATTTCGGAACCCGAACTGCGTCTCGCTAATATCCTCCTCTAGCCTTCCGTATATTCTCTTATGTATTATTTTTAGCAGAACTTTAAAAGTATGACTCATGAGGCTCAGTGTTCGATAATTAGAGCACTCTTTTGCTGCTTGTTTTTTAGGGATGGTTATAAATGCTGACTTTAGCCACACCTGTGGTATTATTCCCGTATCGTACACCGTGTTGAATAAATCTGCCAATACTTCCAAGTTGTCCTCTTCCACTAGTTTTTCATGACTCCTGAAGATAGATAAATCTCATTTTTATGAATGCTGATCTTGTCTTCCCTATACGTTGTTTTATTTCGATGGAGTGGCCCTATTAGTTGGGAATGTTGGTACCAAAGTATGTGTGGCTATTAACACTGCCAATTTGCTGTTGTTTAACCAAAAGCTGTGTACTATAATTTCACGCTTACTGATTATCATGTATTTTGTTTTTTTATTAATATCCAGTCCATTCTCGTTACTCATATCTGATATCTGTGACATTATTATTTACAAATCCGAAAATCTGAGTGTAAAAACTACTACTGCGTCGTCAGCATATCTAATGCTATCTAGATGCACATTGGTTAATCTGCCTTCCTCTTGTTGTTCCAATGCTTGTGAGAATATATGTTCAGAGTATATATTAAATAGCAACGGGGATATCATGTACCCTTGTTTGACACTTCTATATTTCAACATTGCCTCTGTCTATCTATCTATCTATCTCTCTTTACAGCCGTTGCTGTCCAATTTTGGACATAGGCCTCCTGTTCCTTCTTCTACGTCTCTCTATTGTAGGTAGTTTGTATCCACTTCGGGCCTGCGTGTTTCTTCAACTCATCTGACCATCTCATTTGTGACCTTTTTTTTCGTTTGTAACTATATGGTCTCCAGTGTATAATCATCTTATTCCATCTGTCGTTTTTCTGCCCTATGGTATGTCCAGCGAACTTCCACTTAGGTTTTGCTGTTTGCGTTGATACATCGGTCACTTTTGTTTTGTTGCGGATCCAAGTATTTCTTTTCTTGTCTGATAGCCTGATGTTTAGTATTTGCCTTTGTTTAGGATAAAAATTTATGACTTTTAAATTTTCAAAATTGTTGCGAATCGAATCTTTTACAACTCTCGTTATGTAATATACTATAATAATCATGTTACAAAAAAAAACAGCACTAGATAGTCACCAGCGGTTTGCTATACCCAAAAATGCATGATGTATTTCTTTTCCCGTTTTTTAAGTATTTAACATCAAGGATATTAAGGATTTAAATTAAAATATTTTTGAAAACAACTTCCGAGGTGTCAAGTCAAATAATGCATTTATTTTAAAATTTATGGTATGGCGAAAGAAAGTTTTAAAACAAACTGTATACTTTCCATCACTTTCTTTGTTCTTTCAAATTTTGTTCTCCTATCTAGGATTTATCTTCGGAAATGTTGGCAACACTGGCGACGTTGTCCCATTGCTTTCGACGCGACTATCCTCCGATCAACGCGGCTACATCAAAATAATTCGCGTTGGCCCGCGTTGCAGTCTGTAGTGCATTGCACGTCAACAAATTATTCACGATCAACAAACGCACAGCAACGTCAACCTTTGCCATCGACTCCAACTCCAGGCACTTAGTAGCATTGATGCTCCGCGACAAGTCTGTGGTGTATAACAAGTAGTGACATCGAGAAGAGACTCTTCAACCGCGATTCTTTTCTCTTTACGCTACAGTTTAACGGTTTAATTGGTAATCGTTGGAGTACGAGTGTTAGTGAACAGGAAGAGGTTTTGGTGTTTTTTAGTCATGGTGAGTGCTTTTGTTATTATGTAAAATGTTTGATGTAAACGATTCAAAGAGAACTTTGGGCTATGTCTATTCATTTACTTAGTTAAATAGTGCCTGTATAATTTTGATCTTGATGTTATTTACTAAATAGTTATCGAAAACAGTTGCTATTTAAGTAAAAAAACTACACTGAATAATTTTTGTTAAAAATCAATAATTCCAAAATTTACTGTTAACATTATTGTTATATATGTAAATATTTTGAAAAACACTGCAAATATTTGTCATTTCCTGTTATGGTTTTTGCATACTACAATTTTGGCATTCCAAATGTTTACAGAAATAGCGATCGTTATTTGTTTCAACATATGTTTTCTGTCAAAAAGTTTAAAAATACCTTTGTGGGAATTTCCCACCCTTTTCGAATACCAAAGAACAACAATATTTTGCATATTTAATAGCGATTCCTTTGTTTTTTTTGTGTCAAGTGGTACAATTGTCTGTTTCCAGGCAGTTTTGAACTAGGGCAGGTGCAAATCGTCAATAGAAGATAGCGTGCGTTTTTACGGGACTACTTTCCTAGTTCGCGATTGCTTTTGTTTATATTTATCAGGGCTTTGGCAATATGGTGGAGAGAGTTGAGTCATACAAATGTACACCGTCGATTAGGGTAGGACGGTATTGCTGTTAATAGGGGCTCGAACCGGGTTAAAAATAACTTACGGATAATTGAAAATGTGTTGATAAAGGGTTGGATATTTTTGCGCCAGCTGAACGCTGCTCCTTCTGTCTGTCTGTTGGGAGACAAAATATACAGCTAAATGCACGAAATATGAATATAGAATTTAATTAAATAACAAAGTAATATTGTTCTACCCTTCTCTTTATGGTCGTTTTTTTTTATATATTCTTAGGCATAACCAACAAATTTCAAAATTCTTTATTTGACGTTTCTACTTTTATATCGGAAAACGTTTTCAAAGCATATTTTTAAAATCAAACAAACTTGCTTTCTACCTTAAGCAATAATAATTAATCTAAACCTTTTATATATAAGATCAAATTTTATTAGATATTTTAAACTATAAATTTTTAAAATAATGTTGTAGTTTAAGACATTTCTCTGGGATACTTTATTAAGAAATCTACCTTCTTCTTCTTCTTAAGAAGGCATTTGACCGGTACAAATTAAAGAACGTTATCCACTTAGCTCTAAGAGATAGTTCTAGGAATAATCAAAACGATCGAAAATATCTACCAAATCAACACAATAAATTAAAAGTAGAAGAACAACTAACCGACCCTATTGAAGCTGGCAATGGGATAAAACAGGGATATTCCTCGAGTCCTCTATTGTTCAACCTGATTAGTGAAGACAATTTTCAACGTATGCTGCACCAGTTTAATATAAACTTCAGAAAATTTAACATGTTAATTTCCCCAAAAAGCAAAATGCATGGTTAGGTATAACAGCAAATTTACTGAGATAGATAGGTCATATAATAGAACAAGTGATGGAGTTTAAATATCTAGGCATCACATTATCTAGCTACGGAAAGCTCGAAACTGAAGTGGAAGATTAAGTGAATAGAGTAAACAGAGTCGCAGGTCGTCTGAATGAAGATTATGGAGAAATAAAAATATTGGAAAAGAAAGGAGAGGTAGAATTTACAAAACAGTCATCAGACCAATAATGCCATACGCGGCAGAAACACAACCTGATACAGATAGGACAGAAAGGTTGTTGGAAACAGCAGAAATGAAAACACTAAGAGAAATTGATGGTATGGTACTATGGAACAGCCCTAGAACTACAGATGTACCACGTTGATGCAAGGTGAAGAACATCAAGAACTGGGTAAGAAATAGAAGAGTAGAATGGAACGATCATATACGCCGAATGACAAAAAATTGAGTAGTAAGGCGCCAGAAAATAATTCCCCGATAGAAAGACGATCAGTAGGAAGACCACGAAAACCATGGAACAACAACTTACTGGAGGCACATTGAAAAACAGACAGAGTCATGTCTACATAAAAAGAATGAAAGGAAAAAGAAATCTCCCTGTATTTGATAATGTATTAAACGAATTAACTGGGCAATCAGTCTAACACATATCCCGCAAATAAGATATATTGCAAAAATAAGTTTTTATCGGTATGATATAAGAGTTATTTAATTTCATAAAAACTGTCGATAAAGAAAAAACTGTCCAGAATAAATATTTTGTCAATATCGTTGATTTTAAAATGTGGAACTTATAATTAAACCTTCCCTTCTTACAAAGAGCAAGAATGTTTTGTAACCACAATACATCCAGATCCCACAAGATGAGGAAATTGGGATTTCATAGCTGCGTTAAAACAAGAAAATTGGAATATCTCGGATATATTACACGTGGAGAGAAATACACCTTGCTCCAACTGATTATGCAGGGAGAGATCCAAGGAAAGACAAGCATAGGGAGGCGTAGAATGTCATGGCTGTACGACCTGAGAGAGTGCAAGAGAGCAACTTTTCAGAGCAGCCGTCTTAAAAGTCCAAATAGCTATGATGATTGCCGACCTTTGCGGTGGAGATGGCACTTGAAGAACAAGCTGCGTTGGGGCCATTGAGTGTAGGTATGTGCGAATAAAATCGACGGTTGGAAATAATGTTGAAATTTTACGGAACAGAAATCAGTTTTTTCTATCAAAAGTGTAATCCATCGGAAATGCAAATTTAAAAATCTTCATACGATGTGTATATCCTTCAAAATTCTATAGTACAGTAGACTGCTGGATATTAGCACATTGTCATCATTGGTATTACCTATAGGAGATAAACCAAAACATGTGAGCCAAATTTACGTCGGTTATAAGAACTAGAAAATGGCTAATATTACCATGGTCGTTTTAATACTTCTCTTTTATTACATTTTGAAAACTGGGTATATATTTATGAACGTGAGTTTTCAATATTAAGAAATCCACATGTTGTCCAATAACATCTACAATAAATATATATATATATATATTTAAACGCTAGTAAGTAGAAATAAAAGTATTTTCACTGCATATAAGGAAATATGAGATATGATCTAAAAAACTGAATGGAAATCTACCTCAGGGCTCCATCATCTTCGTTCTCCATCATCGTTCTTCATTTCTGCCCATAATTGTCTAATATTCGCTTTTCTATGCCATTCTGTACCGGCTTGTTTCCTTATGTCATAGCCCCATCTTAAATTTGGACGTCTTCTTGGTCTCTTAACGCCTCTTGCGTCGCTCCATTGACCTTTGAGTGACTTTGAGTTTTGCTATTATATATTTCTTTACTGTCACAAGCTTTGCAGCCAAGATTAAATATGAAATCGTAGGCTTCCACGGCCAGAGTCAGAATTATAGTTTATTCGTCTTCCGGGTTTGGACCGTGTCATTTGTGAGTGACCCAAAAGTTGGTTCATCTCGACGTTTCGCTACAATCGTATGTAGCTTCTTCAGGAGAACCAAGAAAAAGAAATCAAAAGACAGGAAGATGGGTAGTTAGCAACGGTAACTCAGTTACTCAACGTAACCAGAGGCGAATACTAACTACCAAGATGGGCATTTGGTCACAGTAACTCAACTACTTAACGCAGCCAGAGGTGAAAACCAAATGCCAAGGCAGGGATTCACGTCCAACAGCTCAGAACACTAACGCGTCGAGAGGCGGGGAGTGAATCCGGATTCACCGTTAGCTACCTGAGTTACCGTTGCTAACTACCCATCTTCCTGTCTTTTGATTTCTTTTTCTTTGTTCTCCTGAAGAAGCTACATACAATTGTAGCGAAACGTCGAGATGAACCCACTTTTGGGTCACTCACAAATGGCACGGTCCAAACCCGGAAGACGAATAAACTATAAGATTAAATATTGTGTAATAAAAATTTAATTACTTTTACAGTATGTAAAGATAATTGATTCAATTAATTGATGGATTCAATTGAATTCAATTATTTGTATCATTAAACTTTCTTACCGTAAAAGTTCTTGTCGGATTTGTCTTTAAAATTGTAGATTCAATGTGTCCCCAGCAATGTTTACTAGGGTATGCACTCCATGCGAGGATAGTTGATGAAGCCATTGCTGTTTCGTTATCCAGCTTATTACTACAATCATTGTAGTGATAAATATGTATACTTTTAATAAGAATAATACCTTCGTTTGCAAATGCAAAGCAGTTGGTAAGAAGAATAAAAGATGAACACTGGGAACATTTTACAAAAAGGATGGAAAGTCACTTCTACGGTACACAACAAATATGGAGATTCTTAAGAAACCAATCAAAAGAATGGCAGAATTGAAGGAATGCAATATCATACCAGCAAACGAATGGGAAAGATAACTGACGGAAATGTTTAAAGGACAGAAAAATAATAATCAACACAATAACGTACCTGAATTAAGACACGAAATAGAAATCAGTTTTCAGGAAGTAGCGGTAGCTATAAATTCTCTCAAAAATAGAAAGTCACCAGGACTAGACGAAATAATCAATGAGCTTCTAAAACACCGAGGAGAAAATATAACCCTAGAGATGACAAAACTTATACAAAAACTAATATTGAACTGAAAGATACCAGGCGCATGGAGAAACAGCATAATGATACCAATGTTTCAGAAAGGAGATAAAGAAGACTCCAACAATTATAGAGGTATAAATCTACTAAACACCGCACTTAAGCTTACCACAAAAGTCCTAACCAACAAAATCAATAAAATAACAACTTTATCAGATGAACAACAAGGTAAGATCCGGAAGATCCTGCCTAGACACCGTATTTGTACTAAGACAAATCACAGAAAAGGCCATCGAGTACAATAAACCAGCATATCTATGTTTTATAGACCTGACAAAGGCTTTCGATGGCATCCATGTCGAAGACGTCTTACACCTACTGTATAAAACAAACATACCAATCAATATTATTGTTAGGCCTTTATTAATTCTAATTTGTTGTTCTTAATTTAATTTACTAAAGGTTCAATATTTATAACACTTACAAAATTAATTTACTTAAAGTTTATTTATGATAATTTATCTTACAATAATTTATTATTACGACCGTTACATTTAACTACCCGTTCGCGATTTTTTTTTCTAACTGGTCTCCTCAATGAAAATCCCCCGTTATTTCTATGAAACCATTGGGACATTGTCGGAAGTTCGATGGCATTCTCGACGTAGACAGAGCGGGGAATTGGTCTAAAAACTGTTATTTTTACATCAGCTCGTCTCCAGAAAGTTCGATCGTTGTTTTTATAGCGAAAGGGAACCTATGGTCTGTCAGGTAGATAATACCTAGAAAAATCGTGAATGAACAGAATATTAGTAAGAGATATGTTTACGGTTTATTAATATGACTCATATATTTTTTTACGTAACATTATACAAACCATTGAAAACATCTATTTCCATATCGAATACAGGCAAAGATAAATGAAAAATTAATACAGTATGTACCAGTACATAGCGGAGTCAGACAGGGTGACTCGTTAAGCCCAATTCTCTTTAATATAATAATGGACGAAATAATACAAGCAGTACGTAAACGTCGTGGTCATAGAATGGGTAACATAGAAATTAAAGTATTATGTTATGCAGACGACGTCGCATTAATCTCCGAAACAGAAGACGTGCTCCAAAGATTAACTCACATCTTCAATACAACAGCCAACAAATACAATATTATAATATCATCAGTAAAAAACAAATGTATGACATCTAAATACCCACTACGATGTAAAATCGAAATTGATGGGAAAATAATAAAGCAGAAAGCAATGTTTAGATATCTGAGAATAGACATAACTAGTTACGGAGATGTTGAAGAAAAAGTACTACAACAAAGCTTAAAAGCGAGTAAAGCGGCGGGATGTCTTAATGACACAATCTGGAAGAACAAACACCTAAGACAAGATACAAAAACAAGAATCTATAAAGCAGTAATTAGACCTATATTAACATACACAGCAGAGATAAGACCTGGCATCTAAAACGAGACGACTACTAGAAACAACAGAGATGAAAATACTTCGACGAATATCAGAAAAAAGTCTGTTGGATAGAGAGAGAAGCGAAAATATAAGAAGAGCATGCAATATAGAAGACATAAATGGATGAGTGACAAAACGGAAGCAGGAGTGGAAGAACACATTAGTAGAATAGCAGAGGATAGGATAGTACAAATAGCACGAGATGAGTCAGCAAATGGACGAGTATGAAAGTATTGGCAGACCAAGAAAAAAATACTGCGATAATTTAAACAATTTAGGAGGCTAATATTGAACAAGAAACACGCTTTAAAGCCTACATACAAGAAGAAAGAATACGAAGTTTGCCATGATTTCATTACTTAATTCTTTAACATCATTAAGGTCGTTGATATTTTGCATTGTGCTTCAAAATCAAATACCGGTCTTTCAGGCTTTTCTTCTAGAATAAACACTATAATTTATTGCTAATTGATTACGGAAAGAAATCATTTATTGCTGTAGCCATTTCCGAGAAATAATGGTTATGCTAACTTTACAATAAAGCTATACAGCATAGACATGTCTCGCCAAGGAAAGAGGAAACAAGGCCCATCTTGGCGGCATATTTTATTCCTAATAAATTGTTGTTGGTTGGTATATTGACCAATCCTTAAAAACTACCCCATCATACCATAGCGCAAAACTCGTCCCCGGAAAAAATCGAGATATCGGACAAAAACGATGAAACTAGAAAAGTGAACCAAAAGAAATTAACGGATAATATATTGCTGAAGTTTTACGCCAATAAACAATTTATTGCTGTAACTGTATCCGAGGAACAAAGTTTATGCCAACTTTATGTTAAACCTAGGTAGCCACAGCTATATCCCGACAAGAAAATCGTCTGCAGGGTCCATCATCTTGGCAGCATATTTTATTGTTAATTAATTGCTGTTGATTGGTACACTGACCAAAATCCAAAAACTACTGCATCATCCCCAATATTTTCTATACTGATGTCAAGATCAGAATGAGTTTCTATTGTTTTAAACAATATTAAGTGTGACTGAATTAAATAATTGTGATTGATGACATCGTCCTTATAGCCGATCGTATGGATGATGCATTAAAAATGTTTGAAAAATTATATCACGCTTTCTTGGAGGTCGGACTAAAGATTGATATGAATAAGACGCAAATAATGACTAGTCTGGTACTAAATCAAAATATTGCTGTTGATAGAAGGATATTGTGCAGACTGCATCGTATAATTACTTAGGACAAGAAATTCGGTTGGGCAGAGATAACCAGACATGTGAGCTCCCAAGTCGCATAGGACTAGCGTTTGGACTATGAGCAGCGTTTGGTAAATTAATCTATGTATTTAAATCGGACCTACCCATATGCCTTAAAAGGAAAATCTTGGATCAATGTGTATTACCTGTACAAACTTATGGAGCGGAAACAATAGCACTCACAAAAAAGGTAGTCACCTGATTATCAGACAAACGATGGATAAAACGTTTTGTCCATATGGAGACCAAGATAAGAAACATTATGAAGCAGAGGACGCTCACCAACCAGATGAACTGACAACTTAAAACGTGTTACCACGAACTGGATGCAAGTAGCACAAGACAGAGACAGATGGAAAGAGCTGGAGGAGACCTATGTCCAGCAGTGGACGCATATATGTTGATGATGATGATTGATTATTGAGTTTGTGTTTATTATGAGATATTTTATAAACATATTTTTTTGGTTAGTCTATGTTAAGATCAAAGCGTATTAATACAGTCCACCTATACTTGTTATAAAAATTCGTGAGGTAGTCTAGATGTCTAAAGAACCAGCCTATATTCGAAATCTTATGCTGTGGAATATTGGTCAGTTTGCAGTACAGCGAATGTTGTCTAAGTACTCCCTTATAAATAGCTCCTTGCATCTAGATTTCTCTTGCTTCCTTTCTCTGTCTACCTCCCTCTGTAGATAATAAGACGTCGTCAAACATATTAAAAATCTAGTAAATTACCTTTAAATGTAATTATATACATTTATAACTACTTTAGTCCTGACATTAATGAATACGTAAACTATCGTAAAAAAATTGTTATGTCCGTTTATAACATCTCGTAAACCTAAAGATTATAATTACTATCGAAAGTATCTACCTGTGTAATTATCTTTTTTGTGAAAGTAATTTCATTTTTAGATCTGTATGGATTTTAACTGAAGTTAAATTTTACTCTTACTTGATTAGAATAACAGCACGTTGATGGATTTGACCGTTATTTGATGAAAATAAGTTCTACGAGAAACTAATAAAAATTACCTTTTTCTCTAAAATTTCTTTACCTCAGTTTTATGATGAGAAAACTGCAGCAGGAATATACAAAGAATGGGATGGAAATAAATCTAAAGAAAACTGAATACCTAACAACGAAGAATACAGAAATAAAACAGCTGGAAATAGACGAAGGTAAACAAATCAAAGGTACAGACAAGTATAAGTATTTAGGTTTCATAATATCAAACACAGGAACAACGGAGGAAGATATAAAAAATAGACTAGGACAAACAAGAGACTGCATACGAAAATTGAACCCGGTACTATGAGATAAAAACATCAACATGAAAACAAAGAAAAAAATATATAATACCATGACAAGAAGTATCCTCACTTATGGGTGTGAAAATTGGACAATAAATAAGAAAAACAAAAACAAAATAAGAGCAACAGAGATGGAATTCCTAAGGAGAAGCTGCAGAGTAACAAGAAGAGATAGAATAAATACATGGAGATTAAGAGGAGAATGGGAATGAACTCCGACATAATAGACTACATCGAACAGAAGAGGTTAACCTGGTACGGACATGTCAGAAGAGCAGACCAAAATCGGTGGATAAATAGAATAACAGAGTGGAGCCCGATAGGAAGAAGAAAGAGAGGAAGACCCCGAAGATCTTTCAGAGATGAAGTGGACGAAGCAATGAGAAGAAGAAACCTACAGGAAGGGGACTGGAAAATTGGTGAAAACGGTTGAGTGAAGGAATACAGTGAAAACTGTGGAAATCCTTGTATATATATATATATATATATATATATATATATATATATATATATATATATATATATATATATATCTAAAATTTCAAATACGAAAATAAAACACGATATATGGAACATTGAGTCTTTTTGTCCAAATGTTATCGTGTGCTCTAATATCCGTTTTTAACTCCTTCTCGTTTACAATATAATTTGTGATATTCTTTCATGTGGTTTGAGAAATATTTTGTTTTGTTGTTCATTTACTTCTTACTCTGTAGCTCTACGATCCATCGTGGGTCTTACTGAAGTACATGGTATTCAGATTTTTAGCGATGTTGTTTCTCTATCTCATGCGTGGTCATCCTGGTTGTCTTCTTTCTTCTGGGTTAGACTGTCATGCTAGTCTCGACCATCGATCATCTCTGCATCTTGGACTCTCTACAGCATATGGGTAATTGTATAAACTAGTTCCTTAATTTTTATATTTGTCCGTAGTATCCATATCCAGTAGTGCATATACAGTATCTTGTGTGTCTTCATCATTAATTATTATTGCGCCATATAATTTTCTAAAAATGTGTTTCGATCAAATGATGTTTACTACAGAATACATGCATTCGTTGGCTGCGATAGTTCTAGCTTTATGTTTTTTTGCATATCGTTATCATTCGTTGCATCGTTACGTATTTTGTACTATTATATCTCGTCTCGTATTGACTTGTCTTTGACACATAATATGTATTTTGTCTTGTTTTCATCAATGCTCAATTCCATCTTACTGGTCTCTTGTTCTAGTTTTGGGAATTATTCTTTAAGAGATGTTGTGGTTTTGGCGACATTATCAATCTCATCTGCTAATGCTATCAATAATCTTGGACCGTTGGCCCAGAACATTTGGATTGTAGTTTTCGCTTCTCTCACTGCGTTGTCGAGGGTGATATTAAAACTAGGGGTGACATTACGTTGCCTTGTTTTAAACCGCATATTATCGGGAAATGTTGTGATGTTGCTGAGCCTACTCGAACACAACTCAATCAACAAAAGATGGAGTGACAACCTTCGATAGAGATATTAATCCGCCAATGAACAAACAGAATTGCTTCTAAAGAGGAAGAAGAAAAAAAAGAAGAAAAATGTCATGATCAAAGAAAAGATGTATTTGCATGCTTCGTTGACTTCGAAAAGGCATTCGATAAAATTTAGCATCTAAAATGAATTCAGATTCTAAAAATATAGGAATATATGACAAAGGTATTGGTGTCATTAAAAATCTGTACTGGAATCAAACTGTTATCGTAAAAATTGGAGACAATTACACCAATGAAATCTTCATACAACTGGAAGTAAGACAAGGTTGAATTTTGTTCCCAACATTGTAATTAACAACCACTACCTAATATAATTAGATACGCCGACGATACAGTAATTCTATTAAAATATATGGAAGGCCACTAAATTCTGCTTTATCGTATTCACGAAGTAGAAGACTAGTTGTGCATGAAAATAAACTTAAACTAAACACAATGTTTAGTCTTTAGTCGTAATTCAATCCAGATGTAAAGCTTCGATTAAACGGAGTTCAAATTAAGAAAGTTCACAAAATGACATATTTGGGAACTGATATTACGGATCAACTAGATCCAGACATAGAAATAAAACGAAGAATAGCAATTACTAAACGTACTTTTATGAAAATAAAGACATAAACATAAGTGGCGATAAAACGCATCCCTGTTTGATCCCAGATTTTCATTTCTACTGACTTTCATGGTCATCAAACCAATTCTTTATTTTAATTTAATTTTTTTTTCGCAGTGGTTTGTATACTGTTACGATAAATATGACTCATAAAACTCAGTAAACATGTCTGCCTTCCATCCTTTTCGAGAAGGTCGCCGTCCGAATTCGAAGGAATTCTCGATTATTTATAACTGTATAAACAAGTGAGCGCTTTCGGCTTACAAAGCCATCCTCAGAGCTATGGTCAAATTTTAAAAATCACCACTACCTAAGAGAAATCCCATTTTGGTGGTAAATTCTACAATTTTTCTTGTTTGTACGGTACGGGTGTAAGAACCCGACCATTTGGTTGGTATTGAGGAGGCAAACAGAATTCTGTTTCCATTTTTTGACAAATGATCTTGATGATCACTAATCTTCGACACAAGATGACAAAATATAATGAGTTGGTTTGCTAATTACTATTTAACTGAGAATAAGCCACAATTAAAGATAAAAATACGTTTATTGACGTTTCAATTTCCACTTCGGAAATCGTTCTCAAAATACAAACAGTAAATTAAACAAATTTTGTTTTTTGTTATATAGTGAAAAATTCTTCTAATAATTTAATTTTATCTGACTCATTTATATTGACAATTCAGACATACATTATGCATTTTAAAATAGACGACTTTAAAATGATATTGCCAATATTGTCGAGTTGCGCTCCTGGGACGACTTTACTTATAGGATAGTTCATTCGATTACATGAAATCAACTTTAACTTGAGAATATCCGTCAAAAAAAAATCATAGCATGTAATTCGTCTTTAAAAAGACAAACACATGACATGATGACAGTAAAATTCTCCTGTTAGTGATTCCATAGTAAATTATGAGGGAAAAACCAGGAAAAAAACGTTATTTAAAAAACATATATAAATGATGTATCCTCTATATGTTACTGACTTACTAATACTGGTATTTTCTTATTAATAACTTCCTATTTCAATATTGGTAACCAGATCCTACTACATTCTGCCGAGGAATTTGCGCCACAATTGGCCTCATTTAGCATAATTAGAGCCGCTTCTTTGATTTTTCTTTTTTTACCATCCGTTTGTTTTAGGACTACATTTGAATTATTCCATTGAACCCTATGTTCATTATCCCATGCGTGTTTACATATTTGAGATTTATCAAATTCTCTATTTGTAATATAAGATTGATGTTCACTTATTCTAACATTTAATGGCCTTGATGATTCACCTGAGGTGGGACGTCTGAGGTGGGTAGGCCATGTAATGCGGATGGAGCAAACCGACCCAGCTAAAAAAACGCTCCTTGATAGACCTATTGGTCAAAGAAGAAGAGGAAGACCCAGAACAAGATTCCTAGATAACATAGACCAAGATATGAGAAATATGGAAATACCTGCTTGGTGGAGGAAGGCGATGGATAGGGGCGACTGGAAGAGAATTATTTGGGAGGCTAGGACCCACACAGGCTTGTAAAGCCAAAATGATGATGATGATGATGATTCACCTAAATAAAACTGATCGCATTCACAAGGTATTTTATAAATGCAATTCTTTGTCCTTTCTTGTTTATTGTTAGGTTTGGTTTTGGACAAAATAGATCTCAACTTGTTTGTTGTTTTGAATGTTGTTGAAATGTTGAATTTATTTAATAAAATAAATTTAAATTTAAAGTCGTGAATATTCATTTTGAAATTTTCTTTCAGTCGTGGATGTAGGACCTTAAGATAAGGAGTAGGACACGAGGAGAAATTTTTTGATCTTATATGTAAGAACAGCGTACCAAATTTTATCAATGACTTGTGTGATATCTAAGAAAGTTCCAGATGAGTAGTAATTATCTTCTAGGGACTACCGAATTTTTTGTAGAACTGATGTATTCGTTCTATGGTGATATATAAAAGCGTGAGGGTCGGAACCAAACTTGTGATCTGATCTTATTTGTTGGTTGATTAGCATTAGATCTATTCTTACATCTTTTCTAGAACTATAGACAGGATGGATAGCAAGTTAACTGGAATAGAAAATCGAATTCCTTTCTTCCTTATTTTTTCAAACTGTGTAAAATCCATGTATATTTATATATATATATATATATATATATATATATAATATAGTATATATATATATATATATATATAGCCCAACGTAAAATAAAGTATTTGCATCTTTTAGTAGTTAATTCTCTATAATAGAATTAGTAAAAAACAAAAAAAGGTAAGTTCCGTTAAGCCCCACGTCGTTGTAAATATTTAAACTGCTGTGTACTACTTTAATTAGTTTCCTTCCCGATGAGGACAAGCTCCTGGAAACAAAGCT
The DNA here is from genome assembly GCA_918026665.1 of Diabrotica balteata. Lineage (NCBI taxonomy): Eukaryota > Metazoa > Arthropoda > Insecta > Coleoptera > Chrysomelidae > Diabrotica > Diabrotica balteata. The sequence goes on from OU898277.1 coordinate 40,299,673, forward strand.
CACGTGAGGGAGGATTACTGTTTACCATGGCGCCATTTCGCTCGAAAGTCCGGAAAAGTTCACTTCCATTATTGACGTATCATAATTGCTGCTCTCATTCTATAGATTTGGGATTTTAGAACACGGTTTGAATGAATTTGCAAAGCAACAAACATAGTGGATACAAAGGGAGTTTATTAAAAATTCTGAAGGTTTTCTGATATTAATGTGTAATGAACGTTGTTTGATTCGAGATTAATAGTAATTTTTGTGCGGATACTGGAAACATAAAAGACATGGAAATTGAAATGCAAAAAATGTTTAAAGGGATTTTTATATTGCAAATATAACATCCGATCTTGATAATATGGAATGATATAATATTAATTAATATGCATAAAATGATTTAATAATTGAGGAGAGATGTAAAGGAAGCATTAAGGAAATTAAAAAGTAGAAAATCAGCAGAAGAGGACAGAATACCGAATGACCTTGTAAAGTACGGAGGACCAGATCTGACTAAACAACTTTAAAGTTAATCCAAAAAATAATAGAATAAAGCAAAATACCACAATAATGAAGATCAAGCATCACGCTATATTTATAGTAAGGCAACTGCAAGAGAAATCATTAGAATACAACAAACTGGCACATTTATGTTATGAGTAATCAAACCGATCTAAAATATCTACCAGAACAACCCAATAAAAGTAAAAGTAGAAGAAGAACTTACTGAGCCAAGTGAAGCTGGCAATGGGATAAGATAGGAGATTCCCTGAGTCCTTTATTGTTCCTGATCGTGGATGAAATAATAAGGAATGTAAATACTAAAAAAGGATACCAAATGGGAGAAAAACAACTTAAAATAATCTGCTGACGCAATACTAATGATGCACTAATTTAATATAATCGCCAGAAAATTTAATATGTTAGACAAAATGAATGGTTATAACAGCAAATCTACAAAGATGTAACTTAGAGCTGGAGGGTTAGATAATAGAAAAAGTGATGGAGTTTAACCATCTAGGCATCACACTATCTAGCTGTGGAAAGCTCGAAACAGAAGCGGAAGATCAAGTAAATAGGGCAAACAGAGCCGCTGGTTACATAACATACGCAACAGAAACACACTTTATACAGAGGGGACAAAAAGAAAGATAAAAATAACAGAGATGAAAACACTGAAAAAGCGATATTAAGGCACTATGGGACAAATCAAAAGTAGAGATATTCGATGGAGATGCAAGGTGGAGAACGTAAAGGACTTAAAAGACTTAAAAGCCGAATGACAAGAGACGGTTCCCCAATAGGAAGAACATGGAACGACAACTTACTTAAGGCACATTGAAAAACAGATAGAGCCATGTCTACACAAAAAAGGAAGAAGATAATAATAAGAAGAAATGTTTCAATAAAGTGTTCTAATATTGTTACTTTAATAGTAAGTATTGTGTAAAAAGCTTATTCGTAAAGCGATCTGATTTAACATGACTACTTAACTATTCTGCTATAGCTGCTTAACTATAAGTGATACACGCAGTCAACTTATATGTAAGATGAGGTGATGGTAAATAGCAATAACCAACGGCATGATTTTGAATGTTATCGCAAAAGGCATAACAATTTATGATTACCGCTATTTATATGTACTTTATTTTCATACAAGAAAATAAATATTAATGTACAACTTAGTATCTACATTCCTATAAAGCTATTGCCGTTTTCCTTTACATTTTTATTGAAGAATAATCACACTTGATGCAAACAATCGACTCAAAAACGAGATTTGAGATTACACCTCCTGTTTCATTGTAAGAATAATGAAAATAAAAATATGTAATGTGCAAACAACTTAATTATTGAACTTATAAAAACCACTATTGCATTATTTGGAGGACGCGTTATAAAAATAATATTCAATAAGAACTGAGTTTCCCATTTATTCATCATTGGAACGAATGCACGAATAGAGACGTTATTAACAGAGAAATCATTAATTTCTTTATTTTTCAGTATTTGATATAGCCACTCTTACTCTTAATTATTGGTTCCAATCGATTTTGCTCGGATCGGATAACTTTTCTAATAATTTCTTAAGGCATTGCTTCCTATTCATCAATAAGCTCAGCCCTCAATGCCATTATGATCCATGGTGCATGATGTCTGTCTCAGACCCTTCGTTTAAGCTCATTCCAAATATGCTCTATTGGATTTAAGCCCGGGCTCAATGCAGGCCACTTTATTATAGGTATACCGATCTCAGTAAGATAGGTGGTAGTGAATCGTGCGGTATGGTATCGTGCATTAAAATAAAGGCATCACCAATAAATACGGCTTATGAAATTACATGCTCCTCCAAAATGTCTCTAATATAAATATCCGCTGTTAAACCTCCTCCACCACACACCAAAACCAACTTGCTTTTTCTCGTCCATGGAAATGCTTGCCCAAAACATACAAGAAGCACCTTTATATGACACATTTTCTGGTGTACAACATTGAGCAAATTTTTCTTCTGGCCTTCTATAGACTCGACGCCTCTTGTCGTTGCCATGTAGGCAGATCCTACTTTCGTCGGAGAATAATACCTGATTCCATTGATGGTCGTCGCATTCCAGATGTTCGCGAGCAAATTTTAATCGCTTTTGCTTCTGGGCTGCAGTTAGCTTGGGACCTGTAGCTACCCTTTTTGGTGTCAGGTTGGCTTCCTTCAGTCTTCTTCTGGCTCTCCAAATGGTGGTATATCTTCTTCTTCTTTACGTGCCATCTCCGCTACGAAGGTTGGCTATCATCATGGCAATTTTGACCCTGGAGGCTGCCGCTTGGAACAATTGTATGGAAGTGCAAGAAAACCACTCCCTGAGGTTTCTCAACCATGACATTCTTCTCCTACCTATGCTGCGCCTACCTTCAATCTTTCCTTGCATAATTAGTTGTAACAGTTGATATTTATTCCCACGTGTAATATGTCCCAGGTATTGTAGTTTCCTCAATTTAACACAAAAACGACCTCCTTTTGTTCGGTACATTCTTCGGTACGCCCACATACGCCTCAAATGCACTGATATATACACTACACAAATGCTGGTATATACACTACACGAATTTTAATTTCTCAAAGATTCCAATACAGGAAATCGATCATCTCCCTCCATTGTTATTCATTCATTCTTCACACGGAGAACAACTGATAACTGCAGTTACCAGCTGTTCTCCGTGTGAAGAGGTTTGCTCTCCGGCTCTGGTACTCACTTCAGCCATGTATGTTACCTGAAGTCATATTTAATTTAATACTGAACATCACAGTTTTTTAACAACATGATATATAATCTTTTACAACTATATGTAATTTAAAGGGTTTTTACCCAGGTATTTTGGTGGCTCAGTCATTTTAACCTAGCAATTTTAAAATTTAAACCTGATGATGGACTGTTTAGTCCAAAAACGTTTGTTTTTTTGATGTAGCCCTTTTAAGGGTTTTTAAATAAATATACCTATTTACGAAGACTAACCTCTTTTTTGTGATACGTGGTATACAGCCAGCTACAGGAATTGTTTTCCTTGTGGATTTAGTTATAGTTAGGTCACATAGAGATAATGAATTAGATGGAGCCGCCAAAACATATTTATAGCCAAAGAATAGATGGAGTGAGAAGGAGAGGCAGGCCCAGAGCACGATTCAAGGATCAGGTGGAGGAAGACTTGAGAATGTTGGGAGTACGAAACTGGAAAGCCAAGGCGAAGAATAGGAGAGAATGAAGACTTATCCTTGAGCAGGCCAAGACCCACCATGGGTTGAGGAGTCAATGATGATGATGATCATTATTTATGTAGGTATTATATAGTAAATTAGTAAATAGTAGTAATAAATAAAAAACTAAAATTATTATATACAAAACATTGCTGAGGTCGGTCCTCACATATAGAGCAGAAACATGGACTCTAACGCAGAAAGATGAAAGACTTTTGGGAATATTTAAGCGTAAAATACTCCGCAAAATATTTGGAGCTGTAAACGACCAAGGGCAGTGGCGCAGAAGATATAATTTTGAATTGTATCAGCTCTTTGATGAGCCAGATGTCATAACGTTTATTAAAACACAGCGACTTAGATGGGCTGGACACATAATACGAATGCCAGAAAATACGTTTGCTAAAAATCTAACCACAGGAAAACCTGTAGGAAAAAGAAGCAAAGGCCGACCGCGAATTAGGTGGTTAGATGGAGTTGAAACCGACTTACGAATATTAAAAATCAGAATATGGCAACATGTTGCCAAAAACCGATGATGATGACTATATAGTATAGTCAGTATGCGCGTTAGATTTTTCTAATGTTTCTTTGTTTCCTCCTTTTTTATAGTTCCTTTCACATTGTTGACAAAATACTAATTAGCAGGGCTACTCTGTACTCCTAATGTTCCTTAATCTCTCTTTTTTTAAATATACAGATTAATAAGAAAATAATGGCATTCCGTAAATTGTCTTTTTTCTGCTTAGCTTTAGTTGGTAAGTCAAATGTTGATCGACGGAAGTTCGTTTGTTTGAGAAGCAGATATCTACCGACTTAACGGCGTTGAATACTAATTTCCGATATAATTACAACTATAATTATTACA